>JAOYRR010000041.1:0-459116 GCA_038994665.1 Podotricha telesiphe
AGTGTTTATATATAAAATTTGTTTATTCGCTGATATATATAATATACTTTTAGAACAGCGCCATCATTTGGAAAATAATTGAACGAATATACCAATTAGGTAATATACCAGTTAGGCTCCTCAGTAAGGATTATATTCTTTATAAAATAATGATAGATGGCAGTGCGACACAATAAGTTAAAAAGGAAGTTCTGTAGAATTGTATACATGTTTGTTAAGCTTATTTTTTTTAAAAAATCATTTACTTAACAATATTTTATAAAGTAGTATAATCAAAAATGAAATATTATTTATTGCGTACCGCCATCTATTTCAAAACTTATTGCTCTTACTAACATTCTAGTTTTTTTATTATATACTAGATGGCGCTAGTAGTATTCGGTTATTGTATCCTTTAGTTGAACAATAACATTTGTAAATTATCTATTAATAATAAGCTTAACGCATTTGACAGTCTGTCTATTGGACCCATAACTACGATTATTACGAGAGATACTTACATATAAAAGTAACGTAAAAGGGACACGCTTAAAACTATTTTGTCGTTATCCAGGTTACTTTGGTAAGGCTAAGAAACTATGAAAATATTGACCATTTTCAACATTTAACAGAATAACATTTTTTTAGGAATGTATTAAATATTAAACAAAGCGGGATTCAAACTCGCGCCTCTTGGAAACCGTCTAAGCTCTCTAACCGCTAAGCCATTCTACTCTTATTACAACTTGTTTTTGTTGAAAAAAACAATTTGTTGAATAAAAATGTGTCAAAAGTGTAATTACCTTGCAAAATTTACTTATATTCATAGATGAAGTGCCCATACAATTATTATCAAAAAGACGTACCTCATTGCTTTCGTAAACTGTTTAATAGCGATAACTCTCTAACTTAATCTAAAAAGTTTAGTCAGGTTTAGAATAAGTACAGTCAATTAAACGATAGGAAAGAACAGTGGCTTGAGATGTAATTTAAATCAAAATTAATAGTAATAATAATTTTTGTAATTGTTTAGTAATTGATTAATATCACGGCATTTGTTTGTTCGTGTCCTGGCGATTGCGCATTTAGGCTCACTACATTTTTACAGCAAACTAAAAAAAACAACGCCTTTCACTCTTCCGCATACCAGGGTTTTCGGAGGAGCTTCAAAGTATCAAAACGATCCATTTCCTATAACGTGACAAGGAAATATTTAAAATAATATAAGTTATTATTTTTTAATATTTTCAAGTTTATTTCAAAAGTAGGCTCAGCGTTTTTTTTGCGATTCAAATTGCGAACTAGTTCAATAATTCAAATTTGTGACCAATTACGATAAGCTTCAGTAGAAAAATAGGAAGCGGCATCGAGCTTCACATATTTTTTTATACAGTGATGTAATATGTTCTTAGTAGTTAATAGGTCATTGATCTATGCAAATCCACTTGGCTGTTTGTTTTTAGTTAAAAATGTCATAAATAGTAATACAAAGTTTGACGTTCAATGTCTAAGTGTATAAATAAGATGGTATGTCTAATTCCACATTTAATGGTTCCTGGTTCACCATATTCTCACGGATGGCTGATTATATGATGCCACCACTCACCACACGATGCCACCGCTCTCACCACCACGCGTAATGTCCAGAAATTGGCAATGACACACAAAATGAATTTGTTCAATTACTATATGTTTTACAACTTGAATTGTATGCAAATAAAACACCGTATGAATATTCTTTTTATAAAATTTGCATTTAGCTGTGTGCAAAAAACAATTTATATGTAAAATTTTACTAATCAACTCAACTATCAGTCCATTCTAAGTTTTCTGCATTCATTTGCGTTTTATCTTTAACTTGACAATAAGAGCTATGTGTGGAATAAAGTTAAAAATATCATTCATAAGTTTTTTTAACATTTTTTTAAGTGTTATTTACACACTTAAGACATTTCGACATAGCGTGGTCTAGAACGCACGGCTTAGCGCTCAGAGCGCTTCGATAGTTTCTAAGAGGCGCGTGTTCAGGCCACTGCGTTTAGGGTATACGTTTTAAAAAATGTTTTGCCAATTTCCTGATTGTGTAAACAACGCTTTAAAAAGGGTAAAATATATTAAATATATTGCATTCTCTCTTAAAAATTGGGTGGAATGTGAAGGAAGGGAAAAGATATAGATGTGTCTGGCGCAGTGGGGGAGCGTTGACTGTAAACGGGATTGGTTGTGGAGTTCAATTCCCACTCGAGAAATGATTATTTATTTATTTGATCTACCATCATTTGTTTGCACGGTACATACAAAAAAAAGAAATATAGTAAACGGAACTTAATCAAAGTGTAAGTAACACTTACAGGCGGGTACAACATGCAAGAAAGAAAAAAACATAATGAGCTTCCATATGGCAGCTTCATCAAAACGAACCAAACAATTAAACCAAAATGAAATAAAAGACAATTCCTTAACATAATATATACATTTTTAGGATGGTCGGAGTTTATTATTTAACAAGAGTCGAATTTTGTTTGTCGAATCAGCCTAAGATCTTATATTTAGGCTAAGCTAAGCTGGTGCGGTGTTGAGTTCCGCCAATCAACACGCAATATCTCAATCTCGAACGGAGTTCCTTAAAGCTAAGTTCTCTCCGCTGTCCTGCTATAAGGATTTACGCTTGCGAGGAATTTAAGCCAGCGTTTACAAATTAATGTTATGATTTATTCTAGCAGCCTTCAAAATCAGTACGATGCTGGCGTGCTTGTTGAACACAATGGTTGTGTATTAGAATCCCGGTTGAATTATATATATGCTGTATGATATAATTGTTTCTTCCGTTTGGACTAAGGAGTCTTTATTACTGAAGAAATATATATATTTTTATAATATCACTTTCATTCTGAGAGTGCGAAGTTCTCATACACAGTCCAAGCCAAATATTTTCATTCAAAATAAGAAGTTACCTGCAATTTAGTAATTTAATATATTTTTCACAAAAAAAATGCCGCTGCATTTCTCCTTATAAACCTTAACTATGATATGATCAGAAAGACATATGTATTAAGAAACGTACGGTTTTCAAGAGGCGCGTGTTCAAATCCCGCTGCGTTCAAATTTTTATACGTTTTCTAAATGTCTTTTTCAATTTCCTTATAATTTTTTTTAACATTCTTTAATACTTTATAAAATTTTAAAAAATATGTTATGGTCTTTGGTTTTCGCGATTTTTACACATTTATATAATGATTAGATTTATCCGTTGTATGCTCAGTTGATTTAGCAGTCTACCTGTGACCACGGACAACTGTTAAGTGTTCGAAACGTCGGCTTTCTAAAACATATTTTCAAATATCATACGCGATTAATCCGGTTAAAAATTGTTTCAACTAAAAACCTTAACTGTGCTTAAGCACAGTTTCAATTTTAATTATATTATGAAAAAATTAATATGAAAAAATTAGTTAAAAATTATGAAAAAAATAGTTTTATACTCCTTTCACATAATCCTCGTAAAAAAGAGTTTTTACTTCGTTTATGAATGAATTAATGAATACCAAAGTGTTATAATTTATTTTTAAAGAAGAAATGTATAACAGCACCAAAAATATACTGACGTGGCTAAGTGAGCACCAGTGGCGAAGTGTCCATAGAACACAATTTCCATCGGCTTCACGTACAAATTATTATAAATAAATAATCACAAATTCACAAATTATTATAAATAAATAATTTATTTAGAAATAATAACCTATATAATAATATAATGACAAAGATACAAAGATCTATTTTAATTGAAACAAGACAATTTTAACGTAAAACTAAACGGAATATTTATATAATTGGCCATATCGAATCTACATTTGTATTATCTATTTTTAACGCCCGCTTAACTCCACACAAATGCACTTCGCCTCTGATGAGTATATCTTAATTTCTGTGCGAACCAAGAACTGCGGTTTCATTTGCTACGTACAATGTTATCTAAACATATAATACAAATGTAACAGATCGCTGTCTGTACATGGAAGATATATGAAAAATATATATATTAGGGGCATTTATCAGTGTAATAGAACACAAAACAATGATTTTAAATTTTCTTTTCTCCTTGTCTGTTTGTTTGTGCGAGTTAATCTCAAAAACGGCTTAACCGAATTAAATGAAATTTTTGACTATTGACTATTGCATTGTGGTAAGCTTCCTTTATCATTTAGTGTTTATTTCATTTCAAATAGGCTATAAACAAAAATGTTACAACATTTTAAATTATAAACTTCAGCAAAGTTTGTGATTTAAGTGAGAACGTGAGAGGCGAAAGAATAGTGTAATATTTGTGAAGTTTACGCAGGCGAAGCCGCAAGCGGGTCGCTAGTTGTTTATATTCTCATCTATCTATAATGAAGGATGAAAAACAGTAATACAACAAAGACTTTTTTCAATTTTATCTCTTTGTTTGTCTGTCGGTCTGTTTACGCGCACACATCTTCATAGTTACTGGACAAATTTGAATAAAACTTTTCTGTACGAGATTTTAAGCCTCGGCAGGACTAAGTGTATAATTTATTTCGAAAACCGGAATACCTGACGAAGAATCTTAATAAATAAGTTAAGCTATAAGAAATAAGGAAAAACCGCGCTAATAAAATTGGTCCATCGTGATGCGCATATGTAATTGACATTAAAAATTATGGAACTTGAACAGCTAATAATGAAAAGCGTTCAAATTATTAAACGTTTTTTAAATATGTCTTCCAATTTCCTAAGTGTGCAATTAACACTTTAAAAAATGTTAAAAAAAGAACCATAATAGTTTAACATATATGTACATAGAAAACGTATGGACCTTAGGCTAAGCCATGCCTTAGATGGCGCCAATCTAAGGCATGGCTTAGCGCTCAGAGCGCTTGAAACGTTTTCAAGACGCAGGTTCAAATCCTGCTGCGTTCAAATTTTTATACGTTTTCTCAATATGTCTTTCAATTTCAATTGTGTGTAAAAATAACATTTAAAAAAAAAATCTTAAAAAACATAATTGATATGAAATAACTAAATTACCTTAACAAAATTGTTCAATTTGATACAAATTTCCCAATGACAATTAAAAATCCGGAAGATATGATTAATAACTATGATAGACCATCAGTGTGGTGGCCATTTTTTCCTAAAAAAATAATAATTAATAATATATTATAAAAAAATAATAATATATATATAAAAAAGAATTAATAATTTACTGAACTTTGCGGAGTTATTATAATTTTGGATTTAAGTTACAATGTAAACGGATGGTAAATTAAAGTAGATTTTTTTTCATTATCATCAAACGTATTTCTCACCAATTAATATCAGATAATCCTACTAATATTATAAACGCGAAAGTTTGTGAGGATGTTCGTTACTCTTTCACGTAAAAACTACTGAATGTATTTTAATGAAATCTTACAATAATATAGCTTATACATCAGAATAACACATAGGCTACAAGTTATAAAGACATTGTGTGAATTGACCAAAATATCAAGTAAGTATCTTATGTTCAAGCCATTAAAGCCAAAATAGTGAACCATTGTAGTCAATAAATTAATATTATGGTATATATGTGGTAAATGCATATGTATACACGCTACATATACCAGAATATTATTATTTGCTATTTTTGTGTCTGTCAGTCTGTTTGTTCTGGCTAATCTCTAGAACGGCTACACCGATTTTGACGGGGCTTTCACTGGCAAATAGCTGATGTAAGATCTGTAAGACTGATGTAAGCTGATGTAAGACGCGGACAAAGTCGCGGGCACAGCTAGTATATAATAAATCGAGACATTAGGAAATAAAATATTAGGAAGTCCTTTTTTGAAGTCCTTTTTTTGGATTTTCTTTCTTAATCAAAGATCAGAATTAAGAATTATATAAATTTCAAGTAAGTACTGAGGTACATAATATTATTTCAGCAAATTAATTAATTAGCCTGAAAATAATATGATTTATACTCTCATAAAAATCCACTATAGGCTATCATGGTCCAGTGGCACTGCATCTGATTGGAATTGCGATTGGTTGTAGGTTCGATTCCTACTCAGTGGAATGATCATAATTTAATTATTTTCATTTGTCCAGTCTAGCCCACAAGCTAATACGCAATTTCTTGAATTTGGGATAGTGGAGAGAAGAGAGTCTTGACTCTATGTTCTCTGACTACAGTGCTATGCGGGAAAAAGCGTGAAGCTGTTAGGATATGCAAGCAGATTTTATAATAAATGCATAATATATATATTTTTTAAAACACAACCAAAAAGTACTGTGTCTCAGACTATAAAAGTATAAAAATATTTATTTTTGTTTACTTGTATCCATTAAAAATAACGTTTGCTTACTTAATATGACTTTTACCTAATAATCCAGATCATAAGCTATTGTAAATTATCAGTAATAAGTAAATATATTAAATATAAAAATAAAGATAATTATTAAAAAAATATAAAATATAAAAAATAAAAAAAAAAAGAAAACACCAACCCTTTCAGCATCCAAGTCTACGACGCTACGCCTCTACGCGCTACGCGAGGGGCGGAGGGGGTCTAAAGTGGGCGTGCCGGCCGGCCCTACTTTGTTGGTACCAAAAAGTATCCGCCTTTACCCGTCAGTGTCGTGCTGGCCGCCGACCGTGCATAGCGTGTGTTATACTGTGCTAAGTTTGACAGTTTCGTGTGTTAGATAGTGTGTGTCATGTTGGGAGAGTCGGGTGAATAGGACATGTCGCGACGGAAGCAGAGCAACCCTAAACCTTTGAAACGTAAGTGCTTCTTGATCTCGTCCACAAAAAAAAAAAGTAGAGTCCGCTTAAAATCATATACAGCGAGATAGTAGCATGTTCTTATAAGAATTCCTAAGATTTTTTTCTCAATTCGACTCTACAATATAATACAGGATGTGTTTATGTTATAAATGTGATATAGTCATAGAAATGTTATTGTTCAATTAATATATTTGAAGCCAAATGAAATTCTTTGAGTTGCTTATCACACGATCGATACATTACACTTGTAGGCTCAAGTAAACAAAATAACTCGATTCTTTAATGATTTCAACGTTTAAGATAAGACGTGCTCTCTATAGAAGTGAACCGTATGTTAGCGTTGATAGAGATGCTTTTTAAAAACAAGCACATGGCTTGCGGTGTAGGCGGCATAATTTGAAACTTGAATTTCGTTTATTTTTTTAGTATTATTATGATTTATTTGCATATTTTAGTTTGCTTATGCTAGTCTAGTCTAGTATTAGATTTTGCAATAATTTGTTTTGGAATTTCGTTTTTATTTACTAATGTAGCGGTTTATAATATGTATTTAGCATGTTTTTTTATGTATTGTTAACTAGTTTTATTCATTTTACTGTATAAATTACTAAAAGAAAGTTATTTAATTGCATTTTATATTTTGTTATGTTTTTAGATAAACTTATCCTTTTATGATTGTTTTTATTATTGGAAAAGTTTGTTATACTTAAGAAATGACGAAAGTAGCATATTTTCAAAAATGGTGTTTAATTTTTATATATTTTTTTCTCACTTGTTAAATATGACGTTGGACATATATGAAAAACAAACTGATAAGCTATATTTTGGTTTTGAACGTTTTATTAAAGGAATAACGTATCAAATTGGATTTTTACAGTTTAAATGAACTGCTATATACTTCAAATACAACTTTTCAAAATTTTAATTTTGAATATCTATTTCCAATTTTCAAATTCATCCTATTTTCTTCTGATGATGAATTGAATTATTCGAACTCATTAAATCTGTCAAATTGATGATTTTTAGATTGACTTACTTTTCTTTCGGAATAATATCTACATATATTACGTTTAAAAAAATTACATACATACTGGTCGTAGGTTCGATCCCCACACATGGAGGATTTATTTTTATTATTATTCAAACTATTTCCATTTCTCCGCTCTGGTAAGATACATCGCAGCGTTGAATTTTGCCACTCAACTCACAATGTCTTGATATTGGGCGGAAAGTGAAGACCGGAGAGTCTTGAGTCACTTTTTACAAAAGATTTTTTTTGCTTAGAATCGATTATGTCAGTCGTGTAATTGAGTTATTAATACACCTATAGATATCGATACTTATTTGTGTAGCTTAGACTTTATCTACTATAAGATTCGTGAGTGAAGAATTGATAATAATTATTTCTCAAGATTATGAATTACTTAAAATATTAAGGTACCTATAACAAATTGAGGTAATTAAGTAGTAAATCTATTTATATTTAAAATTGACGCCATTTTTTATATAAAATGTGTATAAATCAGTTACTTATGTAACAAACATGTTAGTACAATATTATTATTTTTAACACAAAGATAGGTATAGATATAGATATTTTATATAGTATAGAATTAAATGAAGAAAAACTAAATACGAAATAATTAACTTTTGCCATATACTCATACGCCTTGCTTACATTTAAAAGAATCTATGATACACAATTGAGTGTTTTAAATTGAAACAAATGAAGCAGCTTCGGAATTCGATTTGTATATATATATATTGATAACAATGTCTTTGTGACGCAAACTGCGAAATTGGTCTCATAAAAGAATAAAAATTCGAACACTAAGGGTAAAAGAATAGGGGTAACAAAAATTGGTTCATTTAGTAGTAAATATATTATAATATACGTATAATTGTAGATAATCGGTCATTTAATATGTTGTTAGTAAAATTTTTCCCCAAGCGTGAGTCAAGGTGTTATCAAGTAACTCTGGAATAACTTACGCAACACTATTAAAAACAAAAATCCCTATTTACTAAAACAATACAAAATAGCAGGAAAGCTTTTAAGTTACAAATGCTCTATAATATTTATTTAAGATTGTTAATTTTACACAGTAAACTTTTGTATATTGATTTATTTACCACAAAACAAACTATGGGTACTAGAAGCCATCGTGGCGCAGTGACAACGTCTGATTCTAATCACAATTAGTTGTGGGTTTGATTAGTTGTGGGCTCGCTCTGGTAAACAAGACTTCGGATGGAAAGTGGAGAACGGTGTGTCTTGGTTGTGAACGGTGTAAACGGTGTCACTAGGTTCTCTCTGCCTACCCTGCTATGTGTGAAAAGCATCAAGCTCAATATATATATATATATATACAATAATTTTAATGAGAGAAATATTCTTATAAAGAATAATTTATCTTTAATAGTGATCTTTTCCCTCACTTGAATATGAAAAAGTTTAAAGTTAAAAGTTTTCGAGTATAGGAGTACAGTACTTATACTATGTTTTTATTACGTTATAATAAATATACATACAAATATATTAAAAAATTATAAATATAAACATACATCTATATATATATATAATACTTTGCCGCTACTCACTGAGTGACTGACAGACGCACAACCGTAACTACTAGAAAAACAGGCTACAATTAATATTATTATTTATTAATAAATTTAATTTGTATAGAGGGCTCCACTAAGGAGAACGCATATAATAACGCTTATCGTAATTTGTTGTATTGATTATTTAATCAAGAGATGTTTTTAAATAATCACCGTTAAGCAAAATTGAAAGTATTCATTATCATGTCGCTAAATAGCGACATGTTAAGCCATGTTGAGTTTACAACACCGGAGGATATGAACGTATAGCTCAATTGACTAGATTGCATTAAGAATGTGCATCAGTGGGGCATCAAATTTAATAAAAAAAGAAAAAGCATCGAGTTACGAGAGGGACATCTTTACGTTTGAATAAAGGCAATTTTTGTGGACATCGGCTCACTGGTGGGAATGATTATGTTTAAATTATATTTATTTTTCCGGTCTACTACAACAAAACACGGCGTTGAGTTCCGCCATTCATCACGATCACAATGTCTGAGATTAATGTGAAACTAAAAAAAAAAGTTTTAATAGTTGTGTTAAAAAATCGATATTACCTTAGTCAAGTTAAGTCATCGTATTGTATTCGTTATTGCATCACAATCAATTTATATTCGAATATTGGTGATAATTAATTAAATAATATTATAAATCTGTTTTAAAATAGAAAGTTCAGTTGATAACGCTTTCCAGTAATGTCAAGGTGACTGTACGAATTACGATTGATATTTTTATGATTTTTGTTTGTACAAACGTTTCAAAGTGCGGGCGGGTTCATTACTCGTTTATCTTCCTATTAATGTATTCTGATTGTTTGTTTATCACAGTCAGTATACTGATAGTCGGTGTGTAATGTAGAAACCTATATAAGGGGATAGATTTTTTTATAGTAAATTAATTTTTTTGTTGGACTGACAATACTGACATTTTTATAATTTTTTTTATGTTGTACACAGTTAGTCGTGTTATTTAAGTAATGTATCTTAGAGTACTCCGTAATTATTATGATATGTATTTTCAACAAATTGTCGAATTCAACTTCGTTTGTAGACTTCTCGTGTTATTTACTTATATCTTAAAATCCCGTTTTTTTCATGTACCTGTGGAGTATTAGAAACGTATTTCCATATTTCTCCAGCATTTCCCAAGGAACCTAAACTCAAATTTAGCTTCCTAAGCCTAGTTAGTTTGTCTGTGCGTTGTCAATTAGTCACTTAGCAACAGAAGGGCTTTTATATATTTTTTACAGCTTCACGCATTTTCCCTCATAGCAAGCAGGGCAGTTAAAGAGAACCCAGTGTACTATCCACCCGAAATTGAAATATTGCGTGTTGATCGGCGGAAATCAACGCATTTTTTTGTATATTCCCTTTTTCATTTATTTTATTTAAATGTAATAAAACACTACAATAATTTGATAATTTTTCCTAATTATTTTTTGTTTTACTTAAAGCTAGGTTATGCATATGGTATATTATAATATGTGGAAGAGATTTTAAAAACCAAATAAAATCTTTAAGAAGTTAGATGGAGTTTAATTACTTTATAGCAAATTTTGTTAAGCGATAGCGGACCACTTGACTGCTATGGTACCAATAAGGTTCCCATGCAAGCGCAACTATATAGTATTGAGTCAAGTGTTTAAAACACTTAAAGTATTTTTTTATTAAAAAAAATACATATTTAGAAAAAAAATTTATACGTTTTCTAAATATGTATTATTCAATTTCCTTAGTGTTTGAATAACACTTTAAAAATGTTAAAAATATATCTTTTTTTTTTATTTTCACACACTATTACAATGTCTATTTTAATGTTTTAAATGAAACTAGTGTCATAACATTTGGTTTGGTGGCTTTCACCTTTACCCAGTCACCGACTGTATTTTTAATGAATATTTTAATTCCTACACAAAATAAAAAAATTTTTAATTTGCCTACAAAAATAACATCTGATCATAAAGAATCTGAAAAAGGTTTAGCAATAATTATGCTCTTTAAGGATGTACAAAATGACCAGGAACTTGGGGAAACATAATTTTGTACACAATAGGGGGGTTGTCGTCGTTATTTCTTGAACATACAATGCTTTGAACTTGCCGCGGGCAGACCAATACGCAGATGTCACCAGGTGTCAAGATTTACGCGGGCAGAGATATGCGAGTCCTTTGAAGTGCCTTTCGAAGTTTGATTTTATACAATATTGGTAATATATTAGGTAACTCGAAAGGGAAATGAGATGGGCTAATTTTTATTGTTTTTAAGCCGATCTTTCGCTTATATATATATAAATGAAGATTTTGTTCTATTTACGTGTCAAGACTTTATTAAAATAAATTAAATTCGTTTTTATTTCTTTTTCTCGTTTTACATTCTATAATTTGCAAAAATATGTCTATATTTTTTACAATTTTTAAAGTGTTATTTGCACATTCGTTTTCAAGAGGCGCGGGTTCAAATCCCGCTGTGTTCAAATTTTTATACGTTTTCTAAATATGTCTTTTTCAAAAATATGTCTATTTAGTGTTTTATATGTAAATAGTTGATATGATGAGAATGGAGCTTTTATGCAACAAAAATTTTAGATACATATATGGTGGAATGGTGGCGTAATGCCGCACTGTGCCTAAATAAGCCTTGCTTGGTGTCAGCTTGCAACTTTTCCTGCCTTGAAGCGGGGGCCGAAAGAAATTAACAGTCTTGTAAAAGTAAAAAAAAAGTACATGTAATTTCCTACTCATCCTCCAGTCTTACTAAATAGTTAAGAAATTAATAATCGTCGTAATACTGATAATGGATTTTGCAATACTTTTGAGAACAATACTGTAATACAGTGATATAGCATATCATTTTTTGATTGATGTAACCTATTCGAATCTTCATTTGAATCACTCTAACTACATATTGAATGTGACTACCACAATAAGTTTTTTAACAACATCATTCTCCGCTTTCCGCCTGTAATCGAGACAATATGTGTTGAGGGGCGGAACGCATTGTCTTAGATACTAGAGCGGAGAAATAAAAATTACTTATATATAATGATTTCCCCCAGTGGAAATCGAACCTACAACTAATCGAGTTTACAGTCATACGCTGGCCCACTGCGCCACGATTGATATACCTAATAGTTTTGATGGATATACCTATATACACATAAAAAAAAACAGTAACTGGAAATATTATTTAAAGTCTGTACCCACCACCTCTATAACCGACCGCCATAAGTCCGTTTCGTATATATTTTTTTTATTACTATCATCAGTTCAGGGGTTTAGCCACGATGACGACTGAGACAGGCAGACAGAGTTAATTTCGCATTTATAATATTAGTACTAGTATGAATACTAGTTCATAAGCACGACAGTCTCTTATTTAACTTATTAAAACTCAAACATTACTTCCATTGAAACGTCCTCGCGAGCGAAGCTACGAGTTCTGGTCAAATACATATTTAGAAAACGTATAAAAATTAGAACGCAGCAGGATTTGAACCTGCGCCTCTTGAAAACCGTTCAATCCGTTTTCAAGAGGCGTTTTTATACGTTTTCTTAATATGTCTTTTTTAAATTTCCTTAGCGTGCGAATAACACTTTAAAACAAATGTTAAAAAAAGGAGTTCTGGTCAGTAATAAAAAATGAGCATCTAAAACTTTGACGTAAAAGCATAAGTCAAAAAATCTCGACACCCTTAAACGCATAAAGAGGGGTAGGGGCGCGCGCGTGCCGTGGGAAGAAGGGTGAAAAGTCACCCTACAATATGGTCGCGATGACCAGAATAGTTTACAGATTAAGCGCAAGGGTATTCGGGGTGGTATTAATAAGATTTGCGCTTGATGCTTGACTAAAATGTTAGAAATAGATTTTTTTATGTTTATTATTTTTACATATGACATTTTTAAATTCAACATTACTTTTTAACTATTACACATGTAATATATATTTTTTATTTGTATATAATAAAAATCAGCTTTCTTCATAAACCTTTCTATCGTGCTGTTTAATTAAAATAATTGTGATAAGTTATTTCGTACTCCGTTTTCTCTTGGTGGATGGTGGTACACTTTGGCTTGACTTAATTTAAAAAAAAAAAACAATAATACATTTATCCCCGACTGACATTCGAACCCAAAATCAATGGATCTAGTCAAACTTACGGTAACTCTAGAATAGTGTCATAATATTATACGTGAAATAAATAAATTTAACTTTTTATTTCTTATATTAATGCTTATATATTATGCTTGATGTTTTAGGCCATCATGGCGTAGTGGACGTCTGAATGTAAACGCGACTAGTTGTGGGTTCGGTTTTCACTCAGATACCAATATTTAACTATTTCTTACCTAATTTTTTTGGGTGGGGTGTTGAGTTCCGTCACTCAACACGCAATGTCCTGACACTAAGTTCTCTCTGACTATCCTGATATGCGGGAAAAATGCGTGACGCAGAAAAAAAGTAACACAAGGTCAACGTGGCAGGGACAGCGTTCGACTGTAACTGTGATGGTCATCAGTTCGATCTTCACTCGAGGAATTATATTTAAATTATATATATATATATATATATATATATGTATTTTGTTTAACATTTTTTAAAGTGTTATTCCCACACTAAGGAAATTGAAAAAGACATTTAGAAAACATAAAAAAATTTTAACGCAGCCGGATTTGAACCCGCGCCTCTTGAAAACCGTTCAAGCGCTCTGACCGCTAAGCCATGCGTTCTAGATCCAGATACGTTCAAATTTTTATACGTTTCATTTGCCTGCTTTGATAAGACAAAGCGCCGCGTTGAGTTCTTGGCGCTAAGTTCTCTGTGCCTAACTATACAGCTATGCTATACAGGAAAAAGGGTGATGCTCAGAAATAAAAAAAAAAATATGAGAATAAATAAAGTCAGGATAGGCCAATAGTTAGCGTATAAAAATAATAACAACATTTGTCACACGTTTGAAGTGAATCTGTATCATGACTAATTTGTAATCGACGGATCTATGAGTAAAAAGGAAACACTGAGGTTATTTTATATTTCTCAATAAATAAATTCACACGTAAGTTCCAGGAATCCAATGTTCAACAAACAATATTCAATAACCGGTTATTTTCCGCCGTTTATTTATTTAATTAAAAATGTAAGTCAAACTGCTGATTTTATAAAACAATAATACTTCTAGAAGTGAAATTTCAAGTGTCTTGAATTAGAAATTTGTCTAAGTGATAAATAAGTTTCGGTTTGAAGCACCCAACGTCTTTGAAATTACTGTAAAGTGGTGAAACGAATGATGTATTACTACACTCTTCAAAGTTAAATTATAAATCATGGCCCAATGCTCGTAAAATTTGAAAGAGTCTCTAAAATGACTTGCTCTATCATTTTATTGTAGTCAATGTCAATGTAACAAGTCACATGACAGAAAAAAAAATAATAATACAAAAATATTTAATGAAACATTAAAAAATCTTTACTTCTTAGTAAAAGTGATTTAATGGTTATATATGGAATACAATATAAAAATATTACAAGGTAGTTCAAGTTATATAGAGTAAATTCACACTTTTCCCACATAGCAGGGTGGTAGTCAGAGAGAACCTAGTGTCAAGACACTCCGTATTTTTCTTTCGGGACATTGCGTGTTGAGTGGCGATTCTCAACGTCGTGTTTTTTCTTGTTCACCAGAGTGAATAAACATAAAATAATTAAATTATGATCATCCCACCTACTTTTGTACGCTTTCGTCTTATATCTCTCACACAGACTAAGAAATATGCAATTTTCCTAATTGAAAAAAATACTAGTAGAAGAAAAACATGAATGAAAAATAAATTAAATTAATACTATCCTGACTACTATGTTTTATGTTTTGAATAATATTAAAAATCTGTCAAAATCATATTACTATATAAATAACAGCAAAACGTATATATTTAAATTTTTTTTTTTGTTGTCAACATTAATTTGAACTGTGAATTAAGTATTAACTGTGTTATAGGAATTAATGACTTTCATATTTTCCACATATATATGAAATAGTCTAAATTCATTAGCTACATAATATGAAGGCAAAAAAAAACGAAAATCTAATTCGATTATTCGCAATACTTGCCTCATATGTAAAGTGTGTATATGTGTGTGCGTGTCTGTGTGTGCGCGTGTGTATTACAAAAAGAAAAAAGTTGCATTAAATATTGGTAAATTAAACTAAATTAATGATTTAATTATTGATATTTTTTTATCTATACAATGTTATGTTAAGCTAAATTTAAAGCATTGGAGAGATGAGAAATAATAGATTCAATATGATTAATGTTATAGGCCTTATTTTTTTCTAAAAAAAAAACCATAAAATGTTTATGCTAATACGAAATTGCAAAGTTCCATCAGATAAAATAGGGACTGATAAGACTATCGTGTGGATTAAAATCGCTCGGATATACACGATAACGATCTGATAAGCTAGTATTGATAGTCAAAGCCCGATTTAAAATATAAGTACAGGTACAGGGTAGATAAAGATAGGTAAGAGGGATTACATACTATATAATTATATGATTATATATTTGTAAATTATATTATTATATATTATTGAGGGCACAGTGGCGCAGCGGGACAGAGCCTGACCGGGGACTGGTTATATTTAAATTATATTCATAACTCTGCTCCAGTAAGAAGACAAAGCCTGGCGCTGAGTTTCAACACCCAACACGCAATGTCTCGATTTCGGGTGGAGAGTGGAGATCGGAGTGTCTTGACACTAGGTTCTCTCTGCCTACTTATGATATACGGAAAAAAGTCTTAAGATAAAAAAAAGACATATTTAGAAAACGTATAAAAATTTTAACGCAGTAGGATTCGAACCCGCGCCTCTTGAAAATCATTCAAGAGGCACGCGTTCAAATCTCGCGTTTAAATTTTTATACGTTTTCTAAATATGTCCTTTTCAATTTCCTAAGTGTGCGAATAACACTTAAAAAATGTTAGAAGCCTTAAGCTAGCTATCTCCTGCATGAGTAAACAAAATTGGAAAATTATTGGTATATTATTCCACCAAGCGGGGATCGAACTTACGTCCAATCGCGTTTTCAGTAACGCTATAATGGCTCCAGTAGGTGAATACCAGACTCATTCTTTTTTATGCTATTTTACATTACATATTTCAGTTTTTCATTCTTTCAAATTCGCCCATTATATTCCTAGTTATTATTTTTTGATTTAAATTATCAATGTATTATTATACATAGGCCAGTTGAAACCTCCTTCAGGTGTACACCTGCTATAATCTCATACAAAACACGCTATATCATGTAATTCAACTAAAGTATTATTTTTGTATCCGCTCCCAGAATTGCGCCAGAAGGGATTTTTTGATAGCGCACGTGATCGATGCTTTTGATAAGGAACGAGATAACTCACGGTATCACAATCTATGTAATCTAAAGGCTAGGTCTCACAAACACATGCATACGAATAGGGATTGACGTATCTGAGTGATTATTTGTAAACGATAATATCAGATAATGGTGGGATTTAAAAAATATGAAGCAGATCTAAGCGATAAGCTTTCAAGGAACTGGGTATTTTCTAGTTATCTAATTAGAAATTCGCTGGCAGATTTAGTTCTTTTTTGATGTAGTAAAACTGTCGTATTAATTAAAACAAGTATATATATATTTTTTAACATTTTTTAAAGTGTTATTCGCACGCTAAGAAAATTGAAAAAGACATATTTAGAATACGTTCAAGAGAGTTCAACATAGTTTTCAAGAGGCGCGGGTTCAAATCCCGCTGCGTTCAACATTTTTATACGTTTTCTAAATATGCAGCGGGATTCGCCTTTCTTGAACGGTTTTCAAGAACGGTTTTTAAATAAACAAGTATTGATTATTATATATTATCACTTTATAATGTACGAAAAAAACAATTATCAGCTCATTTCTAGTATGTATTTCGAAAGCGGTATTAGTAGGACCTTTTTATATTTGGCTAGGTAGAGCGAGGATATCGGACAGTCGAGGTAAGCGTTAATTCGCATTTTAACGGGGCCTAAACTACACTTGTGTCGAAAGTCTCGCGTCTGATCTTTCTGCAACTCTCTCTCAATAGGGCACAAACGAAAATTAAAAAATATTATATATACTCGTAAGATTGAAATTTTCCATAAGTTGCCGGTTATTTATTTATTTTTACCATTTTAGCACATGAAGAATGAAACTTTTGAATAACTAACTTACATACATTTATAGACTGATATACACATTACTATCGTATAAGCCATCATGGCGGAGTGTGACTATCAACGTGATTGGTGGTGGGTTCGATTCCCATTGGGGAAAAGGTTTTTTTTTAAATTTTTAATTTCTCTGCTCTAGTACCAAAGATAAAGTGCGGTGAGTTCCGCCACTCAATAAGCAATGTCTCGATTTCCGGCGACACTAGACAGTTCTTTCTGGCTACCCTATAATGTTATGCTATGTGGCAAAAAAGCGTGCAGCTGAAAAACAAACACATTAAATTTTCTTCGCTTTGGACAGAAAAAAGAATTAGCTTGCTATACCAATTAAAACATTCATGTAAAGCTGACCTGATATCTGATTAATAAACGGCGTGATTTTATCAGCGAGGGCGGATTTATGCCCGGGATAGAGATGTATGTACAGATTTTGTTCTTAAAAAGAACTCGTTTTTATGAGGTCACGAACGAACCTCTCAGCATCTCTGTCACGCAAAGTGTTTGATATATTACCAATGTATAATAAAAGATTTAGGAACGATTAAGAAATAATCAAATATAAACGTAGTTTAATTGGAATCTTCTATATAATAGTGAAAGGTCGGTCGCTAGAGTTTATAGTTGTCAGACAACCACTAAGAAAGGTTTTTGCGACAGGGCCGGATTAAGGTCTAAGGGCTCTTGCGAGTTTGTATGACTGATTGAGACAAGAGGCCTTAATTTTTTGCTACAAATTTTAAGTTTTACAGAGACATGTTCATTATTAAGCGGACAATGTCGTGCGAAACAACTAGTTTTAGTATATATCTTATGCATCCTCAATTTGCAAGCCTACTTTTATGTAACACCGCCATTAATCTAACAATTCTACCATATGTTTTATGAAAAAAACATACTTTCAAATATTACATTGTGTGTGTAATGAAATCTTCAATTGCTTGAAAATATGTTCAAACGGATACTTTACTTATTACACATAATTACACATGTACGATACGGGCGATCTCTATCTATTGCTGCCGTGCCACTGATACGACATCCTGATAACAATTTACACGACTGATAAAGTGTTATCAACAAACATATAATTATTACGGAATTTAAAAGAAATATTGATTAAAAATGTAATGTAATGGAAATTAATTTGGAAAAAGTGTGCATATTATTATTGTAATATATTATATTAAAATATCTTGTATAGGCATAAAAAGAGGTTTTAATGTGAAGTCACTTTTATCTTTATTCTCATAAAATTTCAAAGCATTCCGTGTTTATTTATGATTCTAACCCACGCTAGACCGTTTACTGTCAAATGCTGTTTCACTGGGCCGGTACGGCATTATTTTGTTATTATAAACTACTGTCATCATTTTTTCCCACGAAAAGTGTTATTGATCTCAAACGGAATGATTTATACTCCAACTTATTTAGACTTTATCTATTATAATTAAAGTTGACAAGTAATCCAAATTATATTTAATGGTTTTAGCATTTTTATACGCTTATTACAACTTTTTGGCTTAATAACTCTTGCCAAACTATTGTAAATAAAAAATAATCTTTTGCAAAAATTTGTAAAAACCTCTCAACAGAGATGCTAACAATAAAAATAAATTGTATAAGCCCATAAGTCTCTCGACATAGCTGGAACGTATGGCTTAGCGGTCAGAGCTCTTGAATTTCGGATTCAAGTACGTTCGCTACGTTCAAATTTGTATACATTTACTAAAAATTTTATTTGATGTTAGAAGCAAGCTGAAAATTTCAATGTTGAAACTTATCTATTAGGTCAATTGGTTCAACAATAAATTAAATATATACTTAATTAATGTAATAAATTTAGCAAAAAAAATAATTCAAATGATATAATAGAATATATCAAGTGTCCGTCAAGAAAATCGAACTGGTGGCAACGGTGTAAAAGACTAGATCAGTCTTACTCCTCAGCCTTGAAACAATCTAGATTTTTTATATTTTTAAAATAATAATTTATAAAGCTCTATCTCCAGATTAGGGAGATAATAACAGATACGATGTTAAGATAAGATCATGAAGCATTAATTATATACATAAAAACAGTCAACTGTGTGTACATTTGAATAACTAAAAAGAATTGTATTATTTTCTAATTTATATATCTATATATATATATATATATACAATTTTTTTAACGTTTCAAAATCGAACCTAGGACCAATTAGCTAGATTAACAAACATTTTTACGACTTACATTTGAACTTAGGTCCTCTTAAGCCAGTCAGTGTTCACTGAGCTACTAGTCTATTATAATAATAGCCCAAACTAAACAAAATCTAATTAAAATTTCCAAATAATGAAAGATGAATAATACGAAACACAAGTCTGCATTATCGACAATCGCGAGTCGATAACGGCATGCGTCCATCATGCCTTCCCCGTTCCTTTCTAACACATAACAATTAATAATTCCATCTCGCTCTGGCTAGTTAAAAAATAAACTAATGAGATATCGCTATCGCACAGCATCCGCTATGTTATCAGTGGTGATAAGAATACATCTGTCAACGGTCGATTTGAATTAAATTAGATTAATATAATTGAAGTTTTTAGTATTGTTATCGGTTTTGCGCTTATAGGACTAGAGTGGAGCCCGGTTTTATCAATTTCTTTAATGAGCTAAAAAAGTACATTTAAGCCACTTTCATAGTAAAAAATGTAAATTTATAATATATATATATATATATATATATATACTTAGATAATCTAATTTTAAGCCTGAATTAAGTGTCATATTCGAAAATGTGTCAAAACTTAGCGTCGTGCTTTATTCTAGTTGAAAGGTGAAATGGAAATAATTTAAATATAATAATTTCCCCGAATCTGGATTGAATCTAGAACCATACCACAACTTGGCACTACAGCCAGACGGTATCTAAATTATTATAAATATTTTTATTTTGAGCTTTACGCTTTTTCAAAGAGAACCTAGTGTCAATGTACTCTGTTCCCAAATTTGACATAGAAATTTACATTTCAAAAATATCTTTGAATACAATTACATCCTCGAGTGGGAATCGAACCCACAATCAATCGTGCTTTCAGCAACGCTTGCAATTGCGGAGTCTGTTCCACTGCGCCACCACGGCCTCTATTATGTACATACAAAGTAAAATAAGCAAAGTCACCTAACTAGATATTATGTGGATGTTAAAACATACTTCTTTGTCTTAGTACGAGATAAGACACGCGTTGGCTATTTGTAATGTCGATGCGATTGTAAATATGTTAATTTTAAAAAGTAAGTAACGTTCTTAGCGATTATTAATTATAATCGATTTATATTAATATATTGTTATTAATCATATTTTATTCTATTAAATATATCTGTATACGGTTATAGGGCGCAGTGCGCAACGTCTGACTGCTAACGCTATGGGTAGTAGGTTGGATCCCCGCTCACGGAAAAGATTATTTTGATTTAAATTATTTTCATTTCTCTAGCGCGCTCTAGCGCAAGAAAAAGCGCGGTGTTAAATTTGGCCGGTCGACAACACTTAACATGCACATCTCGATGTCGGGCGGAAAGTGGCAAAAGGAATGTTTAGACAATAAATTCTCTCAGCCTATAATGCTATATGAGAAAAAGCCTGAAGCTGAAATAAAATATCTGTATGAATAAGGAGCTTTTTCTTTTTCTTGAATAGCAGAGAGAATAATGTAAAAAAATAATGGCATATTTGCGTGTTGTATGGCGTAGCCCAACGGTACCACTTTCACCCTTATTTTTCTAACTGTATTTGAAAACGTCTATTTATAAGGCAAACGGGAAATCTCGTATATGTATGTAAATGAAGTAATGAAACGAAATGTCTGAATTATGTTACAATTATATAATAAATTAGGCACTGATCTAGGATAATGTATGGAGAGGAATCAGGCATGCGAGGAGTACCGTCCTCACTAATCTCACACTGAAACTTCAACTTCACCACATATTATAAGGAAAAAAGCTAAATACTCGTAGGAACTTACATTGTGATGTAAACTAATACTGTTATAAGGTAAGGTATATGAGTAAAGGTCAACGTGCTGTAGATGGTTTGCGTATGTCTGTATACGCGATTGGTTGTGGGTTCGATTTCTACTTCGGGAAATTACTATATTTAAAATATTTTCAGATCTTCCCTCTGGTACCTAAGACAAAACAAGGTCCTGAGTTCCGCTAATTAGTGTTTCGATTTCGGACTGAAAGCAGAGAACGGAGTGTCTTGACACTAGGTCCTCTCTGGCTGCCCTGCTTTGCCGGAAAAAGGGTGACGCTTAAAAATATATATTACACACACTACCATATGTTTTATATACACTTTTGTAAAAAGTGACGCGTGACGCATATTTTTTAGTATTTTTTTAATATCTTCAGACCCATTTCATACATCATTTTAAATATTATAACTCCCCCGAGTGGGTATCGAACCGATAACCATCGCGTTTAAAGGCAAATAATTAACAAAATTAAATAAAATACCGTTAAAATTAACATTTTTCATCACACCCAACGGTCACATGATATGAATGATCAACTATACCTATATACATATAATATGCGTGATTATTATATTTTGATACTGTCTCTTGTCTCTTGGTGATATGATATGAAACCTGAACGAATTTCTATATAAGTACTAGCAGCTTGATAACCTTTCACCTTCGATGTTGATAATCTGATAGCACTGTAGTCGATATATCGTTGAATTGTAGAATTATCATATATATAATGTACTAGCCACCCGCTCCCGGCTTCGCCTGCGTTAACTACACGATTATTTCGTGTTTTTCATTAGCCCGTGTTCCCACTTAAATCACAAATTTAACTTAATTTTATAATTTGAATTGCAGAACTTTTTTATTTTTGTAACGATTAAAATTAAATAAACACTAAATGTTAACCAGCAAACAATAGTCAAAACTGAATTTTAATCTGTTTAGCCAGTTTTGAGACTAACGTACAGACAGAAATAAAAATGTAATGCGTGGTTTTGATCCCATTACATTACATTGATAAATGTCCCCAATAATATTTTTTCTTGTATATCTTCCAAGTACGGACAGCGATCAGTTACACATTGTTGTATGTAGTGATTTATATATAATAATAATCAATAGAAATCATAATGAAAGTTTTAGTGTTTTAATTAACATCAACAAGTATACCGGAGTAGTCACTAATTTATTAATTTCTTTTTGTTTTATATTACTTTTGTATAAATAATTAAAAATTAATCGAGACACAGGGGTACAGTGTCTGATTTTTATTGAGTTTTGTTATTGAGTTCCGCCACTCAACATGCTGTTGGCTAATGGCTGTAATGCTTGGCTTTACAGCTATGGCTTGGCGAATTTTCAGTTCTCGCACTGACTCTAAATAAAAATTATTGATGCCTTAATTTTTTAAAGAATCTGTTTTTAAGACTTCAAGTTTTACAGTAGGTTCAGTTACGGAAAGTTTATTTTTTAATTATGGATATGTGATAGTTAGATGTTATGAAATATCTGTCTCAAAAAATATATTAAGGGGATTGATAGCTTCAGTTTCACACTATTTCCCGCATAGCATGGTCTCTGGGTAGAGTCAATTCGTTCTCCAGTTTCCGTCCGAAATCGAGACTTTGCGTGTTGAGTGGCGTGTCCCAACACCGCGTTCTGCTTTGTGTCCCCACTAGAGAGGTGATTTTTTTCAATTTAATCACTTTCCCTAGTTGGAATTGAACCCACAACCAATCGCGTTTACATTCAGATGTTGTCCCGCTGTGCCACAATGGCTTGAGTTTCGACCTTATCTCCTGTAATATAAGTTTAATGAGTTCAAACATTAATCACAAGATATAAATGGTCATGACGAATAATTCTAATCTTAAAATAATACTTTTTTCGAAAGTAACGCGTAAAACAATATTTTAAATTGGAAATTATTGTATTTTTTTTTATTTTACTTGACCCTGTAATGGGTTCCTTTATATAATATAATGTAGTTATATGATATTTCAAATTTCTCAATTAAAAAGAACATAAAAGTGCATTGAAGCAAATTATTTTTCCATACTTCGAAGCAGACGGGTATAGAACGCACGGCTTCGCGGTCAGAGCGCTTGGGCTGTTTCCAAGAATGGCAGGTTCAAATCCCGCTTCGTTCAAACTTTTAACCAAGTACCTATCAGGAAATTCTCCATTATCCGCTCGAATCAGAGACGAGTGTTGAGTGGCAGAACTGAATGCCGCGATTGAATTAATTATTCCCCTATTTTTAAAGTGTTAAACACACTTACAGTATGAAAAATGTTTTCGAAAAACGTACAAAAATACGCAGCAGGATTAGTACCCGCGTCTCTTGGAAACCGTCCAAGTACTCTAGCCAAGAAAAAATTAAAACGTTCTTATCGAATTACGTCAAAATTATTATACATTATTAAATTCTTATAATTAATTATTTTTTATTTCTTGAATCATTATATTTTATTGTTTTCAATTTAAGTATTTTGTCAACATTTAAATATGATCTAGAGGCCATTATGTCGCTGTAGAGCAGCGTCTGACTGTAAGCTATGAGGGTTGTGAGTTCAATCCCACTCGGAGAAATTACTATATTTATATATAATAATTTCCGCTATTAAGTTCCGCCACTCAACGTGCAATTTCAAATTTGGGCGGAAAGTGGAGACCGGAATCACATCACACTTAGTTCTCTCCGCCCTCCTTACTATGCAAAAACAAAACACATGAGCCTTTATTATTCACAAATCAACACCCACGAGCAAATAAATGCATTCATCTTATATTAATTGCCAGCATAGGCACTATGTTCCAAGAACTGAAATGCAATGTCAGAAAACAAATGAAGAAATCAAAACACATCTGCGATAAGTGTTGGCGGTATTGAGATCAAAATTCACAATGTTTGGTTTGTCACTGTTTATGATGTTTGTTAGATAAAGCACGGAGAGAATGGAGAGAAAAGGGTTATAAAATAATGAAATAAATTAATGAATAGTTCGATATCTTTCAATTAGGTATATGTGCTTGAAACTATTGTAAGTTACATATAGTCGACGTAATATATTAATTATATATATATGTATATATATAATTAATATATATGTATAAGATATGAAAAATTAAAACTGATTGTTGGCAGCCATTTTTGAGACTAGCGTGTACTAACGCACAGACAAACAGAGATAAAAATCTAATGCGTGGTTTTGGATCCCATTACATTACATTGATAAATGTCCCCAATTATATTTTTTTCTTGTATATCTCCCATGTACGGACAGCGATCAGTTACACATTATTATATGTATAGATTTATATTTAATAATAATCAATAGAAATCATACTGAAGGTTTAGTGTTTTAATTAACATCAACAAGTATATCACTAATTTATGAATAAATTATGAAAAATTATATTTTAAGTAACATTTTAGTCCATACTAACAAAAGTGATGGGCTTAAACCAAGCGTTCCGATCCTAATTCTGTAGAAAAACAGAGCATGGCATTCAGTTCCGCCACCAAACACGCTGTCTCGAATTTGGGCGGGCGGGATGAAGATGTGAAATGAAGAATGGAGTATTATGACACTATTTTCTATCTACCTACTCCTACTAGAAACAAAAAAGGAATTGTATCCACGACCTTTACTCATTTAGGTTCAGGGCCATATCATCGATGAAAATAATAACTTTAAATAAATATGATACAGCACCAAATGGAATTATTCTCGCTCATCTTACAGAGATAACGCGCGATAACGCGATAGTGCGCTTAATGGAGCCTGTTTTGATAAGATAGCTAATGAATCTCTGTTTTAAAATTATCTCTTTATTGATAAATAGATCTATAGCAAAACAATTAAAAGTATATTGTATTTCAACTTTAAGTCATTCTTAATATAAGTTTAGGTTAAATACAGCAAATTAGATAAAAATTAAAAAAAAACTAGACTTTACAGTAACTCATATATCTCTTTCTCTCTATATATATACTATCTACATATACACTGGTCTCTCTATGAGTCTTATAAGCCTAGTTTTAAGTAACGAAAATGTAAAAAAGACATTTAATTAGTATAAATATATTTTCTAACTAAATGTACGCACCATATGTCTACAGTAGTGATGCGACTCGAGTACTGTTCTTCCTCGTGTCACTCGAATGAATTCATCAAACTCGTACTCGATTGAAAATAAACATTACTCGAGTCTCTATGCACTGGAGTTACCGAGTCAACACGGCGCATCAAGTTGATTCTGTCGCCAAAAATGTAAAATACGCGTAATTTCATGTTAAATTCGATTCAATTTGATTTGTGATTAGAACTTCAATGTATCATCAGTGATATATAAAAATAAAAAAAATTGGAGTGTTTGTTTGTTACATTAAAATAACAGATCTTTACTTACTGCATATACTCGGTAAATATACTAAAATAACATTTTTTACAATTTTTGTTTGTCTGTTTGTGCCTGCTAATTTCTGAAATGAGATATTGACGAGATTTTTACTGGCAGATAGCTAATATAATAAGGAGTAACTTGGGCTACTTTTATTTTAGAATTTCACGTGGATGAAGTCGCGGGCACAATTTGTTTTTAAATTAATTTATTAAAAAATATTTTTTTTTTCAGTACACAACTTTTCGACGAACAACGAAATTGAGACATTGCGTGCAATATCTCGATTTCGGGCGGAAAGTGTCTTGACATAACGCTCTCCCAGCCTAATCGGCTATGCCTGAAAATGCATGAAGCTGAAAAAATATATATTATTTAAACTAAATTTGTCTATTTGTTAAACAATTTTTATTTCATATATTTCAACGGAAAGTGGAGAGCTGAATAATAAATAGCTATCTCTCAGTCTATTCCAAAAACTCTCCTTTATAACCATAGCTATTATAATAAGCGAACTCTCGTAAACACGTCTAAGTAGTGTAATAGGAGATGCTAACTAAAAAAGTCTGTTCCAAGAATTTCTAGAGCGTCGTTAGTCGTTGGTCGTTATGTAAGTAACATAAACATATTGGCCGTTAGATTACCAGATAGCATCGGCTATTAGCGGCCGTGATTAAACAATGGGGCTGTAATCGAAAAAATAATACGTATATATACGCTTACTTAGTTCTGTATGTACAGTCCGAGTGTAAAGTGTTTGAATTAGATTATTAGATTAATGTTTTTATAACACAATTTAATTGTTTAAATTGGGTATTTAAGCCCAGCCCAGCCCCACTTACATTTATAAATATTCCATACTGAAACATAATAATTTCAAAAATATTTGACCTTAATAAGTTCTTTGATTTTCGCGATTACTACAAATTTTGAAATGAAACTATTTTTATAAACCCGACGGTTCGAACACTTTACCGGACTACTAAAATGTATTTTCGAATACCAATATTATACGCGATTAATCCGGTTAAAAATAGTTTCATTTCAAAATATTTCGCCTTATTGTCGCGTCAGTTAGAAATTTTGTAAATGTAAACGTGTATCGTAGATATTACAAAATATTTAATCTTTCTTGGTTTTGTTAAATAAATCACAGAGTTGAGTTCCACCAGTTTTTAAAAGCGGGAAGTGGTAATATCAACAACGAAGCCGCTAATTTCTTTTATTCGCCCCCCTCCACACCCCCTCTCCACAAAATATGGGAAACAAAAATTTTCAAGAGCTATTAATAAGATGAGAATTATTTTTAAACAATTTTTATAACATCTTTGTTTTAAATAAAAATCAACCAACAAGGGGGGGTGTCTTCTATAATAGAAGAGATATTTTAACTGGCTCAATAAATATTTTCTCACCATCTGTACAATCAATTTGTCTATGAGATTGCTTAGTTAATTGTAATTCCAACGTTATTAGGTATATTTGTTTTAATTATCTCCTTCATCTCGGAACAATGGAGACGGGAAGGAAAAGGTGATTTTTGGTAGCGATTGGATTACGTTACAGTTAAAAATTAACACCATTAGTATATATTAAAATGGGGGACGCGAACTCAATTATTTGAAAGCTGTAAATATATGTAAATTCACATATTTTCCCGCATAGCAGTGTAATGAGAGAGAACCAAACTCCATTCTCCACTTTCCGTTGCTGGTTGATGGAACTCAACGCGCTTGCGCTTGCCGCAGAGCTTAAAATAATGAGTGGGAATAGAACCCGCGACCATCGCGTTTACAGTCACAGTCCCACAACAAAACGATGGTCTCATAGTATGTGTTATTTTTAATATTTTTACAGTTATTAAAGTAAAAACAGCATGTTTTTCTAATATTTAAGTATATTGTACTACGGCCCTAAAGCCTTAATCCTAAATCTAAATTAAGGATTAAGATCGTGGTTAAGTGCTAAGTAAGCATCGCTGTTCAATCTAAGGCCGATGGATTTATTCATACGAATTTGTATATATAAATCCCATATTTTGTATATTTTGTATATTTCGTAATTTCGTAAGAACTTCCGGAAATTCTTTCTTTCCTAAATGTCAAATTTCGGCTTACTACACCTAGTATTTTCGGCTTTTCAATATATAAATATAATCATTCCCCTAAGTGGACATCGAACCCACAACCATCGCGCATGCAGTCGGACGCTGTTTCTTTCAATAATTTAAACTTTCAAAACACATAACTCTTTGTTAATTTATCGATTATAAAACAGTAATAATTTTAATTATCACAAATAAAGCTGGCAAATAAATTATGTGCTCAATGTACAAATAATTCACACCTCTAACGCGTAAAATACATTGCTTCCCCAGCGCTATCTAAACTAAAATCTCGTTAAGAAACCCTACAGTGTACATCCAACTTTGCTAAAGTACACTTTTGATTTAATGCAGTGCAGGCTCTGTCTAAGGTACGATGTACGAAAGCTAATCACCTGTCTCATCTCTCTTAGCGCATTGTTGGCGTTTGCTATATAAAATTCAGCCCTAATTTTCGAAACTAAGAGTTGATTTTCCTTTGAGCACTCATTCACTCTCGACCTACGGCCTCGCGATCCATTTCATCCGAACATAAACTGCAGAACAGGCGTCAATTGTTAACAAGTTTAACAACTTTCGATTCTCGTGAAGCGATATCATTGATTTCATTTATTTTCTCGCTTTAAACTCGATGGTACGGCTAGATAAATGCCCAGAGTACTGTGCGCCCGCGGCGTATATGTCAAATATCCGCTTGTTTTTGACTCTACCCTCTAATTGTCGATATGTTAAGATCAAATTTGTATTTGTGATTTTGACACTTCGGTCCGTTCATCTAGAAATGTTATCAAATAAAATTAAACTTTAATATCTAGGATAAACGTTTGTATTTCCATTGGATTAAGCTGTAGAGTTTTTTGTATGGGCATTGTGTAGGACAGTCATTTGTTTTGACAGTCTCTATATGGCAACGGTGACTAAGATCGTGCGATTGTAGAGCCTTTTAGATGGTTAGATATAGACAGATGGACACACGGCCTCGGTATTACGGGAGCCGAATATGTCTTGAGTTATTTTATTTGTAACGTTTCGATTGTTTATTCGAATACTATTGTTTATTTGAATCGTAATGTTTTGTTATCGAATGTTTCTTGTGTGTGGTCTATAAAAGTCGATATTTGAAAATTAAAATCTAAATAAATATTTTTTATCTGAGATTAAACTTTGACGTATTAAAGTATAGTTGTACTTGTAATTTTTAAACTTTTATAGGCAATTTTATTTAAAGTATGGACAAATTATCGTTCAGTGTATCATTTCCAATATTGATTAAAAGAATACAAATTAAAAAGTAGTTTTTTAATTATTATTATAACTAAATTGACTTTGACGGGTAAACAAAGCGTTGCCTTAGCAACGTGTATGTCACTTTATATGAACGTGTATATCAAAAATATAGCAGTGTGGGCAATATATAGTTTTTTTTTAATTTAACGTTTCGTGATGGATTACTATAAAAAATAATATCTTTATTCAGCCTCTGTATCTATTTTCAGTAAAAAAAACGGGTCCAAAGTTCCATCACATTATATAATTTAAAATTAAATTAAAATCCGTATGTCACTAGGTCTACATAGCGATGTTGTATTTAGTTTATAATGTGTGTCTGTGTTTTTGTATGGCCCGTTAATGGTGTGATGGAGAGATAAGATAAGGCTACAAGCTGTTTCGGTTTAATTACATGTATGTGTAATCTACACTTTCTACATTTAAGTCTTTGCCCGTTCTAGTTATCGTGTCTTATTAAAATATATAATTATTTAGTGTGTGTTAAAGTTAATATAGTTTTAAAAATTTGAACGCAGCGGAATTTGAACCTGCGCCTCTTGGAAACCGTCAAAGCGCTCTGCCCGTTAAACCATGCGTTCTACATCACGCATTGTTAGCATAACTAAATTTTAAAATGATAAAAAAAATATATTTAGATTTTAGAGGTTAGGCTCAGAGAACCAAGTGTCATGACACTCCGTTCCCCATTTTATGTCCGGATACGAGACATTGCGTGTTGGTTGGGAGAAGTCAATACTGAGATTTGTTTTTAAGTTTGGGTAAATAATAATTCATATATATTCTTTCCCTTGAATTAGTGATCGAACCCACAACCATCTCGACCACCTCGTGTCCTGTCAGACCGCCAATGTATCATTATACATCACATTACATTGTACATCACAATTATAGACTAGCTCAGCATGATCTTAATATAAAAAAAAACAATATTATAAATTATTAAATGTATGAAAGTGAAAATGCACCAAGAAACAATATGTTGAAGTTAATATTAGATATTAGACACTTCGGCTTAATCTAGTTTGAACCTTTACCAAGCTGTATACAGTCCAGTTATCTTAAGATAGGAAATGCAACCAACTAGCTACAAAGCGATAAAATCGGAATGGTGGGCGACTTTATAAGGCTAGGACCAGATATCCAGGATTGGTGAGTTATGGCTCGTGTAAATTATCTTAAGAAATTTGATAGTGCTCCTTTGATAGCCGAATACAAAAACGTTCTAGCTTACAACAAATCCTACAAGGCAATATATAAAGAAAATTGGACATTTGTTAATTACTGTGTGAATTTTAGAAGAGTAACTAATTAATTAAGAAATTTACACAAAATATAATAGGCAATCTCGTAGGCAAATTGTATTAGTATTAGAATATATTGTATAATAAAAAAATCATTCACCTCATTTTTTATAATATTGGAACACTTTTACCCACAACCATTTCCGTTTCTAAATACACTGAGCTTTTAGACGATTATATTAAACGATTCCAGGAGCAAATATTGTATTAAACCAAACAATAAACTAGCAGCTAACTAATGTATACCGAAGATTTTTCATTTACCATTTGGTTATAATGAAGATGATATCTATCGGAATGAGAGCTGAACAATAGTGCGTAGGATTACATTTGTTAGGGCTATCTAGACATAGATGCTTAGTAAAAACTTTTTGAATACAATCTGTTTAAGATGTTTAGTGGACCGGTTATGGTCCGTTTAAGTTTGTGTAGTCTAGGTGACAATTCTAACATGAAGTTATCAAAACTATATTTTTATCTTATAGAAGACTATAAAAAAAAACAATGAGTATTAAGAGTTCTTAGAAAATGTCTCTCTTGTATTGTATTATGGGCACGAAATTATAGAATACTAGCTGTGCCCGCGACTTCGTCCACGTGTAATTCTAAAATAAAAGAAGCCTTAATTAGTTCGACTTCTTCCCCCACCTCACCCGCCGAGCGTCGGCCACGCCGTAGTATAGCGCACTCGGTTAAAATAATATTTGTCTGAATGAAACCCGTGAAAGACATTATATCTACTTTAAATACCAGAAGCGATTAAAGTATCTAACTACCATATTAATTTATTGACTACAATGGCTTGAACATAAAATACTTACTTGATATTTTGGTCAATTCACACAATGTCTTTATAACTTGTAGCCTATGTATGTATATGTATGTATTCTGATGTATAAGCTATATTATTGTAAAGTTTCATTAAAATCCATACAGTAGTTTTTACGTGAAAGAGTGACAATCATCCTCACAAACTTTCGCGTTTATAATATTAGTAGGAGGTTACGTTTTCCATTTTATGCTTTAAGGCTTTTAATAAGTATTAATATATTAACATGACATTGAATAGAAAGAAGTAGTAGTTGCATTCATTTGTTTAGTTGGACTGCCCATCACGTATACTGTTATCTATTAAAAATAATAATTATCGAAATTGTGTCTAGTAGTAGTGTCTTCTCTGTAAAAAGTTATCCGTGAAAAAGACATATTTAGAAAACGTATAAAAATTTGAACGCAACGCAACTTTTTCAATATCCTTAGTGTGGGAATAACGCTTTAAAAATTGTTAAAAATAAAAAAATATATAAGTTATCCGTGGTTTAACATAAAAAATATTAAAAATATCCCCCGATTCAAAAGTAAAAAACTTTAAAAGCTTACAAATGACAACAGATCCACCATAAAGTCATTTCCAAAAAACATCTAAAAATATCTATTATTTACGCATCCCACAGCATATTATAAATTCCCATCAAAACTATTCTAAATGACATTTCGAAAGTCATTATGTGTTTGTTAGTTGTCAAAAACTGATACAATCTTGGAAAATTATCGAGTAATCGACGTTACGGTGCGCGCGCGCCGGATGTCAAATTAATGTTTTTAATTCACCATTTTGTATTGTTGACCGCTATAAATTGAACTTTATGGCTTAACACTTAAAGCTTAAGTTGTTTGTTTACCAAATGTTTATAGTTTTTTGTTTGTAATAACAGTAGCCTGTAATAGTGTCACAGGTTTGGAGATCGGTGGCTGGTTTTTAAAAACTTATTTTGGCTGGGTGATTTTGAATTAAAATTGAAATTTTATTTGTCGTTTTTGTTATTGATGTTAGTTATTTTTTGTTAATATGGGTAAGTAAAAGGTATATTATGTAATTTGATAAAATAAATATTCATTAATATGTAACATATCTACTCTAAGGAATATGCAAAGAAAAAAGCAAGCGTAGTTAAACTTAAAAGTCAGACAAAAATAATAATTTCGAAAACAAATATATGTGTACTTTATTAACACACTTTCACATTTAACTACGAAGACAATTTTATAACAAGCAATATTTGTAGAGAACCAATTAATCAAAAAAACGTTTCTTTCAACGCAACTCAAATCTCTAAATGTATGTCCGATACAATAGATAGAGAGTTGTGATAGAGAGATTTATGTTATTTTAATAACACATTATTTTTTCGTAACAAACGTCAAAGTGGAATTTTTAGGCTTATCACATTTGAATATCTCGGCCCTTAGTGCTTTAATCTACATCTGAGTAATTAAAATGTATGTATATTACCTTATCTTTCCGATACAAACACACACACTCACATATATATATATATATATATATATATATATATATATATGTGTGTGTATATATATATATATATATATATGTAGATGTGTGAGGAATCTAGCCTGTGTTCCGGTCTGGTTAGACAAATTGTGGTAGAAATTGTTGCCGTTGAACGAAGTAAATTTAAAAATAACATTAAAAACAAATTGTACTGCAGTAATTTTTGATATACGAGTACCGTCTAAAACTAGTCATTGTATTTTCAGTATGTCTTGATTATTTCATATTAATTATGAATTTCGTCTCGCATACACATTTCTATCTTTCAAAAGGGTGAATTTGATAATCGAAACTATAAATATGAAGTTTAAATTAATGAATTTGAAATGGTACAAGATTAATTTAATCTGTGCAACAATTAACTAAAAATTCAAATATTATCACTAAGAGTAATGATTATAATATATAATAATTATTATAATTTCACCGCCTCATCTCCTCACCTCCTCACCTAAGACAAAGCGCCGCGTTGAGTTCCGTCACTCAATATGTCTCGATTTCCCCTGACCCTGTTATGTGGAAAAAAGGGAACAAAAAAGTTATAAGCATCGTTAAAACCGGATGGTTATATTCAAATACCGCTTGCGAAATGAAAAATTTATGAAAAAAAAAAATCCTTTAGAGTTTAGATCATTGTTTTTGTACGTTTAATCGAACTATCTACAAACTTTTTTAAAACTGGTATTTTGATATATTAAAAGCAAATGTGTGTACCAATTAAATAATTTCAAGCCCACCATTGGTTTCTACAGTATTAAATAAGTTGTGCGATTTCCGAGGCTTTAGTTTCCTATGATTTGCTGCGAAAAGGTCGTGTCGATGCGCGAACAGATAGACGCGTCGTAATTAATTCTATTCTACAGTTTGTTTTGCAGTCGTGACCTCTGAGACTATACTAGTATTTATTGGTTTTGGTTTTAAGTTGCAAATGTTGAACTTGAAGAGGTTTCTTGTCCATTTGTAAGACAATATTTCCATAATAAATCATCACACAAGCTCTTAATGTAAATACTTTAGTTTTTGGAAATAAAAAAAATATGTAAACTAAAATTTTTAAGTCTATATTTAATAAAAAACCCTTTTTCATAGCGAACTTGTGATATCTCGTGAAGACCCGACCTCATCAACGTACGATCATAACAATTTCTTTCTTTAATAAAAAGCGAAATATTAAAGATCTGACGAAGCGATAAATCAATAATGAACAAACTAAATTAGTATTTACCCAAAAACGTGATACCAATTTTTTTTATCTCAGTAGAGCTGTTCGATCAGCGCCAATAAGGGCAAGCGAAGGCAACTGGCTCATGAGTGTTGGAATGTTTGGAGCGAATAAGACAATTACTTGCTGGCAAATGTTTCCGATACACAATCGACTCTCAACGCAATCTGCCCATCGGTAATTTGGTAATAAAATGAAAATAAGCTCGCCTCTTATCTATAATCCTCTCTGTATATATACAGGTACATCCGCTATATAAACATGGAGCGCTTGGATCCGAAAGGCACCAAGTTAACGCCAGATTGCAAGCCAATTCGGACAAGTTCTCCGAACAATGTAATTCACAATTGAAAGTGTTCTTACAGCATTAAGGATAGTTTTGGCGTGGTCAGTACATCTGTTGGTATTTTGCTCGCGCGTTTTCGTGTTGTATTCGCATGGCTGCGATTTTAATTTTCTTTAATAAGTTTGTGTAGTTTGATTTATTGTAAATTTAGCTTTATTCGTGAGGTGTAGGATTGAGAATCGGTTGACGCTGTGCGCCTCTCGAAGGCATGTATCTCGATAGGGACGTTGTTTCATCGGGAGAGATACGAGACACGATTGCCGCCCCGCCCATGCTTTTTTCGTGGCTCTAAGTAACAATGGGTAATCTGTTAACTAAATAACGAATACGATTTATCAGTGAGAACGATGTCGATGTGGGGTTTGTTTTGAGCTCGTGATGGAATGGTTTCAAACAAAAGACGCTGAATATTAACTAGGACGAGATAATGTGGGAAGTTCCGTGTAACAAATACAGGAAAATATGAATGTTTGTTTGTCCTCATTTTATATGTGTAACTATGAACATCTTAAGTCGGCAGTAATTTTATTAGATTAGCTATTACCATACAATTATATATTTAACTTTAATCTAAATATGGACTGCTACAGCTTTACCAAGAAGACGAGTAAAAATGAGTCAAAATCATAGTCTTTTCGTGGCTAAAAGAATAACAAAAATGTTTCATATCTAAAGTTATGTATTTAACTCACAATTATAGTGTTTAGGGTATTTTCCTTGTATTTCGAAACACAATGGCGATTTTATTACATTTTAATCTTGTTTGGCATATATTTCCTTGTTTCAAAATAATCGATATATATATATATATATATACATATGTTGGTATTATAATTTAATATTTTCCGGATCGCTTAGTTATTGTTTAGTTAATTATATATATTATTGGGTTTTCCTCTTTGCATAATTTTAAATACACTGATACAATAAATGGTGTTGTATGCTCAAACGGAGTAAGCGGTCACTAAGCTTCTTCTGCCTAAATCGAAAAACTTGACAATAAAAAAAAACAACAATCACAACTGGACTGAAACCATCGTGGCGCAGTAGGGCAGCGTCTGACTGCAAACGCGATTGGTCGTAGTTCGATCCCTACTTAGAGGAATGATTATATTTAAATTATTTTCATTTCTTCGCTCTGGTACAAGACAAAGCGCGGCGTCGATTTCCGCCACTCAGCACGCAATGTCTCGAAATCTGCATTTTTCTAGTATTTATATTTATTGAGTTTTAGAGTATTTCTTATAAGAATTTAATTTACTTACATAAGATCATAATTTCTCTGTAAAGTTTTTACACTAAGCTAACAAATATAATTCAGGGTAGATTTGGAATATGGTAAAATTTACACGGAATTAGAGCATTAGAGCAACTGAAGGTGTCATTTGCTCTTAACATAAATACATTTATATAACTTTTACACAATAAGATGTTATATCTTAATATTTATTTTTAGTCTAGTATTTTTTTTTTGTATTTCGAAAATTCTATAGTAAATTCCAATCTATCACGCATAAAAAGGTAAATTGGGATTCGAACCGCTGTGCCTCTTGGAAACGGCTGTGTTCAAATTTTTATACGTTTTCTAAAAATGTTTTTCAATTTACTAAGTGTGTAAACGATACTTAGGAAATAGAAATAACATTTTGTAATAACAAAATAATATTTGTTAATTTTTTCCACAGTAGCACAAGTCTTGTGTAAATTGATTTATGGCCGTTATATAAAGTTGCTGCTGCTTTTGCAAGTTGCTTACAAAAAATATACCAAGTAAAACTGCCAGTCGTTGAACTAGAAGGTTGTAAAAAATATATATTTATCTTGTAGACTAGAGGTCTTGGATATGTATCGTATTGACATAGAGTAAAAATAATATCTGGATCTAGATGTTTAGCTTGCTAGTAAAAAGTTTTATAGATATAGTAAGGTGCTTAATAGCTTCTTAAATCAAACTTATAACCTTTAACCTGGCGTTTTGGTCCACCACTAAACTATAATGTCTCGATTTCGATGTGGAGAACGGAATGCCTTGACTCTACTCTACTAGTACTAGCTAAGCTAAAATAAATTAATTTCAGGAATATGAATATAGGTGTAGTTTTAATTTCTATATTATATATTTGAGAGAGAAAACAAATGGACCCATTTTTAATAGGCTTAATTATCCTATGTAAACTTTTTAATACAATGTTTCAATGGAAGTTGGAATAAGCATCTCTAGCAATGTATTTAAAAACAAACTTTACAATAATTTCAATTTAATTCAATAATATTTGATTTTAAAATATAATTGTGATAATATAAAAGTACTGGTTGATAAAATAATTATTAATAATGTATTGATTTTTTTATATAAGACTAAGCCAAACTTCCTACTCCGTTCGCATTTCTTTTGTAAGTTAGTTACAAATTTTATTCTTTACGTATTAATATCATGATAAAACACAATATGAAGGTGCTATATATTTTATCAAAACATAAAATTATAAAGGTTTTAAATTATTTAAAAAAATATATATATAATATTGAGTTTTATGCATCACTAGCATGTTTATTTTCTTTAATTTAAGTAAAGCTTTTGATTCGTAATATTAAAAAAATAATACGTCCTCACAATTCAAGCAGTTCTACAATATGGTCGCCGATCTTAGAACCAGTCGGCTACATGAGTGGAGGGAGGCGGGGCGAAACGCCTCTCGCCTACTACAACACTCAGTACTTGTACACAGTGCATAGACGAAATAAGATGATCTTTGTAAAAAGTCTGGTTGTAATATATATATTTTATAATTTTATATATTTCTTCACTTTTTCTATTCTATATAATCTCGATTTTATAGTAAATTCTTCTTAAAATAGAGCTGGCTTGTTATGAGATCGGCTTGGCGTAGTTGGGACTCGTATCGATGAATATGGGTGGAAATTTTATTAGGGAAAAACAGTGAATGGCTTAATATTTAATATTAGAATTAATATTAGAATACAATGAGTATTTTGAAATGAACCTATTTTAACCGGATTAATCGCTTTAATCTACAGGTGGTAGAAAGTCTACCACCTGGGACCCAATACTGAAAACTCAATCCGATCATACCAGAAAGCAAGTTACAGTCAGCTCATTTTGCAAGAATCCAGGGCAGTACGCGAAGCAACTATTTCTTCGTTGGCGGTAGTTTGAGATAATAATTGTATCAAATGACAGACAAGTGCCACCTGAGTCTACCTGTCACAGGTACTGTTAAGTGTTAGAAACGTCGGGTTCTACAATGTATTTTCGAATGCCAAAATTATACGCGATTAATCCGGTTAAAATAGTTTCATTTCAAAATGTGTAATAATCGTGAAAATCAAAGAACTTATCAAATAAATATTCTACAGACTTCAAACCACAGTACTGTGTTCATTTATATTTTAACACGCCCTTATATTAGCTTCACTTGTAACTATGAATGCAAGAAAACCTTGCAAAACTATTTTTACTCACTCTTTGTGGTCCGATTTTAGTTTGGGATAGAGTAAAAGGGAGAATGTGTGTGTGTGTGTTTGTGTTTGTAAAGTACATACGTGTCCACATATGATGATGATTATGGTGATAATGATAATATAATATTTTTGTTGGAAGCTAATCCTCTCCTTCAGGACGACTTCGATAAAAAGAAAATCATTTTTAGCGTTTTCTTGTTGTAAATTTGATTATTATATAAAATTCATTTTATAATAGTAGGTATACTAAATATATTAATTTGTATAATTATTATTTCTTAAAACTTAAGTGTGTTTCTAAATAAAAAGTGAACCGAGTGACTTTTCATTAGGCAGGCGTAGTGTCGCAGTGGCACAGCGTCTGATTGTGAAAGTTGTGGGTTCGATTCTTACTCGGAGACTTCATATATATTCAATATATAAATTATAATTATTTTAATTCTCCGCTTTGGTGAGACAAAGTGCGACTTTTAGTTCCGCCACTCATTACACGATGCCTCGATTACGGACCGAAAGTGGAAAACGGAGTGTCTTCATATGAGACAAAAAGCCTTATATATATAATTACAAAAAATCCTAATGTTTTAAGATTTATGTAATTAAGATTTAATATAAAATTAATTATTATACGTTGTATATCAATTGCAATCTCTTATATCTTTAATTAAGATTCAAATTTACTACCTCTATAATAATCTGAGCCTAGCCGATGATGTTTTCATAAAAAACGTGATTGAAGGAGCTTTTTCCGAACAAACAAATTATCAAAAGAGGACAGGCGTATTGCTATTTAGTAATAACGATGAATATTATGCTGGGGAAGTTTATTATATTATTTCTTAACTTGTGACTTGAATAGGAAGAAAATTTACTTGAGTAGATGCTGGCGAAACTCAACGCCACTTTTTGTCTGGATCTTAGAAACGAAAACGCGGCGTTGAGCTCCACCACCTATAAATAGGTTGAATTCAGGTCATGGAATGGAGTGTCTTATCTCTAGATTCACTTAGCCTTCTACGCTTAATGTGTGTGTGTGTGTGAGTTTAAAAAGGAAAAAAAGTATCATATAAAACACAGTTATAAAATGTTGAAGTATACAAAAATTGCTTTATTTTAAAATTATTTTAACGATCGAGGTCGGTTTGATCCGAGTCTATCAAAAGAATCGTCTACTTGTTGATCAAACAAATTAATACCGAAGGAACGAGGGATGCTATTAAGAAATAAATTAGGCGATCGTCAGGGTTGCTACATCAAGTGTTTTTTTTTTATATATATAGTAATTTATTTATCAAAAATTTGATTTTTATTTATAATATATCACAATTTTATACTTTTTACACTCGGAGAGTGATTATATAGAAAACAGAGCTTCGCGTAGAGTTCCACCACTACAGACCTACACACACACATACACTCACACACACAAACACACAATGTCTTGTATTTAGTGTCCGATTTGTACGTTTTTTTTTGTTATTTTGTTTTAAACAGAAGTAACAATTTAATAAAAACTTAAAAAAATACCTATAATAAGCAAAAAATAACATTACCTGGTTGCATTTATGTCAGTGGGCAAATTTAAAGTAAAATTTAGTACTCTATAAATTAAAAAGTGCGGGTATTTGACAATATTTAAAAAGTTAATACAATATATGAATTGGAAATTACTTAAATGTAAATTTAAACAGATTATACATCTTATTAATTCTAAAATTGGAAGGCAGCGGGATTCGAACCCGCACCGCTTGAAACAAATTCATATCCCGCTGCGTTAAAAATTTTTATATGTTTTCTATTATATATAGATTGTCAACTTTCTAAGTGTGTAAATAATACTTTAAAAATATATATTAAACATGAAATGGAATTAATTGACCTTAAATATGCAGTGAATGGTTTGCCCGGTGACCCTGCAGTACGCCTGCGGCAACGCATATAAATTACAGATTTACAAACATCTTTCATTTTTCACTCCTTCAGTCTCTAGTTGACGGTTGATTGAGAGTAGCTAAAAACGTATTAAAAAATCGTATTATAATATTCAATAAGCTAATAAATTGATAACTGAATAATAAAGTGTGGATAATGCAATTTGTTTATTTTCTTTCAGCTTCACGCTTTTTAATAACTTAGGTTTATGATAATCCTATCATTTCTTTAAAAGTGTTATTTACACACTTAGGAAATTGAAAAACATATAAATAGAAAACGTATAATAATTTGCACGTCGACTTGATAAACATAAGTTGTAATAAGCGTATAAAATTTCGACGTAGTTGGATGTAGAACGCATGGCTTAGCGGTCAGAGCGCTTCAACGCTTTCCAAGAGGCGCAGGTTTGAATACCGCTGCGTAAATTTTTTTTTAATATGTTATTTAAGGCGATTTTGTATTAAGTGACGGTAAACTACTTTGTATCTAAATTGTATTCAAATAGTCACATGATCGAAAGACCATGACTAAACTAAAGATCAGTTTTAACCATTATCATTTCAATCCTATTAATGCGAAATAAAATAACAAAAATAAATTAATATTAATTAATTATTAATTCCAATAAAAATACATATAATATTAGCGACCCGCTCGCGGCTTAGCCCTCGTGAAGTACAGCTGTTTCCTAAAACAATAAAATTCCTGGAAAAATAAAGACTAGAGGAGATTACACAACTGGAGGATCCCAATACTCTCAAGTATATCTCTATATAAAATGTCATCACAATCGGTTTAGCAGTTTGCCAGTTATGACGTCATAGACAGTTACTTCCACATATATAATATTATAATATTAAGTGTTTATATAATATATAGCTCTAATACATAACTTACGCGAAACGTTCGTAAATCATCATCATTGTCGCATAGTCTGTTGATCACAAAGTAAACAAAGCGGACATTACTTTCGTTCCATCATTTATTTAGAAAATCTCATCAAATAACTTGTTGTTTTCTATCGTATATAATCCTAGCCCTTCACGAAGACGGGCATCGAATTTCCGCCGCGGCCTTACCGGAAACGCCGCCATGTTTACAAATCGCGCGGGAAACGTCACTGCGAATTTTAAACAGATGTTGGGAAAAAGGATTTAAATAAAGTTACATTTTAAAATGAAATACATTATTTTTATAATATTTAACAAAAACTCTTATTTATCTCGAGACTTATTTTATTTATCAGTTAAAATGATGTTATAAATAGATTATTTAGGCAATTATATACATAAATTTCAATATGTAATATCGATGGCTGCCATATTGGCACAGCGTCTTGACAGTGTCTGGTTGGGTTCAATTGCCACTCGGGGGAATGATTATATTGAGATTATTTTCATTTTCGCTCTGATAAGACAAGACTTAAAGCTGTTTTTCCAATGACGTTATTAGCTGAGCTATTGCGATAGCTATGCTTAACCCGTGGGTTCAATGTTATCATATTGTAAGTTTTATATGAATTCCAATAAAAAACTAATATTTTCACTACTGTAAGAAAGATGTAGCCGATCTTTTTTTGAGTGAGACAGAAAATAATATTATGTGGATCTAATCTTGATTTGAAATATAATGCTTATTGGGACCAATGCCCTTGTCACTCGCGAATTAGAACTCCATATACTCAGATATGAGTCGACTGAGCCACAGTGGAGTCACAAGAAAACGATTTTTTAGAAAAAATAACATTTCGGCCTTAATGAAAATTGTGTCATAATCATTTGAAATATAACAAGTGGAAAGGGAAAAAATATAATTAAGAAAATTTAAAAAATGTCTCGCTATGAAATAATTCATCGCTTAATCGTCTACGCAATTTCGTTAATGTTTTACATTAAAAGAAAACCGCGGTAATTAGTATTTTTTACTTAGTGAGTAACTAGTTTTTGTATTGTTGAAAATAAATTTAGTACAGTTTAAGAAGAACGTCCTAAAGGTCCGGTAAGTCTTACTTCATCGATATCAACTTGGTAATAACGATTACAAATATCAATCTTTCTAATAGAATGAAATTTAATCACAAATAGTTGAAAAAAACAAATAAAACTAACTTAAAAGTAAAAAAGACATAATTAGAAAACGTATAAAAAATTTTTTGTTGAACGCAGCAGAGTTTGAGCCCGCGCCTCTTGAAAATCGTTCAAGCAACCGTTGAACGCATGGCTTAGCGGTCAGAGATCAGATCGCTTGGACGTTATCCAAGAGGCGCGGGTTCGAATCCTGCTGCGTTAAAATTATTATACGTGTTCTAATAATGTTTAACTTAAAAGTATTTCTTTTTCGTCTTGTAACCAATCGGACCCGGGCACTTTGTAAGTATTCAAGTAAGTAAATCGTACAACTATGTAATCGAACAACAACATCGTACTAGGTAGTGCCAAAAATGTAAGCTAATAAAAGCATATTAAAAAGAAACTCATCTATTACCCATCAGACCATCCTGGCGCAGAGGGACACAACGTCTGACTGTAATCGCAATTTGTTGCGGGTTTGAATCCAAGTAGGAAAATGATCATAATTTATTTATTTTTATTCGCCCTGGTGAACGAGAAAAATCACGACGTTGAGTTCCGCCACTCAACACGCTGTGTCTCGATTTCGGGCGGAGAACGGAGTGTCTCGTCACTAGGTTATCTCTGCCGATCATGCTATGCGTTAAAAAGGGTGAAGCTATTTGCTGTTAAGCTTTAAATAAATAAACCGTTAAAGGTCGACGCGTGATAAAATAATAAGTTAGTGCTTCAATAAATTTTCTTAAAAATATGAACCTGAAACTATTAATAATTTAGATTTTTTTTTTATAATTTTCTTGTCTTTTTTCAGGTAAGTGGAGGGTGTCGTATGGATTTTAGCTAACTCTAGACGATAAGTATATAAGTTTTGAGCATTTATGAAATATTTTTATATTTTAAGTTTTAATCTAATGTTACTTAATTTACTTTCCATTAAATTATTTTAAATAGATTAATTATTATGTATGTGCATCTATCTACTTGTGACCATAGACTGCTAGTTTTCAAAACGTCAAGTTTCTAAAATATATTTTTGAATACCAAAGTAAACGATTTATTCATACAAAAATCATTTAAAATGGGTGAAACCAGTGAAAGTTACCAGTTAAAAATATAATTGTAATATTTATTAGCAAGATAATGAATGACGAAACTACTGTACTTTAAATAATAAAATCTTTGTATCACAAAAATGTAATAAAAAAAATATTTTACAGTCCTATTTAATGTTTCAAGTAAGAACGAATCTATTTCATTGCTAAGCTATACTGAACTAATCTGAATCCAGTATCAATGTGAATTTACTACTGTCAATGTGAATTTTAATTATAGTCTCATGTCACTTCGTCAACACTTTCATTTCATGGTGATGAGTCGGAACTCACCGCCGCCGTATTCAGAAAGAACCTAGTGTCAAGACACTGTTTTCCACTTTCCGCCTCAAATTAAGGCAAAGCGTGAGTGGCAGAACTCAATACCGCGCTCTGTTTACCAAAACGGAGAAATGACAATTATTTTGATATATTTAGAAATTAAACAATTAAACCGGATTAATAGTGTATAATATTGGTATTCGAAAATATATTTTAGAATACCTGGCGGTTCGTATACTTTACAGTAGTCCGTGGTCATAGTCTACCTGTGAGAAATAATATACGCGATTGATACGGTTAAAAAATACTCTTATTTCAAAATGTGTAAAATTTTTGATATAATCTATCCCTCGTGTGGGAGTAGAACTGACAACCAATCGCATTTCCATTGTCCTATTGCGCCACCATGGCCTCTTTAACAGATTAAATTATTTCAAAAGCATATTTGAACTTGGACCCCCCATAGCATAGCATAACCTCTAAGTAACAATACTACCAGTGTCGACTATTTCATACAAACAACGGCGGAAAAGTAGAAGGAAAATGGAAAAAAGGCATTAGTATTCGCAATACTAATAAAAGTACAGATAGCCCACTTGGCATTAAACACCCTATTGTATTAACTTGAAACTCGCATAATACTGTGTTGTGTAGAAGATTAAAACTTGGTACTTACATCCGTGGTTCTTTGCTCATTGATTTGCAATGAATGAAATTCCTATAGCCTAGAAATGCATATAGGATTTTCCTTCGTTTTAATGCGGGTGGTGTAATGTCGTGTCTATAGAAATATTATTTTAAATGAGGTATTGGGAGAAATGCTTGGGGAAAAAATGTTTTTAGATAATATGGTCGTGTTCATACAGAAAGTTATCATTGTCTTATTTAAATTTGAAAGAAGCAAACGTTTAGTGTTTCACCGCCTATTTTCAGCATTCCAGCATTTGCATTCGACAATTCAAAAGTACTTGCAATAGTCTATTTAAATAAAGAATAATTTGAATTTGTAATACTCTATTTTTTCGGTAAGCTTCGTTATTTTCGTATTACTTAGGTTATTATTTAGGTATTATTAGATGGAAACTCAAAGCGTCTTTGTATGGTCCAGACCGGGGAATTATTTAAAACTGTTTTTACTATGAAAAACTTACAGATTCAAATTGTTGAAAAAAATACAGTACGCTATGTATAAGGTGTATAAACTTACAACACTTGTATAGACTCACTATTTTTGGAAATGGATCGATATATAAATGATGAAAAAATGATGCTGATGATGATAATTAAAAAAACAATAACTAACATAGAAGTAGCAGGTTTAATTCTAATATTTTGGTAATCACATTAAATTAAAAAACCCATCTCATGATTATTCTTCGAAATTGACCAATAATCAACTGTAATAATACCGTATCGCTATGTATTGAATATTTTTAATGGCTCAGCTCGGTAATGCTAATTAGTAGTTTTTGCTTATATCAGCTTTGTCAGTATCTCAAGTGGAGATAAAGTGCCACTTTAATCCGTATTTGGACGATTCTACGAAGTGTTCTTATATAAATATTTATTGCGCAATACATCTATACTATAGTTATGCATATACGTACGGACAGTTGTATAAACATTATTTATTCTAAGAAAATTTCCAATGTATTCATTGACATAAGTATTGAACTACATTTCATCATTTATAATGTTCGAAGCATAGTTTACTAGCGACCCGCTCGCGACTTCGCCTGTGTGAGCTATAGCTGTTTCGTATTTTCAGCGGCCTTTTCGTAAAAAAAAGAAATTTTTGGAAAGAAAAAAAATGAAAGAAAAATGTAGCCCATGTTCATTCCAAGAATGAATATAATAGACGATTTATAAAATTTAATCACAATCGGCTCAGCGGTTATTGAGGCAGAGGCAAAGTAACTGTCGCATTTATAATATATTTTATATATTATAAAAAACTTCAAGCTTTTGTCGCGTATTAGCATTGGGTAAAGAGAAACTTATGTCAATTTAAATATCGAATAGAGCTGTAGGTACATTTACATAAAAAAAGCAGCTTCACGCTTTGTCCCACATAGTAGGTTAGTCGGAGAAAACCTAGTGTCAAGACACTCCACTCTCCTCTTTTACAATGTAATCTGTTAGGATACAATGTGTGAATTTAGTTAGGTGTTATTGAGCGTGTAATATCGTTTAGCGCCTAGGATTTTAAAATATGTTCATTTCTCCGCTCTGTTATAAATGTCTCTATTTCGGGCGGAAAGTGGAGAACACAGTGACTTGACACTAGTTTCTCTCTGACTGCGGGAACCTGAACGCCTAAGCTAAAATATATATTAAAACATTTACTAATTTATAAGGTACATACCACCATACCATGTTTATCATACTTCCTAGAAATAATTTTAAATCAAACATTTCATTTGCATTCTTATCATATCAGTTTCATTACGAAACGAAAGACCACACGCAAGTAGTTTATCAGACATCATCTGTTATATTGTGGTATCAATTAACGATATGAAGTTAAAACTAAACTAAGCACAGCTTGTTGGTTATAAGTTTTAAAAGGGGAATTCATCCTTCATATATTAATAACAAATTAGGCTACAAAATAAGCTAAAAGGGACTCGGTTACAGTTATTACTTACTAAATGGGTGTCTGACATACAATGTATAGCCAAAACTATTCGATATGGAAAGCTGAAGTCATGAAGCGACGTTGCGGACCATTAAGTGATGATTTCTTGAAATTCTTATGCCAACTCGTGTTTTGTACAAACTTGGCTGAACACATTCACACCTTTGTTTGCCAAAAATATAAATAAAAAGAAACATAAAAAACAAATTTAACTATATTTAGCGTAAAATGAGGCAATGGAATGAGAGATAAAAACTTTTAATTATTATTAAGAATAATAGTCTGATAAGTATTAATTGTTTATCTTGTTTTGCGATATATTTTTTATAGGTCACTTTAAAGAGGTCGTCGTGGCAGTGCACTGTGGGTTCGATTCTCACTCGGGGGACTGATACATTTAAATTGTTGTCATTTCCCCCCTCTGGTGAAGAGAAAGCGCGGTGTTGAGGTCTGCCACTCAACACGCAATGTCTCGGATTTGGGCGGAAAGCGAAGAGCTGAGTGTCTTGACACTAGGTTCTCTCTGTCTACTACTTTGCGGGGAAAAGTGTAAGGTCACTTAAATGCGAAGGCATCACTTTTTACACAATGCGCCCCTAAAAAAGCAACCTAAATTTTAAGTTTTGCAATATTATTCTATGTGAGGAGAAATGGCTGCTGTAAATTGATATATTTCGTGTGAAAACACTTCTCAGTGCAGGCTCTTTAATAAGTATATTAAATATTTGTTTTTATCAGCTTCACCCTTTTACCACATAGCAGGCCAGACAGAGAGAACCTATCGTCCAGTCCAGTGACACTTCATTTGTTTATTTAATTAATCTTGTTATAAATGATATTACATATATAATAGATAGGGGAATTCGAAAAAGTATGTCTTATCCAAAGAATATCAATCCAATTTTTATTTTTTATGGAATATATCGACAAATAATTTTTCTTACATTGCACTGCTTTTAGAAACTAATAGACTTATATAAAAAAAAATAATTGTTAAAAAATGTTGTATCAATTTTTGCGAAGATTTTATTAAAAATATTTTTTATATTTTAAAAATTATTTACAAAAATTGTACAAAAAAATACAATAAATCAATAAATTAAATGTAATACACACTACCATATGTTTCATATACCCGTGTATAAAACTACAACATACAGGTTACTAAGGCAACGCGTGTTTACGCGGGCCTACTAGTTAGTATTAAAAAAAAGAAAAGCGGAGAAAAGAAAATATGTTATAGGTATAAATAGGTACCTATAATCTATTTTTACGCGTTCCTGTCATCAGATTTGGTTGCAAATATGCACAGGTGTCCGTATCCGATGGCAATACTATATATTTTTATAGCATGTACCTAATAACTTCTTAAGGATGATCCGTGTAACGAGAAAATAATTAAAATTTTATGTTTGTATTTTAAATTAATTGGTCAATATTACTCATCCCTGCCATAATGTTAGAAAAACAAAATAAATTCTACCATAAACGCTCCAATGGGCATCGCATTTACACCCATCGTAAACGTTTATGTATAATGTAAAAATGCTAAATCTATACAAATACATAAATTTGGAATGTCGGTTTGTAATAACTACTTCTACTCAATGCATTTGTTCACCATGTACCTACATATATATATTTTTTCTCAATTTTCATCTGTCTCTCTGTTTGTTCCGGCTAATCTCCGAAACGGCTGAACCGATATTGACGGGACATTCACGGGCAGTTATCTGATGTAATAAGGAGTAACTAAGGCTATTTTTGTTTTTGAATTTCACGCGAACGAATTTGAGGGAACAGCTAGTTTCTTAATAATGGCTATAACATCTTAATTTTTTTCAATTTTGTATCGAGACCTATCGAAATGGTGACATTTGGATAAAAGTGTCGCCGGAGTCACCCAGCGGCGCTAATTAACGGCAGTGTATTTACAAATAGCGATAACTACTTTCTCTTTATCAACAAATAACAACTTTATCAGGACAATGCACTATCGGCTATAAGTATCGACTGCAGTTAGGGTTGTAGCTGGTCAGAATGAAAAATTAATATTAAATATATCAAAATAATGATAAATATTTGAATTAAACTTGAAAAATAACTGTATAGACAAACAAACCATGCGAATATTCTAGTTAATACTGTAATATATTCTCTAGAATGTAATCTTGAATATAAGTATGTTCGAGTATATGCTACGTATTTTATACAAACTCAGTACTATATGTTTATTGTAATGTAAAACTGTAATTTTCATCGATTTTGTTTGAATTTTTAAATAATCCACATACCATAAACTCAACGAAACCTTAAAAGTAGAAATGACTTTTTTAACATTTTTTTAAAGTGTTATTCGCACACTAAGGAAATTGAAAAATACATATTTAGAAAACGTATAAAAATTTGAACGCAGCGGGATTTGAACCCGCGCCTCTTGAAAACACGAGCGCTTGAACGGTTTTCTAGAGGCACTGGTCTAAATTCCGCTGCGTTCAAGTTTTTATACGTTTTCTAAATATGTCTTTCTTAGAAATGACTTGTCTATGTTAAATTTTCGCTAAAATCAATCCACCGTTTATTTAATAAGATGTTCTATAAAATTTATAGAAGCCACTGCTATGCCACCTACCTCTGTCAATTGGACTTACACCACTTTCATAATCGATGATTATGCAATTTCATTTACCGACCCATTTTAAATTGTACAAAACATGGGATTTTTTTTAAAAATTAAACACAGACTAATTATATATAAAAAAAATACATTCAATTAAGCATGAATTAAGTGATAGCTCATTATTCTGAAAAATGGACTTACACCACTTTCAAAATAAACGGTCCAAATAACTGTACTCTATTCCAATAAGTGTTTGTTTTTCGAATCAAATGGGAGTCATCATTTGTTTTATTCTGATTTGATAATTCAAATCAGAATAAAACAAATGATAAGTACTTCAATATCACCAAATAAAAAGAGGTAAAAACTATTCATAATTAACAAGGGTTTTTGAATTTTTAATGTATTTTAATCTTCAATTCTATTACATTTGAAACGTACCAGCCCTGTATATCAAAACGAAAGTGCACGTCTCGATATCGAACAATGTGACACAGACGATAAAACGTAACATGATCGGTTCGCTATCACCACGAGACCACGACGACGCCAACACTGCCTCATTTGAGAATATTCCTCTATTATTATATAATATACTACTATCTGTTAGCCAAGACTTTTTCCGCGTTGTAATGAAGATATCTCTCTCAATTCCCACGCACGAAAAGCCTAGGACTTCATATTTCTCTCTTACTCCTAAACTCTTATACTTTAGACCTTTTTAATCCAAAAATGTTGTAAAATTGTAAAATTCACTTGCAGCTGCCGTCTTCTAACTAAAAACTACCTCTCAACCAAATTTCCTTTATATAACTAATCGTCTATCGGTTATCATCCTGTATTAAGCAGAATTTGCAGAAAAAATCGAGTGTAAATACACTTTCGAAATATTTCGCGTTTTTTTAACATTTTTAAAGTGAGGAAATAGAAAAAGACATATTTAGAAAACGTATAAAAACTTGAACGCAGCGGGATTTGAACCCGCGCCTCTTGAAAACCGTTCAAGCCCTCTGACCGCTAAGCTATGCATTGTACCATGTTTATATTTCGCGTTATAAGGTGGAACCCAACGCCGCGTTTAGTCTTATCAGAGTGTAGATATAAATACATTTAAATTTAATAATTTCTCCAAATATGAATCAAACCCATAACCATAGCGTTTACAATCAGACGATGAGCCATCTTATTCAAGAATATGTTATTAGGGACTTACATCATATATAGGATTTGTATCTTAGATAACAATTAATAGGTATTGTATAAATTAAATATAATATAGAAATATAGTTAAAAGATATTTAAGCGTAAAGAATTTTGTATCAAAGCTTCGTGGCGCAGTATGTCGCTGTCGCGTGTCACTGTATATGCGATTGGTTGTGGGTTCAATATCCACTCGAAGGAATGAATACCTATAATTAAATTATTTTCATTTGTCCGCTTTGGTAACTAAAACACAGCGTGCTATTGATTACCGCCACTCAACAAGCAATGTCTCGATTTTGGGCGGAAAGTTGCGAGTGTCTTGTACAGCTGCAATTAAAAAAAATCTTGTTTTAAATAAACAATGTTAAATATACGAGTAATATCATAAAATGATATAAAATTGATTCCCAAGAACTCTTTTACATTTTTTATTTTTATTTCTATAATACATATTAAGTATCTCAGTACCTGAAACTGAAACTTAATATCCGCTCCTTTTAAAAATAAATATGCTTCTTTAAAACGTTGTAACTAGAGTAATTTTTTCCTACCTACAGACTGAGGGTATTAACGCTTAGGTTTCACGAGATTTAAAATTTCAATATCGGCTCGATCAGTTAAGGCCGGGAATAAGTGTAATGGCTTATAAATCAGTCCGTATCAATGTTATACCGCCTGTGTCAGAAGCAGGCTTGCTAGTACGAATTGTGTGGATTTACTAAAATAATTTTAATACGCTACGTATGTATATTAAAATTAGGGGTATATCTGTGTCCTTAATAATATTATAAATGCGAAAGTAACTCTGTCTGTCTGTCTGTATATGACATCATCACTTTCCATTAGCTGAATTGATTGTTATAAAATTTTATTTAGAGAGACTTGAGGGTCTTGGAATGGACATAGGCTATTTTCTCCCACATGCTAGGCTGTCTTTTCCAATTTTTTTGTAATTTATCTAGTAATTTCATTGTTATACAAAAAAGCCTCCGAAAATACGAAACAGCTATAGTTTGAAGGCGCCAGCGGGTCGCCAGTAGAAAATAACTGCCCGAAATCGAGATAAGATTGCGTGTTGAGTGGCAGAACTCAACACCGCGCTTTAATCCTAGGTATCAGAGCGGAGTAATACATATATTTCCAAATATAATAATTTCCCCGAGTGGGATTCGAATCCACAACCAATCGCTTTTACAGTCAGATGCGTCACACTGCGCTACGATGGCCTCAAATATTATATAGATGCCATAAAACATGCCTTTTTTTAATATTATTATTTGTTATAATTATTAATATGAAAAATAAGTCTATGACGTACAAAATATCATTATCAATTCGATAGCCATTCCATAATATTCTCACGTCCATATGAAGTCGATTATCGAGAGCTGGAGATGGGGCTGGATAGCGGCCATAATTTGCAATAAATATAAGGGCGGAGGTGTCAGATAGAGCCTTTGTTATCCATTCGATTCCAGTTCGCGACAAAATGTCGATAGTGTATGTCGATTTGTTGACCGTCTCATTATGAATTACAATTATTTAGAAAATATACAGATTAGTTTAATAATTTAAGGCCATGGTGGCGCAGTGGGACAGTGTCTGGCTGTTAACGCGAATAGTTGTGGGTTCGATTGCTACTCGGGGGATGATTATATTTAAAATATTTTTATTTTTTCGCTCTGGTACCTAAAGCAAAGCCAAACGTAGAGTTCCACAACTCACCACACAATGTCTCGATTTAGGGCGGTAATGTAAAACGGAGTGTCGTGACACTATCTTGACTACCCTGATATATGGAAAAAACGCTGAAACTGTATAATTTAATTAAGAGTTTATTTAAGAAAAGGAACATGGCCAAAGTGATTTCCTTTGATCTTCTTTCTATCCGGATCGTTCTGGCAAGGGCATACACAGGTGAAGCTTAAAAAAAAACATTTTTAAAATTTTATTCACACACTTAGAATAAGAAAAATATTTTTAGATCCTCGCTTCTTGCAAGCTGTCCAAGGGAAGCTGTCCAAGCGCTCTGACTGCTAAGCCATGCGTTCTATAGATACGTCGAAATTCTTATACGCTTGTTACAACTTATTTTTGTTGTTAACAACTATGTAGTGAGATATTTACGAATTACTGCTAACCAAAGATTGTTTCTACATAGCGGTCAGGGCGCTTTGGCAGCTTCCAAAAGGAGTGGGTTCAAGACCTATGTTAAAATATTACTCAAAATAATGTCTAAAATATACGTAAATATTCTATATACTTTGTTTTGTTTTCATAGAATATTTTAGTATAATTCAGATTTAAATTATATTTAATGTTCAAGAAATATATGTACCTAATTTTTTACTAACTAAAATGTGAAATACCTAAACAAAAGAAATAATAGTCTTTGAACCCACAACTACCGTCTATAATAAATGTGGTTACCATTTACCATTACCATTTACCATTAGGTAACATTCTATGCGAGAAATCAACAATGTATCATATGCTACATCACAAAGACGGTATCGAGATAAAGCACGTGAATAATTTAAAACTAGTTTTAGTTTAATTTATTTGTATAATGTTCTGCCAAGGTTACTTCTGAAGTATATTGTATATATTTTCATTGGATTCGGACAAATGTGAAAATTTTCAGTATAAGATCAAAATAGCGATACAAATTTTTCTTTCATTGACAGTTAGACACAGGTTAAGCTAATGGAGGAGTGTTAAAAAAAAACTAGCTTTTAGGCGTAGTGAGTTTCGATTTTTGTCTAGGTTTTGTTTGTATGAAATTCACCTAGGGCCGCATTTAGATGAAACTTCCGTAATCCTGTAGGAGCGTGGAAAAACAGAATTGTATTTATATCACATATATCAGAATAAATATAGAAATTGTCAATGCAGTCAGGATTTCCTGAAAATCTTGTAAGACCGTAAAGAATAAGTGTTTATTTATATAAATAGGTGAATACGGAATATAGAAATGGAAATAGTATGGCAAGGATTGTAATTTCACACAAACTTAGTTGCGGGCAACAAGTAGCTTACAATATTTGCGTAACATTCATTTACAGGTGCAGGTGTTACGAGTACAGGTGTTACGAGTTACAAATACTCAGACGTTTACAGATCGACAGCGATGCTAATGTGATATGGCACGTGTGCCGCCATTATATGTTATATTGTTTCAACAAGATACGAATACCTTATCCGTAGAAACGACTTGCGTTATTTTAAGCATGTATGAAATTTTCATAGAAATATTAGTGTTGGTTAAGTTAGTAATTGTTTTTATAAGTACAGTGTTTAATCTAATCTACAATTGGTATAGTTATTTCTTAGTATTAAGGCTGCTATTGCCGCTATTGCCGGCTATTGCTTTAATATTATTTCCGCATAGAGCCTCCGTTCTCCGCTTACCGCCCGAGACTTTGTGTGTTGAGCGGCGGAACTCAATGCTGAGCCAGAGCGGACAAATTAAAACATTTAAAATATTTAGAAAACGTATAAAAATTTGAACGCAGCGGGATTTGAACTCGCGCAATTTGAATCCTAAGTGTGCGAATACCACTTTAAAAAATAAATAAATAAAAAAAAACATTTAAAATATATTCATTCCCCCGAATAGATATTAAACTCGAGATCGACGTTTATAGTCGGTGTCCCACTGCGTCACGATGGTTTCAATATATAATTATTGAGCGTGAAGCATAAAATATACAAATAATATCTGCATTTAAAGCTGTTTGTTCAGATTTCTACGTGGGCGTAGGGAAGGGCGTTCAGTTTGTGATTTACGATAACTTTATAGGTTGTCTTTGAATTATTTGCATTGACGCCGTCCTGGTATTCGACAAGTGTCAGACTCTTCGCCATGATGGCAGGTAATTAAATAAAAAACATATTTCTTCCGGTCTGGTAGTAATTATTTAGTGCAGCAGTACAAAAAAACTACAATTCAACTCGGTATTAATGAAGCAATTAGGTTTTGCAATTTTTCAAAGTGAAACTTAGGATATGAAAAATATTACATAGCAGACGGAGCGCTTGGATAATGGCGCACAGGTGCGAGTTTCCAATTCCGCTATGTTAACAAAATATACGTTTTCTATAATGTATTTTTTCAAGTTCAGAGTTCAGTTCAAAAAATTCAGAGTCATAAAATGTATATGTATAGAATGCATGAGCCGTCAGAACACTTGGATGGTTTTCAAGAGGCGCAGGTTCGAATCCTGCTGCGTTCAAATTTTTATACATTTTGTAAAAATGAAGAAATATATAATTTTTTTATACAAACTATGCTCAATCAAATTAAATTTATAAAATGATCTACACAAATAAATTAAATTGCAATTTATGTCTGTAATATAAAAATAACCGCTTTTTACTAAATGCATATGTATGTATACAATACTTGTCTGTATGTTAGTTCCGGCTAATCTCTGGAATGGCTGAACCGATTTGGATGGGACTTTCCCTGACAGATAGCTGTAATAAGGAGTAACAAAGGCAATTTATATTAGAAATCCAGCGGCACAGCCAGTTTAATAATATAATAATAAACACAAAACTCCAAGGCAGGCAAAGAAGACAAAGTGCTATCTATTACCACACAATTACCCCGATGGGATCTGCAAGTTTCTGATATACTATGTGGGGGAAGGCGGGCGTTATCAGTTCGCGCGCCATTAACCCGATACAGCCACTTCACGTAGAGAAGTAATTGAAGCAGGTGAACTGACGGTCTATGAGATGTAATGAAGTAGGCCGAATTTTTAAAGCTGAAGGAAATATGAGTATATCAGTATATATGAAGAAAAAATAATAGATTTTTCTGTTAGTTTAAAAGAGAACCTTTATAAAATTTATCTAATTATTTACACTGTCTTGGTGTGCCAGCAGCATCCTCAATCTTTGAATAGACAGCTTGAAAGAAAACTTAAAATTAAGTTAGTCGCGTTTTATAACTTAAACTAAATACGAGTGTTTGCTGGTAAAATAATATATTTTTCTAGAAATTTACAAACAAAACCTTATAAATCTTTTATACAATGTGTTGCAATGTAAAGATGTCCGTACGTATAACATAATTGTTCATAATTATTAAAATATGATTAGTAATGTGTTTATAGCTTATTTTTTTAACATTTTTAAAGTGTTAATCGCAGACTTAGGAAATGGAAAAATACATATTTAGAAAACGTATAAAAATTTGAACGCAGCGGTTTCCAAGAGGCGTGGATTCAAATACAGCTAGCTGCGTTAAAATTTTTATACGTTTTCTAAATACAATGTCAATTTATAGCTTAGCCTAGTTTTTAAACATAAGTAGAAAACATTACTAATTGAAATATGGACGGCTGTCCATAGCGGCATATATTTACTTTTCCCATCTAAGTAATTTAATTTCTCGCTTAAGAAAAAGACATAAAATGCAATGTCTCGATTTCATCCGGAAAGAGAAATCTCTTGATTTCTTTGGGGGAAAAACGTGAAGCTGAAAAGTAAAATATAATATTAATTTTCGCTATCCACTGCCATTGATTAGGAAAAAGCGCCTTTTCCTATTATAGTATAGGAATAGCCGATTGTGGCACGTCAAGAGTGCGATAACGTCGGCCCACATGATCAATCTGGCCCTACTCACTCTAATCTCATATAAAATGTTTCGCGTTTCACCTGGCCGATAGCGAAACGCTATAAATCCTTCTCTGGTACTTATTATTTTTAATATAACGTTAGATAATATGATTTATACTATCTTTCTTACAAACTAGCGACCCGGTCGCTGCTTCGCCTGCGAGTCACAATAGGGGTATAGTCTCCGACTACCCTACATGGTAAAAGAACCGGGAACAAGTGTGAAGCTCCTTTTGTCTAGTACAGAACGCGAGTCATATCTATGTAGATATAGTAACTTCGATCCAAGCCAAATTGCGCGTGACGATAACCTTATCGCTCTCGGAATGGGATATTTTTAACTGGACTGGTTCTACAATATGAAATTGACGTACATTGCTTTGCACTATATATATATATTTAACTGATCGCTGTCTGTATATGGATGATATATGAAAAAAATATAATTAGAGGCTTTTATCTGTATAAAAGAACCCAAAATTACTTTTTTAAATTTTCTTTCTGTTTATCTGTGCGTTTGCGCACGCTAATCTGAAAACGAATTAACTGATTTAAACGCAGTTTGACTATTGTATTTTGGTAAACTTTCCTTAACATTTAGTTTATTTCAAGATGTTCATAAATAAAAAGGTAACAACCATTTAAAAGTACAAATTTAAAAGCAATGTTTGTGATTTAAGTGAGAACTAGGTCGGGCGGAATAACGAAATAGTTTAATCATGTAATTGACGCGGGCAAAGAAGCCGCAAAAAGGGTAGCTAGTTAAAATATATATTTATGTTATTATGTACACTATCGTGGTACAGTAGTAGTGGTGGTGTAGTTTGACTGTATTCTCAGTTATTTTAGATTCAATTACCGCTTCAAGGAAAAGATTTTCAGCTTGATCATACTTTGAGTTAAATATCTATTAATTAATATTTATACAAGTCATTTGACTTACTTACTTACATTGATAAGCATTTTATATTCTGAAACTGAAAATAACAAGGGAAATGCCACTGCACGTTATTTCTTTCTTTTAGTTTGATTGTCTATTTTCATAATTTACTTTATTCGCAAATTATTCTGTTGTACTCCAATTGTGTTATATTGATTAGTAGGGGCATCTTCCTTGCCTTGTCCCGGATAGCACATCAGAGGAACCTAGTGTCAAGACACTTCGTTCTCCGACTGCCTCCCGAATTCAAACCATTGCATATCGAATAGCGGAATTTGCTTGCCTCACCCGAGCGAAGAAATGAAAAACAATTTAAAATTTAAATAAAATCACTCCCGTGGGTGGGAATCGATTCCACAACTGTCGCATTTACATTCAGACGCTAAGTATTGTGCCACAATGGCATCACAACTAAAATACGGCTCAACATTAAAAAAATTGTCTGAAACATCAAAAATATCTCCTTTCCTTCAGCCATACCTAAAATTCGGTATCTACGTAAATGTCGTTAGTTCGATCGCTCGCGCCAAATTGCGCGTAACGATAATGCTATCAGGCTCCTGAATGGGACATTTTAAAAATCACTGGACTGAACTAAGATATTGTTCATTTTCCACTATAGATACTGTACTGTAGCTTTAGATACATCTGACGTATAAAACAGGCTAGATAGATAGAACATTAGTGTTAAAACAATCCATTCTCCACTTTCCGTCCGAATCCAAGACATGATATATTGTGGTAGCGGTACCTGGGACTTAATAGCAAGATCAGACAGTCAGCTTATTCTGCAAGAATCTAGGGCAGTACGCGAGGCAAATAAGAAATCAATGGCGGTAGTTTGATATGATAATTGTATCAAATGACAGACGAATGCCTCCTCAGTCTACCTGCTAGTATGACCACGGACTACTGTAAAATGTTCGAAACGTCGGGTTTCTAAAATGTATTTTCGATTACCAATAATATACGCGATTACGAGTAATATAGTGTCATTTCAAAATGTGTAGTTATCGCTAATTAAAATGAAGAATTTTATTATTGGGTGGCGGTACTCAACGCCGCGCTTCAAATCACAAGGGCGGCGAAATGAAAATTAGAATTTAAAAAGCTAGGTACATATTAGATATTTATAACATTTTTTAAAGTGTTCATCGCACACTTAGGAAATTGAAAAACAATAATTAATAAATAGCATTCTCTCTCACCAAAACGATTGGTCGTACAATAATCTTTGGGTAGCAGAAATTTGTTAAAATCTCTCTACTAATAATGTTATAACAACAGTAAGTTATAATAAGCGTATAAGATTTTCGACGCAGCTAAATGTACGCATGGCATAGTGGTCAGAGCGCTTGATCGGTTTCCATGAGGCGCGGGTTCTAAACCCGCTGCGTTCAATTTTTTATGCGTTTTCCTAAAAACGCTTACAATTATTTGGTCGCCATCCTAGTTGTCATGGACAAAACTATCAATATCTATCAAGGTAAGAACATTTTCCTTCTAACCGTCTGATTTGCTTGAAAACTTGCAAGTGCCCGGATTTGATGACAACACAATTTTATCACACTATGAAACTGATATCGTTGTCACGACGACCAGTACACGAGGAGTTTTATTTTAAAACTGATTTGTTATTTTAGTTACTGAAGACGGCTTCTAAGAGGCGCGGGTTCGAATCCTGCTGCGTTCAAATTTTTATACGCTTTCTAAAAATATGTTTTACATATTAGATGTCGAATGAAACCCCTAGTTCACTATAACGGCTTTAGTCACCAGTTTCCTTCCCATTCATCAATAGGCAACCAATACTTGAATGCAGCTAAATCATTTCTGTACCACCCCCCTAAAGTACACGTAAGCGGATTACAACTAACCGCTGAAACGACGCTTTAAACGCACGCTTTGTACGAAAATGCAGTTATATATACGAGTACATATAGGTTTTGTTAAATGAGACAATTAACTTTTAAAGTAGTCCTTTCGTGTACCCATTAAATAAAATATAGAACCTCCTTAAATATAAAGTCTACCTGAGACTACGGACTACTGTAAAGTGTTCGAAACGTCGAGTTCTAAAATGTATTTTCGAATACCAAAATTATACGCGATTAATCGGTTAAAATAGTTTCATTTCAAAATGTGTAATAATCGTGAAAATCAAAGAACTTATTATAAAAAACAATATTATTAATAAAAAAAAATTACAAATTTCGTTGATATATTTCGGAATAAGACCCTCAGATGTTGCATTACTATACTTTATCTTTTGTTTCTAGTAACGCATGGGAGCATTTATTCATTTCATACAAAAACACTACGCGCCCTAAGACTGTAACGCAAGAGAAATACAATGCAGAGCTTTCGAAATCTCTCTTAAAATATATATAATGAAAACATTACAGCCACTATGAATACGTCAAACACAAGTATGATAAGTGATAATATCTCTTTATAGTATAGTATTTTACTGTACTGTAATAGCTATATATTTTTAATGAAGTCTTTTCTTCGTTTACGGTACATTCAAATTAGTATTTTTTAAAAATTGATTGACGCAAATACTAAGAAACTTAGTTAAATTATATTCAGTTAAATTCAGTCAGGGCATAGTCTATATTCTACTAATATTATAAACGCGAAAGTTTGTAAGGATGTTTGTTACTCTTTCACGTAAAAACTACTGAATAGATTTTAATGAATCTTTACAATAATATAGCTTATACATCAGAATAGGCTACAAGTTATAAAACATTAGTAAGATTGACAAATATCAAGTAAGTATCTTATGTTCAAGCCATTAGCCAAAATAATGAACCATTGTAGTCTATAAATTAATATGGTAGTGAGATACTTTAATCTACAGCTTCTGGTAGATATAAATGTCTTTCACGGGTTTCATTCGGACAAATATTATTTTAACCGAGAGTGCGATATACTACGGCGTGGCCGACGCACGGTGGGTGATGTGGGGGAAGAAGTAGAAGTCGCTCATCGCTGAGTGCGCGACCGCGACGAACGCGGACAGACGCGTGAGGGCAGACGTCATTGATGGTTGTGTCTGTTTTCGAATTTCCAAAAGCATTTAGCAATTTAACTAACATTATGACATTAAATTATTTTTATTTTTTCGACTGGCTTTTAAAAAAAACAGCTAGCAGCTAGCTATAATATTAGTAGGATTATCATATATTGTCATTTTATGGCTTAGATCTATTCACATCCGTAAATATCACATTCTTCAATTTGACCAAAGAACTCATGTCACCACCCAATCGACGATATATACTTTAAATACACACATTAGAACGTCTAATTATTTTTTGTCCTGCAAATGGGTATCAGACAATGCCTTTGATTTCTTAATCAATCAATCGTTAACAATTAAACTGTATTATTAATAAGTCATCGTGTATATATATGACATAAATAAGAAATATTTCTCCAAGTAAAAATTGGATCTACAAACGTCGCGTTTAGAAAGCTTTTAAAGTTACTATCTTTACAATTTCACTTACAACACTTAACTAAAAAAAAGTACTATGCTATAAATACAACTTTACGCATAATAATAGTTTTTTTAAACTAAAAAATGTTGTTATCCTGATCGTACTCATCTAGAACAGGATGTCCTGGCAAGGATAAAAAGTTCGTGTTATGAAAATATTATTTTGTCACCCGATCCGGACACATGTGCAAATTTTTAAGACGACACGGGAGTCTAAAGTTTGCTTTGAGAGATTATATTACAAGGATAAAGAGATAGACAGATAGTGATAGAAAAATCAGGTAAATCCCATGGCAAGCGTATGACATAATACTAAAAGAGAATTTATTTCAAGATGAAGTCAAATTGAAGTGTCTGTTTTAAATATTAAACTAACCGCTGTTTACTAAATTCATATGTATGTCTGTCTGTCTGTTTGTTCTCTGAAACGGCCGGACCGATTTTGACGGGACTTTCACGGGCAGATAGCTGATGTACTTTTATTTTAGTCGGACGGACGAAGTCGCGGGCACAGCTAGTATATATATGGCATAGTCTATGTCATATATATATATATATATATATTATGAATCAGTAAAAGAAATCAATATTATTAGGCGTAGAAAGATGTAATTTTACATGAAGTTCAGCTCAAAATTGTAACAGGGTCAAGCTGAACCGACGTTTTGTAGTTCACCAAACAAAAGTGGAGAACATAGTGTTTTGACACTAGGTGCTCTCTCTCTATTTTTAGGGAAAAAGAGGAAATCTAAAAAAACGTACAGAGGCACAGTATTTTTCTATTCCTGTATTGTACACATGCCAATAAATGTGAACTTAAGTAAGGCATATATAGATGTAAATATACTTTTAAATTGAAATCAGAGATTAGGACAGATACCAAGTGCAATGTTATTTTTTTTATATTTTAAATCTCACATATCGCTAAATAGGGCCATCACCAGGAGGTCATGTTGACACGGTTGGTCATGGGTTCGATTCCCATTCGGAGAAATTATCATAATTCAATTATTTTTTCCGCTCTTATAAACAAGACAAAGCGCGCAGTTAAGGACCGCCATTCAGCACGCAATGTCTCGAATTCAGTTGAAAGGAGGGGGAAAGGCGTGTCTTGACACCAGGTTATCTCTGAGATAGCATAGCAGGGTATGCGGGAAGTAAATAAGAACTACTAAATCCTACATTACGAAAACAATTTAAAAATGTAATTCTATTCAATTCAATTAAAAGTTATTATATAAATAAATATTATATAATAAATATTTGTACTGGAATTCTATGTTATTATATTGGTAGTAACAGTTCATCAGGCAACTCAGCTATCCTATACTGCTTCCTTGACTTTATCGTTTATCAGTTCGAAATAATAATGCACTTTATGCATATAGAATTAAAGTTCACTTTAGATTGTCAATCCACATATGCCTGTTGCGCCGGAAATTGCCTTGAAGCGCCCTCTGCTCCAACCGTAATTCGGCAAATTACAACGATATCTTCGTAATTAAAACCTTTTGTGGCAACAAAATGTATATTTAACATTATTTTTAAAGCCTTGCAATACAGTGGGAAACGATATATAAAGATGCCGTAGATTGTTATATGTGGAATGATATATACTATATGATTTTTTTTATTATTAGGAAGCCAATGTTACATTCTATGAATATATTTTATATTATAACACCTGTATAAACATTATTACTTAGTATATTTCAATTACAGGCTAACCTCCTGAACATCAAAATTTGTTGATTACTCAAACACAAAAATTTAAACCATAAGGAATAAAATAAACAGGTAATAATAATTATAATAGTGACGCCAATGTGGCGCAGTGCTTGTGGGTTCGAATCCCACTCGAAGTAATGATTATATTTAAATTATTTTCATTGCTCCGCTCTGGGACCTAAGGCAAAGGGCGGCGATGAAATCCGCCACTCAAAACGCTATGACTCGATTTCGGGCGGAAAGTGGAGAACGAAAACTAAAAAAAAGCTTATATCGAAAATGTGGATTTGCAAGGTCTAGCTTGACTTGATTTTACTCTATTAAACTCTATTGTGGCGCAGTGAGACAGCTGACTGTACCAAAAAATTACAATGAAATTAATTTACATACCTAAATTCCCCGATTGAGGATAAGAGCCACGACCATCGCGTTTACAGACAACTGTCCCGCTACGCCACTGGGATAGCTTTTATTCTATTAACAACTTCAATTCAATTTCTAACTACTCTAATTTTTTTTTTAAATTAAACGATAAACATATGTACTTGTAAGTAAGCGTACCGTATGTACGTTATCGGTATCGCGGCTCCCAGGCGCACCTCGACCGATATCATCTTTTTAATTAATTTCTATAAAAAAATGGCTTTCCTTCGTCACGCCCGTGTCACTGTAATTAATAAGCTCGTGTATAAAGTAAAGTATACTAATATTATGATGGTAGAATGTATGGCGATAATTCATAGCCTTTGTTTTGTTTGTTTTTTGAATTAAAGTTCTAAAGGGGCTGAAATTAGCATATTTTTAATGTTTTAAGGTGATCTTAAGGTAATTTTCGATTTATTGATTTGCAGTTTAAAAATTTTTTTGTGTACATATAAGTATGTATTATCATTTTTGGTAAACACACCTCTTGGAAACGCTAACCAGCTCTATCGAAATTCTTGATCGCTTGAAGCGTATATGAAACGCTATTAAGTTAGAAATTAACTTTTTGAATTCAAGTCCCCTTTATTAATATTTTTATATATGCTTAAAACTGAGATTAGTTGTCCACTTCATTATAATTATTTACTCTACAATATTTTGACTGAATTTTATGATATTAGTATGAAAAACGAAAATAATTGTACGTATACAGTATGTGTTGTTTTCCATCATTTTAATCATTATTTCTATAGTTAAAAAGTAAGCAAGCCTCATTCTCCTCAATTCCAAAGGACCAGGTTTCCTTGAACCTGATAATTTCAAAGAGCAATAAATGAAATGTTATCATTATATAAAAACAATAATACAACAAACATTTTTTAATGTGTTAATCGCACACTTAGGAAATTGAAAACGTATGAACGGTTTTCAAGAGGCGCGGCTTCAAATCCCGCTGCGTTCAAATTTGTATACGTTTTCTAAATATTTATCTTTTTTTAATACAACAAACAGCCACACATTAAAACCTGTTTTTGAGACTATATGCAGTAATATTTTCTCTAATTTACCATTAAAAACTTTTTCGATTTAATAACAGAAGAGCTTTTTCAATAAAAAAAATCCTTTTGACAAGCGCAATCAAGAGCAGGAAGACGTGTCATTTTAAAAGATATTTTTCAAACGTATAGTATCGTGTCAATAGAACATAACGCGATAATATATTAAATTTTAACTTTTTTTGACGGTAACGTGTTGAAAGATACGTTTGTATCTAAAATTTACTTAAAAGCTACTTCTGTAACAAAACAAAAAAGCTAGTTGGTGTGAAACCGGGAGCTTATAGAGCAGTGACAAGAAATGTTTCGAAATTTATTAATAATTAATAAGGACGCCATCTTAGCGCAGTGTAACAGCATCTGACTTTGTACGCGATGGTTATGAGTATATTTAAATTATTTTCACTTCTTCGTTCTGGTAACGAGATAATCCGCGGCGTTGACTTCAGGCACTTAATCCACATTGTATCTGATTCGGGTGGAAAGTGAAGTGTCTTGACAATTTTATTTTTTTTGGTCTTAAGAAAATCCATGTGGATACCAGCTCGGTTGGGGACTCTAACGTGGTTATGTGGGACTCCGGATTGGCAGATGTAGGCCTCCTCCTCGCCCGCCACTAGCCGAGGCCAGGAGAACCAGAATCTTCCGTGAAGCCCAGCGGCAAGGCACGTCACGGTGTCAAGGGTTGTGGGCTTGACAGCCAGCTTAGTGTCCAAAGTATCTTAACATAGGTTATCTCAGCCTACCCTGCTATACGAGAAAAATCATTAAAAATATTTTCTTCATCAAAGGAATCCTGATCAACCTGACCAAGGACCCGGACAAATATGCAAATTTACAGTCTAACTAGACTGCATTAGCAACCTGGCTTAAATATTATAACCAATAATTCTAACCTTGCATGAATTTCTTGTATAAACTATATGATATACTGATAATACTATTAAATGCGTTAATAGGTGAATACGAATAAAGAAAAAAATTGACATATATATGTAAACAAGCCAGACGCGTGACTCGTGCAGGCTTTATCGTTACATTAATTATTTATCATTGGAATAAGGGTATCGGTAACGTTAGGTAGTATTGGCCTTTTTACCAGCATATGATAACAACACTATACTAACAATGCCGAGTTCCGTACGAATATATAGGTGTATGTATCGCTTTTGTACAAGGTTCTATAAACAATAAGAAGTGAGCATGTTTTTAATACCTTTGTTACAATACTTAGGCAAGAACTTATTTTGTAATTATTTTTTAGGGTACTTTAAAAGTAATTACTGTAAAATTAAATAATATTACTGAGGGGATTGGCGTTGTATACCGGAATACAGGCAACTAGTCCGGATACATAGGAAATTTATTTTGTTTTGGTAACTTTTTCTGTCTTTAGCCATTATTATTAATTACTTTGTGATTTTCTTCATTATAATGTCTGGAAGGCATCGTGGTGCAGGGGCAGCGGGATAAACGGTTTTGGGTTCAATCCTCAGGTAAATGATTATATTTAATTTTTATTTAAATTATTTCATGGCTCTGTTGATGAGAAAAATCGCGGCGTTGAGTTTCGCCACTCAGCACGCAATGTCTCGAATTCGGACGGGAAAAGGGAACGAAGTGTCTGTACACTACGTTCTATCTAACTACACTGCTATGCGGGAAAAAGAGTGAAGCTGTAAAAAAAATGTTTTCTATATCTTAGTATTTACGTCAAACTAAAAAAACAACTGATTAATTAAAAAAAATTTAACAATCGAATACTTTCATTGAAAAACATGTTTTTAGAAAACGTATAAAAATTTGAACGCAGCGGGAATCGAACCCATCGAACCGCATGCATTGAACGCATGGCTTAGCGGTCATAGCGCTTGGACGGTTTCCAAGACACCCGGATTCGATTCCCGTGTGATTAACACTTTAAAAAAATGTTCATAATACCATAATGTGTGAACCAATGCCTTATATCTAACAATATTAAGCCAAGCGCTACTCCGATTAACTAAGCTATTAAACTCCAATATAACTATTAACTCTGTAAGTCCCATAAGCTTTATTTAAGTAATGAAAATATAAATAAAAGAAAACGAAGGTATGGACCATTATGTTTGAAATATAATACCAATAATAAATAAAAAAACATTTTAACAAAACCTTTGAAAATTTGAACGCAGCGGGTTTCGAATCTGCACCCTCTAGGAAACCGTCCAAGCGCTCTGACCGCTAAGCCATGCTTTCTAAATATGTTTTTCAATTTTCTAAGTGTGTGAATAACACTTTAAAAATGTTATAAACAATAATAATAGTAGAAATCTAGTTAAAATCCCATCAAAGAAACTCAATCCAAATTTAAAAAAAAAATCTATTTGATAAATGTTTGCAAACCTCCAGAGATTTGCTCTGTAATGAGTAGTGATGGCGTGCGAGTGTGGGCCACGATAAGAATGTATTAGAACATTTCGACCTAACTCCACTGTGTTTTATACTTCTACTAACTTGTGTATAGAATACTATACTGTTTTTATTTTAACTTCATGCATTTAGAATTGTAGGCACAGCTCCGTTCTACACTTTCCACCCGAATTCGAGACATTGTATATTGGGAAGCAACATCTAACATTTTGAAATTAAACTATTTTTAACCGGATTATTCGCGTATATTTTTGGTGTTCGAAAATACATTTTAGAGACCCGACGTTTTGAACACTTTACAGTAGTCCGTGGTCACAGGTAGACTGAGGTGGCATTCGACTGTCATAAAATTAATTTAAATATAAACATTCCCACAATTGGGAATCGAATCCATAACTCTCTAGTGTATAGTCAAATCTAAATACACTACTATAGCATCCCTATACTATGCACAACTCTCGCAATCAACTTTTTCTTCACGATTGTTTCAAGTTACGTTCTTACACTAACTGCTGTAGTTACGTTTAGTAAGTTAACTATGATACTTCGTAGTACAGACACATGTTACATCACTAGTGTTGGATTTATATCGACAATATGATAGCAGAATTTTGTTATTAAAATATTCTCGTTTTTGCTGCAATACAAGGTACAAGAGAGAATTGAGTGTGTTCGGGCCACCTCTTTCCGCGCGAATTCTACTTTTTGTTGTGTGTTGAGTGCCGGAACTCAACGCCGCGCTATGCCCTAAGTACCAGAGCTCAGAAATGAAAATATTTTTTATACATTTATTGTATGTTTTAAAAATAAAACCATCGATATGAACAGTCTCCCTCTAAGGGGGGTGAAGCGACGCTTGGCGCGTCGAGATAGCGTGATAGCATCGCTGGGTGGCGGCTCTGATAGTACGAATAATAATAATTTTATTATCGCGATCTAGGGTTCGCGGGACCGGGTACACTTGGGAGATTACGTATTATTTGAAGTTTTTGTGTGTTATATGTATATTTGTGTTTAATGAATGTGTATTTGTACATGTACATTATATTAAGAAAGTTTACGATTAAAAGTGAGCATTGTTTTTGTAAATATTTTCTTGACTTTAATATATCGTTTATTTATTAATTTTTAATATAGGTTTTTCAAATAAAAATACTGTTGGTATCACTGCCATCAAAATACGAAAATAAAATAAAAATATATAAAATTGTAGCTTATTAATAGGTTTCTCAGAGTACTTTGTAGGTTTCTCAAATATATTTTTATAAAAAACAAAACAGATAATCTCAATATAATGCAGAACACATCTCGCATGCAATTTAAAAAATAATTTTACTCGCAATTGTATTAGAAAATACAAGATTGAGTTATAAATAGTATAATGAACAGAGTCACAGGGCAAAGCGGGGTCAAAAGTGACGGCTTAGCGCCTCACAGCGTGGCCTTATCTCCCGCTCGCAGATTGAATATATTTCACATGCAAGTTCACACCCGACGGACTCCACTCGTATGATTTTAAAAGAAAAATATATTAGAAACAATATTTTTGGTTTAGTTTCTAGCAGTAACAGTTTGACGAGTATTTTATTTTTACATCTTCACGCTTTTTCCCGAATGGCAGGATAGTCAGAGAGAACCTAGTGTCAAGACACTCCGTTAAAAAATATTATTGACTACAAGCTTACAGTTCTAACGTGTTTCTTTTTATTAATAAAAAAACTTGTTAATTTGTTAAAAAAAAATAGGTTTCTTAATAAAATTAACAAGTAAAGAACGAGACAATAAAGAAAAAACCTACAGGTACTTTTAAAAACAGTTTCACATTTTTTGAGAGGCAGGAAAAACCTAGTGTCGAGACACTCCGTTCTTCACTTTCCGCTCGTATCCGAGCATTGTATATAGAGTGGCGGAATACAATGCCGCGGTTTGTCTTGTCACCAGAGCGAGGAAATTAAAATAATTTAAATTTAATCATTCCTTCGAAGGGATTTCAACCCACAACCATAACGTACACAGTCAGCCGCTCCCACAATTCGCCACGAAAGCCTCTTAAAAACGAATTTTGTCATCTCATAATTAACAAACAAAAGCTTTTTCCTAAAAAAAAACTAAATAACTTACAATTAGACAACAACAAAATGTAAAGCATTAGTAATTTAGTTTATTTTAGGCAAATTTTTACCGATTCTGAGTTTCTACTGAAGGTCACGCCAAGGTGAGCAAAGCAGGTGTGTAGATAGCTGCTGTTTTTTCGGTTTCGAACTCCACTGTATCGTCTCATTAGGCGATAGCTATTCAACAATACAGGCGAAGCGATAACGCTAATGAGGACCTATGACTGTGTGATAGCTACAAGAAAGCCGACACTTCATTGAAAGTAATACGTCACTAAAATTTACTACCTTGGAATTATCGAAATTAACATGCATTTAAGTTAAAATACTCACTTAACTACTTGTAATGATGAAATATATTTATTTTTATTTGAAGTAAGTTGCCATGTTGAATTATTTATAAAAAAAAAATTACCTTGTGATACTGTTGCAAAGAAAAAATGATTTATTTTACAGCTTCATTACATTTCCCACATAGCAAGATAGTCGTCAGAGAGAACTTAGTGTCAAGTCACTCCGTTTTCCACTTTTCCACGCCCGAATTTGGTAGAACTCAACGCCGCTATTTATCTTGCAAAATCAAAAGCAAAGAAAATATTAATTTAGATATAATCGTATTTCTTTGATTGCGATCGAACCCACAACTAATCGTTTGCAGTGAGACGCTGTTCCACTGCACCACGGCCTCATTTGTTTTGTAATTTACCAAAAAAAAAATATTATATAAAAATACTATATATATATATAATGAAATAAGGTACCTGGTACAAGGTACATTCATAAAATAAGCTACCTGAAGAGAATGAACGAAATGAAACAATAGTAAAACAAAACAAAGAGAAAAAAGAGATTTCCTTTCTTTTATAATTTACATGAGTAGAACTTTGAAATGATATTGTCGCGTACATACATACAGTCATACACGTGTAGGCATATATGTTACTGTAAATTCCCTTACTATAAATTTTTTTAAGATTTTGCCAAAAGTAACTTAATGCTTACGAGCTTCATGGCAAAAGTCCAAACTGTTTCTAATTTATATTTTTTTAACATTTTTTAAAGTGTTATTCGCACACTTAGGAAATTGAAAAAGACATTTAGAAAACTTATAATAATTTGAACGCAGCGGAATTTGAACCCGCGTCTCTTGAAAAACGTTCAAGCGCTCTGACCGCTTAGCCATGCGTTCTAACTCCAGCCGCGTCGAAGTTCTTATACGTTTATTACAACTTATATTTGTTGTTAGCATCTCTGTAGAGAGATTTTTACAAATTTCTGCTACCCAAAGATTATTCTACGAACAATCGTTTGGCAAGAGAGAATGCTTTATTAAATATATATTATTTTTATACGTTTTCTAAATATGTCTGTTTCTAATTTATCCAAACCTATAATACAACATTTACCGTGTCCCTCAGAGGAAAAACCTAGATTTATACTAAAATTACGTAATTAATAATAATCACAGAACATATTACATTTGAAAGAGCTATTTAAACACTTAGGATATGAAAAACAATTTGCACGCAGCGGTAATCGAACTGCTCTTCTTGGAAACCGTTCAAGCGCCCGCCGCTAAGCCATGCGCTCCACATTCGGCTACATTGTAATTTTTGTACGCTTATTACACCATACTTATGTTGACAGCATCTCTGTAGAGAGATTTTTACAAGTTTCTGCTACCCGAAGATTATTTCTACAAGCAATCATTTGGCAAATTAGTTAGTATATCTTTAATTTTGTTGGAAAAGTTTAGGAGCTTTCTATACTTTTAGTGTATAATACTGCATATAATTCCCTAAAACTATTATTCAACAATTCTTAAAGACATATTTAGAAAACGTATAAAAATGTTGAACTGAACGGTTTTCAAGAGGCGCGGGTTCAAATCGCGCTGCGTTCAAATTTTTATACGTTTTCTAAATATGTCTTTTTCAATTTCCTTAGTGTGCGAATAACACTTTAAAAAAATTACAAAAATATCAACATTTCTTAGTTTTCATTGTACATAATTTCAAAGTATTTATGACTTTTTCAAATAAATTCAAACGTATCGTTTAATAAACGCTAGTACTTATTGTATCATAACAAAACATTTTCCACAATACACATGCTAGGGCGCGTGTGTCAACATCAAGATTGTATCTAATTTGCATATTACTGCAGATTTTTTCAAGAAATAACATATACACCTACATGCCTAATACTAATGCACAAGTGTGGTATACCACGTCATGAGCGATTTGCTGAATTTATAATGAGATGGATTTGAAGCAATTGTGTTTTTATTTTTTGAAGCGTCTGTTCAGTATAGATAGGTAGATAAGCTAGTGTTAAAACACTCCGTTCTCTTATATTTTGTTCATTTATACAAACAAATATTGATAGGGTAGTTTATTGTATTAGGTAATATGTGGATTTTTAAAAGTAATATTCCTCTTAATATATATGTATGTATCTATAAGCAAATAACTAACTGTTTTATAACATACAATTATATTTAAGTTAAGTTATAAGTTTATCATGACAAAAATATTTATATTTTTACCGTGTTACTTAAATATAAAATGACATATATATTTCTTTCAGTTATCGCTATTTCCCACATAGTCTGTAAGTCAGAGAGAACCTAATGCCAAGACACTTCCTTCTCTACTTTCCACCCGAATTCTAACCATTGCGTGTTGAATGGTAAACTTCAACTCCTCAAGACAAAGCATGTCTTGTTCACCAGAGAAGTCAAACAAAAATAATTAAAATATTATCATACCATGAGTAGAAATCGAACCCACCATCATTTTTAAACGTATTACCAAATAAACAATAAAGTTAATGCAATTATAATTACATATATATTTAAGACCGTATAATATACATATATAACATATATAATACTTTTCACCCTGTCGAAATTAATTTAATTTGTAACAAAATAATTAGAAGTTAAAAATCTAATTTCAATTTTAAAAACCGCTACACGCTTATGAGTTCACACTATAAATTTATAGGTCAATTGCAGTCATTCGGGGTCGTGACTCCTTGCGGGTAATGATATTTTAATGTTATTTAATTTTACCTTTTTTTTTCTTTGCAGGTAAGTAGGTTATCAGCGGAGTGAGTAAGCAGTTTCAACGAACAGCTTTTTGTTCCGTATGTTATAAAAACCTCATATTTAGATGATTAAGATATAAGAATAACTTGACGCCATTGTCGCAGAGTGTACTGTACACTAGTTGGTAGTGGGTTCGATTCTCAAATGTGGGAGTTATTTGAATTAGAACATATATATTTACTCCTCCGGTCTTGCAGCAGGTCCGGAACTGCGTTCTGATCGACATAACACAATATGTAAATATAAAAAAGAACAACGATTTGTATTCTAACAATATAACACTTTGATAATAAGATTAGAATAGAATAGAATATCAATTATACCTGTATAATGGATATGAAACATAATTTCAATATTTAATATTAATACTTAAAAATTAGGGGTAGAAAGGGATGGAGTGGGGGTCTGTGCCTGACAAACACTAAAACTTCACGGTTTGTCTCATCTGTTTGAGGGATTCGTAATCTGCGTATTCATAACCTACAGATAAGCTTTATATAGAGATGTTAGCTATGATTACATATTTAGTTAATTTTCATAGACCGTCGTGGCATAATCGCAGTTAGTATGAAACTGACTTTACTGGTCGTTACTTCAAATTTCACTCGCGGATATAATGTTTGAACTTATAAAAAATAACCATGGTATCGCGGGAAAACAGCGTCTGATTGTAAACGCGATTGGTTGTGAGTTCGATTTCTTCTCGATGGACTGATTATTTAAATTATTACAATTTCTCAGTTTTAGTAAGACAAAGCGTAGTGTTGCGTTCAGCCACCCAACATGCCTCGAATGCAGGCGAAGTGTCCTCACTTCGCCTGCATTTGAGGCAAGTCACAAGTCACAAGTCAAGACACTCCGTTCTCCTGAACGGAGTGTCTTGACACTAGGTTCTCCCTGCCCACCCTGTTATGCGGGATGCATGAAGCTGACAAAAAAAGGATTTTGCTTCTATTGAAGTATATGTTTAAACAAAACGCAGATACTTTTTGTAATAAGTTTTTGATTTTCACGGTTACTACACATTTTGAAATTAAACTATTTTTACCGGATTAATCGCGTATAATATTGGTATTCGAAAATACATTTTAGAACCCGACGTTTCGAACACTCTACAGTCCGTGGTCACAAGTAGTCTGCCTGTTTTCATTAGAAAATACTTTTTTTTTATTTGAAATATTTTGCTTAGAGAAGGACGAAAGAAATAAATAAGTTCCTGTACATTTTTCTCAATAGACTATAGAATTGTAATTTTTCACTAATATATCCTTATTATATAATTTTGATGTCTGTTTGATGATGTTTGATTCATGCATATAGTATTTATTTATTATTACAAAAATAGCTTTGCAATTTAAAACTAAGAACTATTCAGCGTTATCTCACTTAAATCTTCTTACTGATAAGATCTGGACTTTCGGATCCGTCTGTGGCTATTTATCAATTTACTGCCCGCCCCAGTGTAATAAGAATTATATGTACGCAGTGGGCAATTGCGGGTGAATATATATATAAACTAAATATATATTTTAAATCTGAAGACAACAAAATTCACATATTACTTTGGCAACTTCACGGTTTCATATTAATTAGCATATATCAACGCTGCACTTCGTAAAAATAATTATTTCTGAAAGGAAATATAACGCACAATTAACACGTTTACAGTCAAATGTTCCACTGCGAAACGATTGACTTGTGGCAATCATCAATCAATCAATCAATCAAGCAATAATAATAAGTTGTAATGTCAATACCGAGCCTATGTTTTATGTTATCCTTATTTAAATCGTAATTAAATATTATGAATATTCGAATAAAAAGCCGCAAAGTTATTTTAAATTAAACTTTGTTCCAAGAAACTTTTCCTCGTGTCAAAAAAATATATATTTTATATTATAATATAAATAATGTAAATTTTGTATATCAGTTCATTACTCTACTCGCAAGCTCCGGGGGCTCTGATAAGGCGCGCTATTTAATCTAATCACATCTTGGGCGGGCGGGCGCTATCTTATCGCAACCCGCCTATCTTGCAGATATATTTTATATGTACATGTTTACATAAATACCGCTGTTCAAGAAGTTAAGATCAGCTGTGGCAATGGCATGGCGGCGTTAAGTTGCGCTATTCACGCAATAGCTAATGGAATGGTATAGCTAAATGGGGGATGGGTATATTCGCACTAGGATCACTCTGTCTATATGAAAAACTATACTAAAATGTAATATAAAACTGTAAATTGATTGAATTATGAAAACGTTAAAATAAAATATACATATAAGAATATAATATATGTTGTTTGTATATTTATGTAAACTTAGCAGTAACTTACCGGCTTTCAAAGCCTCAAGGTTGTGATAAACCTCAGTATTTAATCAGATCGCATCTCGGGCGGGCGGGCGTTATCACTGCCTTATCAGCAATAAATTCAAAGATCGCTATCCCCTTACATAGGCCTATTTTTAAAGAATTATACGTGTTTAGGACGTAAATATTGCGTTAATGTTCATTTTAGGACGGTGTTAAGATTTCCATAATATGATTAACGAAGTTGTACCGTTTTATCATGCGGCGTTAAGCGCGGCGGCGTTCCTTCTTATTTCTCAAATTTGGGCGGAAAGTGGAGAAAGAAGTCTACAATAGATTTTAATTGCCTGCAACTTACCGCATAACTGGGCGATACGCGGCAATTTGCTATATAGTCTTATCAGGTTTAAGAAGCTTTCTGTCTTATTGTCGACTTGGTAATGTAGTTTTTAAATAATATACTTATATTTAATTAAAAGCATGTTTATTTATGATCTTGATATATTAAAGTTTTATTTTCAACTTCCCGCCATTGCTTTTCGCCCTATAAAAGAACCTAGTGTCAAGACAATCCGTTCTTCACTTTCCATGTTGAGTAGAGGAGTATGGTCCTCTCGCTTTGTCGGATTAATTTTTCAACGTTTTATCGTTGAAAAATTGTGAAGTCAGGAACGAAGTTCCTTGCATTTTTTCTTCAATAGAAAATAATAAATGAAATCTATATATTTTGTCATGGCAAATGATATTAAAGAAACTCATTACATTAGAAAGTTTCATTAAATTTTCCAAGAAAAATATATTAATAATATTATTATAAAATACTTAATATGCGTCCATCTCTGTTAAACTGTTCCCTTAGTACCCACATGTTTGTTTAAATAAAACAAAAATAAATAAAGAATATAAAAAACAAAAACAGATGCGCAGAGTGAGATTTGAACTCGGGTCGCGAATAGCAAATGGCTTGACAAATAGCCGCTGCCCTGTCAAAATCACGCGTCATTATACTTTGAAATACTACATTTGACGTACACATTTTGACCATTTGCCATCAAACAATAAAATAAAAAAAATATTTTCAGAGGAGTCTCAGGAATAAGAACTGAATTCAATTTCGATCACAGAAATTCCTGTAATATACGTTTTTTTTCTTTTCTATTGTAAAAAATTCTAGTAGTTTGAGATAATAATTGTATCAAATGACAGACAAGTGCCACCTGAGTCTACCTGTGACCACGGACTACTGTAAAGTGTTAGAAACGTCGGGTTCTAAAAATATATTTTCGAATATCAAAATTATACGCGATTAATCCGGTTAAAATAGTTTTATTTCAAAAAGTTCTAGTTAGTTTTATGTTTATAATTTATAATAACTTTAAGTTACAAACTTATATGCAGTACATTCAGTATCTCCCCGCCCTTATCGGTCCCGTATTTCAGTGTAGATGGTATCATGTGCAACTCAAGGCTCTGCGGTGATAAGCTGTAATAGGGTAGATAGCGACTTGGAAAATAAAACTTAAGTAAAATATTGAGTTTCTTATAACAAATTATTTCTATTATATAAAAAAGCATAATTCTCTTTCTCGAATAGCAGGTTACTCAGAGAGAAACCTAGTAATCAAGACTGCATTCTCCACTTTCCGCCCAAAATCGAGGCATTTAGTGTTGAATAGCGGAACTGAACGCCGCGCTTTGTTTTAAATAGCTGACCGGTGAAATGAAAATGTTTCAAATATAATAATTCACCCGGGTGGGATTTGATCCCACATCCAATCGAGTTAACAGTTAGACGCTGTCCCATTACGCCACGATTGCGCATATTTTTAGTAATAAATATGTTATTAAGAACAAACTGTTTTTATTAACATGCGCAAAAATAATTTTCTTTATGACTTTCTATCATTTTCGTAATGTTGAATGGACCAGGATCTGACAGGATGATAGCTATGGATTCAAAGCCCATTTGCGGAATCAGTAAAGTTAAAATTCTTAAAAACACATAATATTACGAACTCGGTCGGAAAGTTAATAATGGAGTGATTTGACACTTGGTTCTTTGTAACTCAACAAAACGGCAACTACTGTACTATCCGGGTAAAAGTATGAATTCCAAAAACAATTATCTATAAAAATGTATAATAAATATAAGCTTGTTATGGATTTTCTACTTATTATAAGATCTTTAATAATGTTCATTTTTATAATAGATAAAGCTGTAAATAGTATCTGAATCAAACCTGTTTGTGGTCAACGTTATTTGTCTGTTTGCGCGTTCGCTCGCTGCTATAAAACTCAATCACAATAGATACGTTATCGTTTCTCCGAGAAATTGAACAAACAGCAACCTATTTGTTCACAATATAGAGTAAAGTCAATATTACAGACATTTTATATATTTTTTGCCGCTTAATGTAACAATCTAAAGAATATTTTTAATAAATTTATGAAGCTTATCATTATATATTCACGCTTTACAGCATAGCATGGTAGTCAGGGAGACCTTGGGTTTAAATAATAGTTAAAAATGTAATAACCTAATTATATAGATATGATAATAGTTAAAATCTAAGCTAAGGAATATAATAATGTCATACCGAGTTAAGCATTTGGTAGTAGAAATTTGTAAAAAGCTCTACAGAGATGCTAATAAGCAATTTTTATGTTTTCCAAAAATATTTTTCATTTTCTTAAGTGTGTTCATAATACTTGAAAAAATGTAAAATATATAATAAATAGCATCCTCTCTTGCGAATTGATTGTTCGTAGAAAATTCTTTGGGTAGCAGAAATTCGTAAAAATCCCTATATAGATATTGTTAACAACAAAAATAAGTTGTAATAAGCGTATAAGAATTTCGAAACTACCAGGTGTAGAACGCACGGCTTAGCGGTCAGAACGGTTTCCAAGAGGCGCAGGTTTAAATCCCAAAGCGTTAAAAAAATTATACGTTTTCTAAAAATGTTGAAATACCTCCAACGGCGGGGTGACGGAAGAGTGTACTCTGTTAGTCGCGAGGAAACCGAGTTAAGCAATACTCACTTTGTTACATGTCTAGGTGTGCTGATGAACTCTAGCTCGCCTTGTTTAACAGTTGCTTGTATTTTTTTGTTTTACTTTGCAGCTTACAAATACAATTTATTTTTAGTATTATTGTAAAAATATATAATTATAAAGAAAATTATCAAATGATACTACCGTGTGCATTTTGAAATACCTGGCAGTAGGCTTCATGGTTGTAAGTTTGATTAAATAAACATATTTTTTATTTTCTCAACCTAAATACACCAATTGCGGCGTTAAGTGTCTCTATTTATGGGACGTGTGCCCCATAATTGAACTGAAAACGGGAAACCAAGTGCTAAATACTAGGAACTGCTAACAATTTCTGTAAAACGATAATATCTATATAAAAACTCCTGAAAAGGTATTAACAAAATGTTCGAAATAACAAACCGTTTAACAATACAGTACACACGGGCCACGCGAGCACCGAGCTTGTTCATTAACAAAAATTAATTACATATATAGTAGTTTTATCGTCTTCCTGCGCTGTGAGATACGGCCGATTGCATCGCATAGCTAATTAAACTTATCTTAGACCAATTATTTATAAGCGCGGCGTTATCGGAACGCCATTGTTTTAAGGACACAGTCGGTACGGATAGGCCTGATAATACTCTTTACGGACTAATTAAATAACGTTAGACGATACTTGTTCCAGCTATCATGTCGCAGTATAATGGGTTAATGTGATGTTTGTGGGTTCGATTTCCACTGGGGGGAATGATGGGTTTTTAATTTGTTTTTGCTTTCCTGCTCTATTAAGAGAAAGCGCGGCATTGAGTTCTGCCTCTCAACTTGGCGTATATATCTCTTATACGGAGTGTTTATACACTAGATTTTTTCTACCATGCTAGCTTAGAATACTATAATTTTCGAGTATATATCATATTATCTAACGTTATATTAAAAATATTAAGTGCCAAAGAAGGATTTATATCATTTTACTACCGGCCAGGTAAAACGAGAAACATTATATCAAATTAGAGTGAGTAGAGCATTAGAATCGAATCGGTTGGTGCAGTTGAGCAATAAGTTCCCTCTGCCGTTTGCTATGCAGGATGAAACGTGAAGCTGATATGTTGCTGGATGGCTAAATACAGTGGTTGTGGCCCGCTTCCACTGCGTTCACCAGAACGTATGGCTTAGCGGTCAGAGCGCTTGAACGGTTTTGAAGAGGCGCGGGTTCAAATCCCACTGCGTTCAAATGTTTATACGTTTTCTAAATATGTCTTGTTCAATTTCCTAACACTTTAAAAAATGAAAAAAAAATCTCCTAGTTTCGCTAAAAATAGTGCGGCATAAGTGGTGAAAACCAGCTTGCAACGTAAAATATCTTGAAAAATAAGAAATATTATGATATATTGCAAAATTTCCTAACAAATGTATTCAGTATGTTACTAAATTCGTGATTAATGAATGAAGTAATTGATTGATATAACTACACTTCTAGTTCGATTTGCTTGAAAATTTGCAAGCGTGTCCATATCCGATGACAATATAATATTATCAAGTGTCTTCAGTCTGTAAATGTTACGTAATTTGGCAGCTTTCTATTTAATACTAGTGTCACACTCGAGGCTTCGCCCCCGTCATCTTTAGCCGTTTCATGCTTTGGGCGGCCTTTTAGTATAACAATGAAATTCCTGGAAAAAACTAAGAGCAATGGGGAAATGTAGCCTATGTTTCTCTCAGACTCACAAGTATCTTTATATAAAATTTCATAGTAATCAATTCAGTGGTTTGGCTGTGATGACGTCACAGACAGACAGACAGACAGAGATACGTTCCCATTTATAATATTAGTAAGTATGGATTGCCTTGTTTTTCCTCCCATACTTTTGCCAAAAACCAAAGTACTTACGTTATAAATTGTCATATAAATATAGCTCTCAAATAGTAATAAGATGAACTAAAATCGCATCGAAAACGGTCATCAATTGTAGAAGGCAGGCCGCCAGATATATGGGCCCATAAAAATGTTAATACTGTAATGTAACTGCACATTGCTTATTCTGTAATTTGCCACTTTTAAAAACGAAAAATGCCAGTGCCATATTAATGAGTTTCAAACAAAAGCGGTAGCGATTTTTTACTAGTATTTTTTGTATCAAATAACAAAAAAAATTAACAATATTTTGTGTAGGATTTTTTTATATGGACAACGTTATTATAAGATCTAAATACTTTATAATTAGTTGTTTTTTTTTAAATAAACTTGTTTTAATATACATATTTCCTTATTTTGATTTATTCTATTCTTTCTTAAAGTCAAAAGATTTTATTGAATTTGGTAAAATAAATAGCCAAAACAAGTCGTTAGGCAAAACATATTATTTTTAAATAATTTACTACCTACTTTTTTGCATAGCGAAGACTTGAACTAAGCTTGAGTATTAAAGATGTACATATCATATAATAATATAAAACATATATATATAGACTGCTAAATAATATGCTGTTATATAAATTAATATAATTGACAAAAAAACTTTATAATAATACATTAATATATTTACGTTTTTAAAATCAAATCACATCAGATTCTCAAAGAAGCCATTTCAAGACATTTTTTTTATATTTATAATTTATATTCAGTCCGCTTTGCTTAATCCTTGTTCCACACCACAACTGCCCAGCGGATGCAGTATTCTTGAAAACAGCCGTTTAGGAAATGGGACATGTAAATGAAGGCGTTGCTCGACCGAAAATTGTGCCTCGATTACTTGCTAGCTAGTTGAAGGCTATATTTGGTGTATTATAAAATTTTGTATATATTTTGATATTACAGTTTAAGTCAATTAGGCCTGCCTTTTCTTTTATAGATATCCTTATATGTCTATAGAGTAGATAGCCGGTTCATATTTCACACGGTGACATTTAGGCGTGTACTCTAGCTTCGTCATTTTATAAATGATAAATCAATTATTTTATGACTATTCATGTGTGACGGCGTCTGGCGGTGACTGTACACGGATTGCTCGTGGGTTCAATTCCCGTACGGGGGAATGATCATATTTAAAACACTTCGATTTAGAAAATGTATAAAAATTTGAACGCAGCGGGATTTGAGCCCGCGCCTCCTGAAAACTGTCCAACCGTTCAAGAGGCGCGGGTTCAAATCCCGCTGCGTTCAAATTATTATACGTTTTCTAAATATGTCTTTTTTATAAATGACATCCTCGAAAGGCATATACCAGTCATATACCAGTCAATTCAAGTTGTAACGTCAGCCTTCAAAACTCGATACTTTTTCGGTTTTTGTTTTCATATCTAGGGCTATATGTATATCGAGGTCCGCGGCGTGCAGTAAACATCGCGCGTTTAAACTTACGCGTATCGTTCTGTGCCAAACGTGTCAATAGTTGCCAATTCTGTACAAACACACTATCGATAAAAATTGTGTATATACATTTATGTTTTTTTTTTATGACCTGAGTGTCATAACACTGGGCTCTCGGTGACTACCTTGCTATGCGGGCAAAGCTGAAGAAACAGCCTAGTGATATTTTTTTATAGTTTACACCGTTCAATCGTGGACAAGGATCTAATTCTATAATTGTAATTTGATTTGAAATTGGATTGATAAGTAATGTTTTATTAGCTTTTTTTATTTATTAACAATTATTATTATTATATAAAATGTGAACAATTATTTTTTATCTGTTACTTAACTAGGCTTAGAACTTATATATAGTTATCTGTAGGTAATTTAATCCTAAGAAAGTCCAAAATATATTTAGTTCTCTCTCTTTTTTGTCTAAGTTATGATATTAATGATTTTTAATACAACGAATTGTATTTACATCACTCTGTTCTCTCCTTTCGCTTAGTAACTGTAGAATCAACGACACGTAATGTCAAGTATATTTTTTATTTATAATTGAATTACAACAAAAAAAGTTCTATCAGCGTTTTTTACCGAACATCGAGGCCACCGTGGCGCAGTGAAACAGCGTTTGATTGTAATCGCGATTGGTCGTGGGTTCGTTTCGACTCGGAAAAAATATAATACAATAAATTTCTGCGCTCTGGTGAACTAGACAAAGCGTGGCGTTTTGGTCCGCCACTCAAGACGCAATGTCTATGAGAGCGGAGAAAAGAGTGTCTTGACAGTATGTTCTCTTTTACTACCTTGCTTTATGGGAAAAAGCTATTAATATCAGATTTAAGAAAAAAATATTTTAATTATCTATTTGAACCTTTTAAAAAGTCAATAGGTATATATATAACTGACAGGTTTCTATAAAATATTTTAGGTACAAAAAATAAAATTCATAAGTCTGTGTCGTTAAGGAGTTTGTGATAAGATTAAAGCTCGATAAGGATTATAATTTTAAACCGATAAAGCTTCAAAAGCTGAGTTAAAATATTGCAATTAAATATAAAAGTTGTTTTTACTTAAACATATATTGCATATCTATATTTGGGGTAACTAGATTACCCCAGGGGAGTGGGACAGCGTCTGGTGGGTTCGAGACCCTCTCGGAGGAATGATTATATATAAAATATTATAATTTCCCGTTCTAGCAACAAAAAGTGAGGCATCTAGATTCCAGGCGGATAAAAGAAAACGACACTTGATACTAGGCTCTTTGACGGACATTTTTTCCCGCACAAGGCAGTAGTAAAGATATTTTTAGAGTTTTTTGTTGCGGTGCTGGTATATGCCCTTTACGCAGACCGTGACCGTGACCCGTGCGCGAGGCAGTCCATAGCAGGGATGGATGATTTTGTGGGACTCATCGGTAACTAAGACCCCATGTTACCTGCTAAATAATCAGAACCTTCTCCACCCCGACGGGTTGTCGCAGAAACGCTCACGGATGCTACTGCAATGCCTCAGTGGACGCTCCACCTATAGCCGGCCACCGTCGCCATCAGGGTACTCCGGAGTTTCTTTCAGAGCACTCGCAGCCTCGATGAATTTCATGAGGGTCACCCCGATCCTCCTGTAGTAGCTCCTCTAGGGTATGGGGAGTTGAAGATGAGCGTACCGCCTTCTCCTCCCCCCTAGCCTCCGATGGCGGACTGTCCCACTACACCAAGATGGACTCAATTACATATACTCGTATATGAGTAACTTCCGAAGCCACTACTTTCATTTGCTACCCAAATGTAAGCTTAAGGGGTCCCTTTAAAATGCATTTACGCTCGCTCCACTACCCGAGCTTCTCTTGCTCCAAAACTAATCAAAATTTGTCTTATTTCCGCGAAATTTAACATACAAGATAAAAATATTTGAAAAATATCATTGCACTTACAGAACTGACATCGAATTCTTTACGTCGCACTCGCCTCCATTTGTAACGCCTTCAGATAATAATCTTTTTGATCTGAGAACAATATTATCGGGTGAAACAAAAAATAATGTAAGCTAAACCACCGAAGGGCCCACAATGGCTAAATAAATGGGTGTGACAGAGATAAAAAATGTATAAAAAAAGGGCTACCGATGTGTTACCGGCCACCTATGTCATGAGATTACAATCTATGGTGTGTTATACATTGATGAGTCGCTTCGAAATGTTTAGCTTAGGGGGTGTGTTTAGTAAGCAATGGATGTGTTTTCTGTCTTATTGTATGGACATGTTTACAGGTTTAATCGAGTGCTAGTGTTAGATGTAACTTTGTTTCTAGTGGTGTTACGTCGATAAGGATTTCAATATTATGGTTATCATCTTAAGGACCACCTTTTTTTTTTTTTAAATTGTCTCACACATTTCTAAGGAATTTGAAGATACCGCGGACTATATAGCGGGGTTTAACGACGCAGTTAGTGTCGCCAGACCAGTAAACGACATAAATTACCAATAGTAAGTTTTAGTGAATTTAGTGATATATCTCAACTTTAAAATTAAATTTAAATGAATTTCGAATTCACGCTGCTTTTGTTCATTTAAGTAGATAATGCAAGAACCTGGTGGAAAAAAACGCTAGTTAGGTTAGGTTAAGTTAACTACACTACAAACCTAATTTAATTATGTAACCAAATTGTAAAAGATTTATAGCAATTTCTAGAAAAAATAATAATAATTTTTTTTTTTACTTTATTTAATATTTTTCACACGTACAGTATGAATATGTATGAATGCACACATTTAAATTGTTGACAAACATAATTAGATAAAACAAAATAGAATACTTATTTCTGTCATTTTGTATCTACATATTACTCGTAATGAGTAAAGCAAAAACTTTGTACCCCTACTATGAAAATTACGCAGATGGCGAATTTTATATAGAGAAGGACCATCCAAATAGGTGTTAATTTTATATTTATAGTATACTATCACAAATACATTAAATTATGAAATTAATATTACCTATACTAATATGCGTTTGACATTTTTTTTTAACATTTGTTAAAGTGTTATTCGCTCACTTAGAAAATTGAAAAGTTTGAAATTGGAAATTGAACCCGCGCCTCTTAAACAATAAATTTCTGCGCTCTGGTGAACTTGAACGGTTTTCAAGAGGCGCGGGTTGAAATCCCGCTGTATATATTTTTCTTTTCGCTTTTTCATACATATCAGATTGGACAGAGAGAACCTAGTATCTTGACACTGTGTTATCAAATCACACAGCTTTAATTCTGAATAATAATAATATAATATGCTTGTGCAGTTAACGGTTAATAATCTAATAATATTAAGGGAAGAAAGAGTATAGACCAGATGTATGCTGTTCCCGAATTCTAGACATCTATATATGTATGTATGTAATACTAACTGAACAAATTAAGTCATACAACAAAAGTAAGTAAACGAATATACTTACATACATACATACATACAAACAGTGTATTCCGATACGATCGTGCCACACAAAGGGCGTATCGTAGTAGCGGGCGCTTGACAAATGAGTCGCGCCAGCCGCCCACCCAGAGAGCACCCTGTACTGTGATACTCAGTATCAGGTTACAACAGTTAATAGATTACAATGTTCAGACAAACTTACAGCCTGACAAACTTACAGTGGCATATGGGTTAAATGCTACTGACTATAAGTACTGACTTTACTGACTCTATTAATAAGGTGATGGTCCCATCGTTCTTTGGTTATAATCGCGATAACAGCGAATAAGGTGAACTTATATATATATATATATTACTTTATTGGCGACCCGAAATAGGTCAAAATAGTGTTGTAAGATTTGCTAAATTTTGACATCTGTCAGATAGATTTGAATCCCGCTTCGTTTGAATTTTTATACGTTTTCTAAAAATGATTTTCAGATTGTTCCAGTTCAGGGCTCAGGTTGTAAATGCGTATTAAAAATATATAGTATACGTAAAATATTTTTCTTTATAAATAATTTTAATATGGAGCTTAGCTAATTAAAAGACAATCATTCGCTAAAGTCTACTTATAAGTCAATTTACAGTTTAGATTTTACTTACTTAATCGAATACGTTAGATTAACTGCCTGCTAGGTGGTACTGTTTTATACGAGATAAGGATAACATCAACATATATTATATAAATACACATATTTTTGCGGAAATACAATAAATTTATATATAAATCGCTAAATAAAACGATTTTCTTTATAACATTTTTTTTAAAGTATTAATGGCACACTTAGGAAATTGAAAAATACATATTTAGAAAACGTATAAAAATTTACAAAAAACACAGTAAGATTTGAACGCGCGCCTTTTCAAAACTGTCCAAGCGCTCTGACCGCTATGCCATGTGTTTCAAGAGGCGCAGATTCAAATCCCGCTGCGTTCTTATTTTTATTTATTTTCTACACGAAAAATATTGCTATCAATAAAATACGCTAAATTAAGCTTCTTTGATATTTAGATGTGTAACAATTTAAGTTACTATTGCTTATTTTAGAGTCACAATTTATCTCTATTGGGGTAGTCTGGGAGACCAGAGCGGTCCCTGCACACTTCTTTCTCTTCATTCACTGTCATCAACCTCTTCATACATACTCTCCGGGGGGTCTCATGATTTTTAACTGATCATCCTCCAGCATCATCGATAATATTCTCAAAAGTTAACCGAGATCTTACACTACATATTTTACAGCTAACGAAATATATATCGCGCAAATTTAAGAGATAAAAAAAAAAAAAAAAACTATTATTATATTTTTGTATTTCAGAACTGTTACAACACTCTTGTAACAGGAAAATACTTGTTAATGCATAAATCTGTTTCTAAAATTAATATTTATGAGAAAAACAGTTATTGGCTTTGATTTCGTATATATATTTTATCGATCATATTGAAGCCGTCGTGGCGCATTGGTGTGGTTGTAGGTTCGATTCAATTTCAAAGGAATTATCATAATTTAGATATTTTAATTTTTCCGCTTGAGTGAACAAGACAAACGCGGCGTTCAGGTCCATCACGTCCGCTCGACACTGAAAGTGAAGAACGCCGTGTCTTGACACTAGATTCTAGTTAGTTCTAGGTTCTAGCTATACTGGAAACTGCTATTAATCGATGACACGCTGTTGTTTTCATAATAAATACATATTAATTATATTTAAGATAGGTAGCTAAAGTTCCATTGTAAATCGATCACACATTGAGGACAACAGCCCACAGACTAGATATATCATCAAAAACAAGTCCCATGTCACAGTCACTCGGGGAAATAGTGTGTTGTGTGATCAAATCACTTTTACGGGGCCTCTGTGTTAGTTTAAAATGCTGAACGTATGTTTTACAACTGTTTTCCCTGCATTTATTAATTTTATGATGAAAATATATTTTAGAGAACCCGACGTTTCGAACACTTCACATAACTTTTCGTTTGACTTCGCCTGAACAGATATTTTACTTGTTAAGTAACTAACCTCAACAGCACTTTGTCCAATTGAATGCAATGTACAAACGGACTCAAATTAACAACTTTTATTGTTATATATATATATGTATATATTATCTAGCCTATTGGAAATCACAGTCTTTCTTACGTTATATTAGCAAAAAATTAAACTTTATCTATAGCTTTTGATGTTTTTTTAGCTTTTTACTGCCTACCCCAGCTATGCGGGAGAAACATTATTTATATATTATACAACCCATATATCATTAGTAGTTAACATTTGAAACGCAACGGCTTAACGGTAAAAGCGCTTGGACGGTTTCTAACAGGTGCGGGTTCGATATTTTATACGTTTTCTAAAAATGTTTTTCAATTTCCTAAGTATGTTAATAACACTTTAAAATGTTAAAAGTATTTAACATTTCTTAAGTACTTTGTAATTGTATAAGTTATAAGTGAAAAAATACATTGTTGTAGCATACTGCCTGTAAGACGAAGACCACCTTGCAATGTTGTTTTTTTTTTATATTCATATTATGGTCGGTATAAGAATTGTGTTGGTAAAAGTAAAGTCTTTACAAATAAATATATATAACTAGCGATCCGCTCGTGGCTTCGACTGCTTAAACTATACGACTAAACTATTTAGTGATTTCGCACGCCCACGTTCTCAGTTAAATGACCAAGTAAAATAAACAAATTTCACTTTTTAATTTCCGAATAGATTGTAATAAAATAAACACTAAATGTTAATGGTAGCTTACTAAGATCCGCCATTTTTGAGATTAGCGAGCACAAACGCACAGACAAACAGAAAAGATAATTAAAAATCATTGTTCTATTACATTTATAAATTTATTTATTTTTCATATATCTTCCATGCATATACAGTGATCAATTGCATTTTTATGATATGTATAAAATAGATATGCTTGAAAATAAAATATTTATATATATATATATATAGATATAAAAAATAATATATATATATATATATATATATATATATACTGAGGAAAAATGTCGTTATTTACATTTAAATTCTACAAACAAAAACTAGTTTCTTTTGAACAAGTTACAGTCACATAAGGAAATAGCTTGTTGTTATGACTGGCTCACCTTAACTATGTAACTTGTGTACTTGACAATGAAAATAAACTGTGTGGGTATTTTATATATATACAAGCTACTACATACAACTTTGCCTGATTTGAAATTTAAAAATTCTTCTAAAAATTAAGTATTTTTTGGTTCTGTACATATACCGTATTTAGATGACTTTTAGATGACTTAAGATGACAGAGATAGAGCGTTTAAAAAAAAACGATTATAATTTTCTCGGCTAGGACCTTAAATTGTTTTAATATAAACATTCTGCGGACTGGAATTTGAGCCCACGACCATCATGCACTAGGCAAATGCCTATAAATATAACATGTTTTAACAAAAATCGATTATAGTTGGCAGGCTATGTCCGTTATAGGTAAAACTGTAATCTGCTAATCTAAGTCGTACATTATATTTGTAATTTCACCAAAATCGATTCAGCAGTCCCGCTATTGAGTTTATATTTGCCATAGGATCGTATTCCACTCGTATCAATTATCCACTTATGAATATCGATTTATTAGATGAAACCTTATAAATATTTTTGGTATAATATTATTACAGGCTCTCGTGGCGCAGTGGGACAGCATCAAAGTATATGGTTTGATTGTCGGTTCGATCACCACTCGGCGAAATGATGATGCTGGATATTAATTTCGATATCCCGATCTAGTAAGCCAAAAACGCGCCTCAATACGCAATTTTCATTTAAATCGGCGGAAATATTTGGAATTTATTTAACACCAGTTTCTATTTAAAATTTTCAACTTCTTTTAGAAAATATCTTTTCATTATAAAGGAACAGAATAATCATATTTTTATAGAAAAACAAGTTTTCATAAAACATAAGTTATTTATTAGACCCATTAATGTTTCTCGTTCCACACTTAACAGCTAGCCGAGATATTTATCTCGTTTATATATCTCGTCTAATAATTTTATTAATTATAACCGTCTATAATTAATCTCTCATCAATGAAGTTAGGTATAAATTTTAAATTTACATAATGATTAGAACAAGTTGTAGGCGAATAGCTTTTATATTTTTAAAAAAGGCTTATGTTTCTACTGTATTTTTTATATGTTATAGAGATTTTTTTCAGCTTCACGCTTTTTCCCGCATAGCAAGATAATCAGAGAGAACTTTGTCAAGACACTCCGTTTCTCGTTTTCCGCCTGATTTCGGGACTGCGTGTTGCGTGGCGGGACTCAACGTTGCGCTTCGTTTTATTCACCAGAGCGGAGAAATGAAAATGACTTACATAATCATTAACCCGAGTGAGAATCGAACCCACTACCAATCGTAATTACAGTCAAACACTGTCCCATTGGTTCAAAATAACCTTTAATATAGAGATAATATGTGTAAAAAGAGAATAAATTATTATTGTTTTTTTATTTCATATTCATTTTTTTGTATGCAATACAAACCAGCCTACATTCATACGGACATACATACGTAGATACATACATACATAAATAACAATATTATTACATTCTAGACGTCCCGTTGACGCGTAAAGAACGCGTTGCCATAGCAACGTGTTTGTTAAAGTGACAATTATATAAACGTACATGTCGAACACATATCTGCACATTAAATGTAGTTTTTATGCATTATTTTATAACAATATTATAATTCTACACTCTTTCTCTATATAAGCTATAACTTGTGCCAAATTTCATACTAATCTTTTTTTAACATTTTTTTTAAAGTGTTAATCGCACACATTGGAAATTGAACGGTTTTCAAGAGGCGCGGGTTCAAATCCCGCTGCGTTCAAATTATTATACGTTTTCTAAATATGTCTTTTTCATACTAATCTGTCAGTGTCATTTTCTGAAAAATGGGTGCAACGTTTTTGCACATATATTAGCTGGTTAGGTTAGTGGCTTTACAGTAGAAAGTTAATATATTAAATGGGCGATTCTCTAGTTTGGTTAGATGGAACGTGGTCTAGAAGAAAATGGAGACGGAGTGTCATATCACTCGTCTCTCCGCCTACAGTTCATAGATGGGTGGAGAAAAATATTAGTTTTATTTTTGTCATCATTGCCAACTCCCAGACTATCGGACAAGGTTCAAGGAATCTACTTGTGAGACTCGATCGGGACCAATTTCGCAAAAACTACACAACGCGATACGCTGTTCTGATCGCTGATAGACGCTAAGTAGCGACAGCAAAATATACTGAAATGCAATTGCAATACAAAAATTGTAAACGCCTTTTACTTCGACAAAACAAATGCTGTTCATCAATAAATAAAAAAAAAACCTAATTAATACTTTTAGCTGTTAGCTTATTACATTTTTTTCTGCGTAGCGGACGACTACTCCGAGAGACAGAGAGAACCTAGTGTCAAAACACTCCGTTCGCTCCTTTCCATCCTAATGCGAGACGCAACGCTGCGCATTGTTTTAATACAGCAGTGACATGATAATTATTAAAATATAATAATTCCTAGAGTGAGAATCAAATCCCCATCCAATTGCATTTACAATCGGACTGTGAACCCACTGTGCCACGACATTCTGAATACTATTACTAAAAATATTTAATAATAATGTAATTATAAAATTAAATTTCAAAATTATAAGTTTACACTGTCTTGATAGAGGGAAGTGGTTTTATATACCTACATAAGATACGATAACTTATTGTAATTAGTTGCGAATCGAAATCAAATATAGAGTTACGAAAAACATACTTTTAGAAACCGTCCAAGTGCTCTGACAGCTAAGCCATGCGTTCAAATTTTTATACGTTTTCTATAAATATGTATTTCAATTTCCTAAATGCCTGAAAAATACTTTAAAAAATAATGTTAAAAATATATTTTTGAGTTACTTACACCTTTTTACACTGATAAAGCCAAAGTGAAGTGAGTTAAGTTCATAGGGTTACAAATGCGTTTTATACAACTTGTTAAATTTTAAACTTTCTTGAAAAAATATAAATACTGCTAACCTATAAATCAGGCGCCTATAGGGTTTATAAGTATTATACCTAATGTACAATAAGAAAACGCGTAAGTTTAATTATATTTATTGTTTTCAAGTGAGTGAGTGAGTGAGTGAGTTAGGGATATACAATTCAACATAGAACATCTAAAAACCGAAATGGCTTAAGCCGATATTATACCTTCTTGTAAAGTAATCTAAGTAAAATATAAAAAAAAAACTAATTATTTTTATTACACTTGACCTTACATGGCGAATTGTGACAAAAAGCAATGGAAATGACGCACACAGTTTTTTGCTATCCCTCCACACACGAACCGTATCGTACTATCTAATATTATTCTGAGAACGACCTTAATAAGTCAGTACAGAATGTTATCTATTCCATTTTATCGGGTGTGATAAGCATCTCTATCCAATTAGCCTCACAATGCAATATGGGCCGTCTCTGTTATGACGTGCGGCATACGTTACGATACGACTGTAGTTTTCGGATGGGATGGCGTGAAAATTTTTTTCTAGTTTTAAGTATTAATATTGAATTAATATTAAATAAATAATTTCATTAATTTGTATTTAAAATCCACATTCAAGTTACCATCTTCTATGCTATACAATATCTTTCTATATTCACCCATCTTGTGTATTCTGTTAGATATAAGCAAAGCCCTCATACGATATCAAGCAGTACTGTTTTCGCTAAAAAAAAATATATACTGTCTTATAGACTAAAAAAAAAAGACATATCAAGAAAACGTATAAAAATATGAACGCAGCGGGATGTGAACCCGCGGCTCTTGAAAAATCATTATTGTGTTCTGACCGCTAAGCCATGCGTTCTACATCCAGCTGCGTCGAAATTTATATACGCTAATAACAACTTATATTTGTTGTTAGCATCTCTGTAGAAAGATTTTTAGAAATTTCGGCTACCCAAAGATTATTCTACGAACAATATTTTGGCAAGAGTGAATGCTATTTATTAAAATAGCATTCTCTCTTGCTATTTATTGTGGGCTCGATTTCCACTTGGTGTAACGATTATAATTTGATTAACTTTATTTCTCCGCCTTGGTGAATAAGACCAAGTGCGGCGTTGAAGTCATCTCAACCACACTCTCCAGCTTGGGCGGAAATTAGAGAACGGAATATCTTGATACCAGGCTTTCTCTGAGTACCCTGCTATGCGGGAAAGAGTAAAGCTGTTAACAAATGAAAATTTGAATATTATATAAGTTAATATGTGATATATGAAATGTAAATTTTTAAGTATGTTTATTATATAACAAAATATTTAAATAATTTGTACACCAGCCAAAATCCTTGTGCATTTTTTCTTTTTTTTACTTCTATAGTAGTAGGGGTTGCTTGGTAGACATCACCTGTGGTAATAAGGCCTTATCTCTATTTAAACACCGAAGTTGTACACTATTTTTTTTCTTGTGTCTATTATTAATTCTTGCTAGTTTAATAAAGTATAATACATTAAAATATTATTAATTATATATTTTTATTTTCACTAAAGCAATCCAATCAATGTTTGTGTTATCAAAAGTAATAAAAAAGCAAATCAAAGTGAATATGAATATTTTATCTGCTCTACATATGATGTAAATATTTCTATACAAGTTGTGGCAAGTGAAACGTATATAATGTATTTAATTTCTTACCTTATTTTAAAAATGTTCTGTGGCAACTTGCCATAGACAAAGTGAAATTATGTGAAAACACTCCTTTCTCTCTTGAATGCCTACTGTGGACTCATAGAGTCTGATTTAACCCTGCATTTTATGTAACTAGGAAAGCGAAATATCTTTGAATTTTATATATTTTATACGAGAGACACATAGGTTCACCCTTCTTTGTAGGCAGAGAGATACGAGTGTCAGAACTCATCGTTCTCAAGTTTTCTTATAAACGTAACACCGTCCTTTATCCTACCAGCGCGTAAATTAAATAATTTAAATATAATAATTCTTTAGAGTGCGAAGTGCAGTCGTGTTTACAGTCAGCTGAAGTATTGTGCCATTATGGCCTTAATTTCATAATAAACTTTGTATAAAAAATTTAAATTCAATATAATTTAATTTAAATTTCATTCTCCACTTTCCGCTCTATATCGACTTTGCGTGTTGAGTGGCGCCACTCAACGCCGCGCTTTGTATTATTCACCAGAGAACGGAGAGTCTTGACAACTACGTTCTTTTTGCTATGCGGGTAAAAAGAGTAAAGCTTCTCATTCATCCCATCATTCAAATTCTCTCTGCGAGATGTTTTATGTTCTCATATAAAACATCTCACATATTTTACGTTTGAAATACACATTACTGACTTAAATAGAAAATATATTCCTATTTTGTTTTATATAATTTATTCAATACCATAAATATTTATTTGGTTTATCTGAAGTGATTTATTATCATAGAAATTAAATTTCAAATTTATTAATATCTTCTACAGTAATATTCCTATAACTTAGATGAAAACAGTATCTCTGTAAGAATTGACATACAGCCTTCATACTGCTAATTATATTATTTTCAGGCAGGCAGGCTTTAGCAAGATTGTCAAAGTCCATCTAGTGTCATGACATTTTAAGATATTTCCGTCTAAATTCGAGACATTTACGTGTTGAGTGGCGAAACTCAACGCCGTGCTTTTTCTTACCAAGAACAAGGAAATGGTGGTGGGAATTGAAAACATCACCATGCTGTATAAAGTCAATCGCAGTTCCACGACGCCACGACGGCTTCAAACCACTGATTAGACGCTAACAAATATTTAAAAGCGGGAGCCAATTCTCATACTTCAAATCTATAAGATAGCAATGGCGCCGACCGCATCTTAGCAGATAACAAACAGTATAAATCAAGAACTACTCAACTGATAATGCAGGACTGATAACGATTAATAAGACCCCATCCTAATGGACCCTAATGCATGTAGTTTTTTATTAGATTTTTATTACTATCCTTTTAAAATACAGTTTTGTGTTTGTTAATTCAAAAACTTATGTACAGATATGTTAATTGCGGCGCGAACAAATAGCTTGTTGAGTATTCGAAGCAATAAAATGAATACGTGACAGTTGAACGTGTTGTATGAGTGTATGTATGTATTTATTTTGTCCGTCTCTTTGTGTCACTTGAAATTTTTAGTTTGACATTTTGTTTTTGCATCATAAACGACGCATGTGGTGGAATTTAACACCTTTTAAAATATAGAGACAGAAGAATGTCTAACGACATATGGTAGAGAAGTGCTGAAAGTCAATATTTTTTATAATAATTAAGAATACATTAGATTAGTGGTTCTTGCCCGCTGAGTTTCTTGCGCCGGTACTTCTCAGGTTCTTCTGAGACATTAACTTTAGTGGACTGGTGGTGAATTAATTGACTGGTGAATATCTTCTTATTTTAAATGAAGTTATTTGACTTTGATTCATAAAAACAATAATGACACGGATGTGTTTGACACTATTGCTTAAAGTGACGTATAAGTTGCTAAGGCAACGAGTGTGTTAGGCGTCATCGGGGTTACTAGTGATTAAAAATAAAGAACGTCGCATCCCCTAGGGAATATTAATTAATTTTTTAAATAGATTTAAATTTTTTGTTACATTTTTAAAGTGATAATCACACACTTAGGAAATTGAAAAACATATTTTTAGAAAACTTATAAAAAATTGAACATGGCAGGACTCGAAACCGCGCCTCTTGAACGCATGGCTTGCCGGTCAGAGCGCTTGGACGGCTTACAAGAGGCGCGTGTTGAAATCCCGCTGCGTTCAAATATTTATACGTTTTCTAAAAATATGTTTTTCTAAATATATTGAATATAGGCATTGTCACAATAGCGATTTGAACCCCTATCTATGAGTCATCAGGAAAGCATCGACGCTGAGCAATAAATTACTGTCTGTAAGAGTGATGGGAATGACTTCTAATTCCACTTGAGTATCATTATTATAGGTATATGAATTATTTTTATTAATCTACTACATAGCGCGGCAGTAAGTTTTACTTTTTAACACGAAATATTTTGAATTCAATTTGAAAGTGGAGAGTGGAGTGACTTTATAATCTCTGTATGACGTAGAAGAAAATGAGACCTATTTATTTTAAATAGGTTAAAAATCGACTAATTCATATACGAATAATGACACTCAACGTGGTCAGTCCGACATTCTTACTGCATTTGTCATATCGATATCCTTATGAGATAAAAGTTAATTAACACTGTTGGACGATATTTTATTTATCATAATACATTTAAGTATATGCATTTTATACCTGGTATATATTTGTGAAGGTATTTGAAAAGAATTTTATGAATATTAAAAATTATCAGTGAAATTGCTGGGCTCTAAAGACGATGGCTTCAAATTGAAAGTTCAATCTGGGAATGAAATGTTTTCTGTTTAAATAATATATTATATTCAAGAACCAATGATACCTTTTTTACACTACTTTGGTAGCCTTTACAATATTGTTGTATTATTTTAACAGTTATAATATATATTTTTAAGAGATTTTACTTGTTTCGAGCTTATCGAGTCTTCTCTATGAGATATCATTTGAGCACCTGTCGTTAGTTTGTCAAACTAATTTTATAAACTACATATCAATTGAAAATGTAAATGATTTCTACATTTATACTTGTAATATCAAATAAATACTAAATTTACTGTCCTCGCGGTTTTTTCCGCATAGCAGGATTAGTCAGGAAGAACCTAAGCCTATTGCCTTAATTTGAACTTTTGAACTTGCACCTTTGTCTTTTTCAACAGAACGTTAAAATGAAAATAATAATTCATGTAGATTCCACCGAATGGGAATCGAACTACAACCAATCGCGATTACAGTCAGACACTGCCCACTGAGCCACGACGGTCACATATAAAATACCTATTATTTCATATAATTATTTTACTATATAGGTCTAGTAGCAAAATGCGACACAAAAGGAAAGTCAATATGAAATTTGATAAATATTTGCCTAAGTAATAGAAACCATTGATGTAGATTTAGAAATACGATAAGATAAGCTGATAACAGTACACTCGCTACAGTGATCATTAATAATAGATAGTGTCTGTTATCAAACTCATTCCATCACTTTTATTAGTTATACTTCTTCCATTTGCTATAATTAACTGACCCATGCACTTAAATATCAATATTTGTTATATTAGAGCGACTTCAAAAAAAATATGTGGCGCGTTACTACGTCAATAATGTGTCACTACCAGCTTCCGCTCATTTAGAGACCAAACCAAACTGAATTCAAATATCGTAATAATGCCTCGGTTTTTTTTTTTTTTTTTTTTTTTTTTTTTTTTTTTTTTTTTTTTTTTTTTTTTTTTTTTTTTTTTTTTTTTTTTTTTTTTTTTTTTTTTTTTTTTTTTTTGTGGCTGCTTGAGAGAAGGGGTCAACGATCGCAAGGGCGCCCCCTTCGGGAGTATTTGAACCCAGATCCAACGACATTTATATTCACAATGAGTACAATTAAATAAATAGTATAACGCATAGAACTTTACGTAATGGAAAAAAAATTAAAAGTTTCACGTGTGATGCACTTTGATAAAGCCACGATAACCTATTGCGATCGCACCTGCTACATATTTGGTAACTTTTCTATCTTTTCACTGGTGCTTGCAAACATTTTTTAATAAATATTGGCGTCGCCTTTGTATATTTAAATTAACATGTATTGTATACACATATGTTAGATTTGACATAGATCTTACCAATCCATCCTCCAAAATAAAAATAAAAAATGAAGCGACAGAAACAAAAACAAGCAGAGGATAAAGTGATTTTATTGTAACTCACTCTCTCCTTCTCTACTCCGGCAGTAGGCGAAGCCTGGAAAAAACTCTCTATGGACATAAGGCACGGATTCAGCTCTGAAAAAAAAAGGTTGTGGTCAGTTACCTTAAAAACGGCCAAGTGCAAGCCGGAACATGAATACGGAGATAAGTACAATTGACAAACTAACAAAAGCTATTATTTTTTATTTCACCATCGAGGCACAGTGAAAAGCGAGAACCTGAAAAAAAAATTAATATAGTGTTTTGTAAGATTTAACCCACATCAACTTCTGCAAGACTATTAACAGTTAATGTTAATTTTGGCAAAGAGAGAGTTGTTAAACTATTTAATGATACGCTTACATTAATTAAATTTATGATAATATATTCGTATAACTCAACAAAATTAAAAACAACTCAACAAAATATATATTTAAAGTCTTTTGGTTTTCTAAAATTATTTTGACTGTTTAAGGTTTTTTTTTACCGAACATACAATTTGGTATTACATTTGAATTGAGCTCCGTGACTCAACACGCATTATTACGAATTCTGACGGAGAGTGGAGAGAGCGTAGTGACACTAGCTTATCTCTGGGATGCTTGAAGAAACATGAAGCCGTGTCAAATTACTGTCATTGAATATTTATTTATTATATTGTTAATTAAAAATGAAATCGAAGTGAGATGCAACGAGTATACAAAATCAAAATGAGCCTCGCACGCAATGCTGCGGTGTGATAAGCAATCGTTAGCGCACATCGCACACCTGTACCGTATCTAGTAATCATAAAATTGTAACTATCTGAACATCTCATGCTGTAGCAACAGTATATTAAAATTATATATATTTTTTTTTTTTTTGGAAAGGTAGGCTAAGAGAAGCTAGTTTTGAGCCACTCCGTTTTTTAAACTATTTTATAGGCATATATACAAACAGAGCATTCAGAAAATTCTCCCAATTGGAAATCGAATTCATAACCAACGTGTGTACAGTTAGTTACTTCTACTACACCATTATGGTTATTGCATGGCATGTTAATCTTTTTCTGTCCAAAATACTCTAAATGCATAGAAATATTTATTAGTACCCAAAATTCGAGATAAGAATATCGCCTTTACCCATTATCTCATTCGTAATATGATGCTGATATCTTTTGTAATTAAAATATTTTAAGTTGTTTATAAATTTTATATAGGTTTTTACGACGATTTATTAACATTGATATATTTTATATTTTTACTTTTACGATGAAATCTTTTTTATTTTGTGTTTAATTTAGCAAAACATTTAACCTTGATTTTCGATTCACGATCTTTGCATTTTCTCTAATCTAAATTCCTGGCAAAAGTATTAAATACATATTTTTCTAAGAGGCAATTGAACCCACGACTGTTTTCAGTCACATAAGTAACTACTGCGTCAGAGGGAAATAAAACTATAAAAATGATATGAACTGCTTTAATGTTTAGTTAAAACTGAGCGAGCGATTTGCGAGTTCTTTTTGTTTCCAACTTTGATTGTAATAATATTATAACAGTCTAACTTTACCTCCTTATATTAGAACTGTTCTTATTTTTTTACACTCTCGTTTATCTATGCATGAATTATTAAACAGTAAATACATAAATTTAACATATCGACCAAACAGAGAACTGAACATTGACAAAACGATTGTGAAAATAAATGGTTGAAGTGTCAAGACCAAAATCGATTAGATGTTGTTCGAATGATTGTGAATTTCCCGCGGCCCAATCGATTCATAATCGAGTATTTGTCGATCGTATAGAGAGATACAACGCAGGATGGTTCGAAGTGTGCTAGATCACTATCGTGAAGGCTCGAGAGTATAAAATTATCTGTATTTGGTTATTCTTATCATATTGCCATTTAGTTCCTACATAGACAGTTAAATCATTCCTATTTAGTTATTATACAAAACAAAACAAGCCTTCTAACTTTCGGCATTCCCAATTGCAATACGATATATACTTAATTAATATTTATTGCTTGGCACAAAACTAAACTATTCATGAAGTTCTTAATGAAATACCATTTCATATCAAGAGAATTATGCGTGCCTTTATCAAAATATCGCCCACCGTAGATACGACTTTTATGGCGGGCAGCTTTTTTTATTTGACATTTTATACAAGTTTATTCAAACAGCGATAGGATCGCTGACGTTATCTTTCAATGCAACGTTACCGCGAGCTCGGAGTTGATAGGATCTCGGGCCATTGCTAGTTAAACCAACCTGATAAGGGATCGAGTGGGGTGGTGTGCGTGTGTGTGTACACGGCCGCGCGCGGCTGTGTGCGGGGAGGGGCGCCGTTCGCCAGCCAGTCACTAAAATTACGCGGCAAAAGAATGACGTCGAGAACGAAAAGTGTGCTTCGACAGTAAAGTGTTTGACGTTTGTTATGTTGCTGTGGCTGAACTACTTGCGGCAGCTGGAGAAAGCGTGCGCCGCCGCTGGACCGCCACTAGGCGGCGCTGTGGACACCAAAACAATGTGTAGGATAAGTCCCCATTATTTATTATTCACCTAGAGCCCGTCACTTCTTCGCACTTGGTCACCGTACTGCTTGAAATAATATCGCAAAATAAATTCCGTTGAATAAACATCGTTGTTTACGTTAACGACGTTACATTTGAAGGAATCGCGATAAGAGTAATGATTTAAAGTTCTTTTTTTTTTATCGGCTCCGCTTTCCTGATTGTTCGAACAGTTTTTTTTGTAAACTGGCTATTGTAGTTTCGTTTGTTCATTTAAATTTAAATTTTTATATAATATTATATTAATAATCGTGCGATAAGCATCAAATACGACTTTATTATTTTGTACTGTAGTGTATTATTAATGGTCTTATTTGTGTATTATATACATCCAAATATAATTGCATAAATGTATTTAAAATTCTAAATCGCTTTTCTATTTTATTAAAATACATATTTTAATTGCAATATGTTGAGGATATTATTTTAAATATGTCTATGTTGTATTTCTAAATAAATGTAAGCAAATATTGTGGACATATCAAAAACTACACTAACTTAAATCGGCACTATCTTAGTTTAGTTAAAGTGTGTTTGGCAATGATTGCAAGTTTGAATCCGGCTTATATTTTATATATATATATATATGGGTGTATTTTGTCGTCATATAGACGGGTCCTTTGAATCTCGCTGGTAAGAAACGAAATGAATAAAAAGCTTATAAAATATCTTTAGTATAAAATATATATTTTTATTTATGTATATAATTCAATCATGTATTATAATCATATATTTTTGAATATTATCTATATTTATTATAAAACTGTCAATATTACACATTCTGTTTTATAAAAATATTCCGTCATATCGAATCAACTCACTGAAAGCGAATTGCAACATAGTCATCTTGGCATTGTTGTGTCATTTTGACAGCTGTCAATGTCAAACGTATACTAACTTTTTAAAAGTTAGTGACAGGTGCATTTATGGCCGGCTGCCTGCAGTTAATTTCTTAATATGTTTTATTACTTTATGATACAAAACATTGAGTAAATAAATTACTTTGGAGTACATTTTATTACCATTATAAATTACTTTATTGCTATTATCTAACTTACTTGACGTAATGTAACCATTCTTTATATTTCTCGTTAACGTAATATTAAAGTATGGCCTTATTATGATTAAATGAAAGTGGCAATTTAAATATTTACGTTTTATTGAATATCAATTAATTGCTTTACGAAATAATAAAAAAAAATCAATAAAATTAACTCATTTAATTACGTACTGATAATATTCACAAAAGAATTATAAAATCGATTAGGTTACTATTTCAAATAATCGATTTTAACGCATTTGAAGGAGTTCTGAAGCCATAATTATATGGTTAGGTAGATGATATATTTATAGCGTATTAGATTTGAAATAACCATATATAATTATTTATTACATAGGTGTTTCCACGATCTGATTGTTTTTAAGGCGACTTATAAAACGTACTCTAAAACGCATAGGGAGTAAAATACGGAGTGACTGACCACCAGCATCTTTCTGCTAAGTGTCTACTGCACAAAACCGGAGAGACACCTAAAAATAGATTTTTTTCTCAGCCTTCAGCCTCTCCTTACACAGCTGAACGTTGGCCTCCTTCATAGTGCACCAACCAGCCCTGTCCTGAGCAGCTCCCATTCATCCGCCGCCAGGCACATTCTATAAAAAAAATAGATACTGTATACAAAATAAACGCATGTTAATATTTTCTGTTGTGAAGGCTGTCATATCTCGCCATTATTTAGACAACGTGTGTATAAATATCAAAACAAAAGTTATTTTATCATATAAACTGTTGACTGTACGTGATAAAAAATGACGTGTGCTCTGTGAATGGGGTTCGAGATGGGCTGATAAGGGTACCCCCTAAAGGGGAGGGAGGGGGCACGTTATCTCTCGCAGAGATTTCACGTTCATTATCAATGTTGTCACAGATCGAGGGTCCCATTGTTGGATCGAAACTTTAAGATGCTCGAATGTGTTCGTGTTTTGATAATTTGGTGATTGCGCTCAAATGTCAAAATTGTGAAGTGCTGTCAAGATGATGATATAGATTATATGACATATTGCAAAAAGGTTATGTTACTTATAAATTAACTTCAGTTTATATTAGTGTATATTGAGTATTATAGAAACAGTCTTGTTTTTTCTCTAATATGCATTTTTTTTATATATATATTTTTTTAAACTATATTTTGTATGAGAACAAATTTCTTAACATATATTTTTTATTAAAATAAAAATGTGTGAAATGTTTGAATTATACATAAGTTACTCGTATGTGTATTGGTTTCACTCATCTGCCGAATACAGAAAGGTATGAGAGAGAGACGTGTGTTGAGAGGGAATATTGTTCAGACTTAGTGGCAAACCAAATTTCCCATTTGGTCTTGCCATGTCTGGAAAATGAAATTTAGTAATATTTAGTATCATAATCATTTACTTTACGCCACTTTCAGTTTATCTTTATCTAAAATTTCAATACAATCTTGTAAGCATTATGTAGAAATAGTAATATTTTACTTAAGAGATAAACCACTTATATCGCAATTGCGACTTTCGTAATTTCACGACACGTCCTAAGATCGGAGTAAAACGTTATTTTTAAATATGACTTTTTTATCTTAAGCATAAAAGATCTCATCTTTATACCCATCTCTGTTTCACTTTTCATGCTAGAAAGAGAGAACTAGCTGTTTTTATATTCTCGCCTATTTTAAGGCGATAGGCGTCGTTTTGTCTTCCATAAAAAGAAACGAGAATTTAAAAAAATATTTGCATCAACCGGATTTGAATTTCCGACTAGTTATATTTTTTCTATCCAGTAGTAAAAAGAAGGATCTTAAGTTATCGATAAATGCGCCTTCATGACTCATTGGTAACATTTCGTACGGACACAAGTTCAATCCTAAATTTCGTTATTATATTTATATTTAGGGTATTTTAAGTAAGAATACAGAAATATCAGCCCCATCGTTCCCTAAAACGAAAACGTTGAAAAACATTTTTTTAAATCTTCATTCTAAGAACATTAATACGGCATTTTGGCCACCACAGAGTAAGGTTCAGATAATAAACATTGGAAAATACCCATATATATTAAATTTAAATGACATCTACGAAGCAAGTTTTGGCGATTCTCGGCATTTCGGACACATTCTGCTAACAAATCACCTACTCCACACAATTCACATTTAGGAGTAGTAGGGTTGTTTCGAGTTCCGAAATCACAGTAAATAATAATAAAGCAGCTTTACACTTTTTCTCGCATAGCAGGGTAGTCAGAGAGAACCTAGTGTCAAAACACTCCGTTGTCCGTATTCCGCCCGAATTCGAGATATTGCGTGTTGAGTGGCAAAACTCAACGCAGCGCTTTATCTTGTACCAGAGCGAAGAAATGAAAATATTTTTCCAAGTGGGGATGGTACCCACTACCAATCACGTCTCTAGTAAAACACTATCAAACAGCGCCATGACGACCTCGTCTTTCTTAAATTAAACAAAAACTTATAAAAAAATTCTAATAATATACGCATATCTTAGATACACATCAATTTTGGGGAAATTTTCAAACGTTAGTTTCCCATCAGTTAACGGTTTCGTACAACATTCTATTGTTCGTTATAACTTATAATGTCGAATTTTTCCCAAAACACGTGGCTATCTGTGAGTAAAATCGCGGCGGGTATCCAGACGCGTTATCTCTCATATCGCCAGCGCCATGCTTTAACCATTATCTGTAACATCTTGTTTTTGTGCGGTGTAAAAGATGACTGATTAATTATGCTTAATTCTACTTTAATTCTAGTTAAATACTAGGGCTGTAGTTTTTTAACTATTTGCATGAACATGTTAGACACTGACGTTTTATTTTAGAATAGTATCAAGATGTATACGCGATGGTCGAAGGTTCGATTTATTTAGGTATATGTTTATGAAAAGTTAATTTCATTACCTTGGGGAATGGATAAGTAAAATATAGTAAGTTCCGCTACTTAAAACGCAACGGAAAGAAGGGGAGGGAGTGTTTTTTTTCAAACGACTCTCTGCCTACATAGTTCAACAATACGTGAAATTATATAGAAATTAACATTATAAAGCTTTAAGCAGTTAGCCTTGTAAGGTTTAAATTACTTTAAAATTTTGTTTTATGTTTGTTATTTCACAAAACTAACTGATAACCAAACAAAAGCGAAGTAAAAACGCGTGACTCACAAATAGAATAATATATTGTCATTGTCTGCGAAGAACAGCTAAATTCCATTTCACGCCGTCATAGTGCAATATGTGCATGCTTACTATGACAAATCGAACCCACGACTACCGCCACTCACATAGAGTTATGTATTTTTACAACGGCTCCACGTTACAAACTTAGCAACGTATCATGCCTATACTATATTTAAAACTCTTTCGTTACTAACCAACTGACAGGTAATATACGCACAGCCAAAATAAAAAAAAAAGGATACAGAGAGCTGCAGATTGACATGTAGGGCTTACTTAGGGAGTGTATAGGAAAATTTAACAAGTGCTTTTCCCTAAACACTTACAACTTGCGCACCAAAAAAATTAGATTTTACATTTTACAATCATAACTACGGAAAATAAGGATAATAAATTAAGTTCACGAAAACCAAGTTAACGGCGACAACTCGCTTATTATATTTTTCAATATTCTCTTTAATATATATATGTTAATTCAGCTCCCAAATTAACACATTTGTATAAAAACCTAGAGACAACACTATTTATTATTTTCTAGTTTAAAAAACTCTACTTTAAATGAAAAAAAATAGATTTACTACAAAAACCGAATGTAGTTTGGTAAGGTAAACAGTATAAATCTCCCTTTCACATTAATAGCAGGAGAAGATATAACCTTTGATAAAATGAGAGATTGCACCAACTTTCATTGTACGTATCCGCATCTCGTTTGCTATAAATTTATGCGGAGTGGGATGGGCAGATCATGCGGTGCTTAATTGATTTGCATCGAGGCGGGGTAGTCCCGAGTTCAACGCCTGGCGCTGTCACGCCATCCACGTGTTCGAAAGTAAGACGGAATGGTTGGTATTTTGTTAAATACCAATGTCTCGCCACGTAATGTTTTAGTTGAAGGTTATGTTTTTGTAAATTTGAAAATCGAGAATTATTTTTTTGGTTTAAAGTGACCTTGATTATTTTCGGCTTACCGATTTTGTATCAGGACACTCCGTACCCCAGTTGTGTTATTTAATTTTTTGTTATATTCCATATGAAGTTGTCAAAGTAGAAGTAACAAAAGTCGCAAATGTAGAGATATAAGAAGCGGATTCTCAAATAACACTTTGTAACTCTTTCAAAATAAACGCTACAGACTAAGCATCCATGCAATAACACTTGCAACCTCCACATGTTGATTGAGTTCTAATAAGGTTTTGTTCATATTAAAGAGTTCATTGTCATATAAAGAAATTAAAAAAAAACTTTCTTAAAATCTTTTTTTTGAAATTATTCTCAACATTCATCTCATTTGATATCCATGTTGTAGGCAGTGCAAAAACACAAGGCCGCCATCTTGGGTGTTCCGCCATGTTAGGTCTTCAATGACGTCACAGCTAACCATACATTGCTAGCCAAACCAAACGAGTATGCGAAATTTCCACTTCATCGGTCAAGGATCAAGACCACGTAAAAGTTTGAACGCAGTGGAATTTGAACCCGCGTCTTGGAAACCGTCTAAGCGCTCTGACCGCTAAGCGTATAATAATTTCGACGCAGCCGTATGTAGAACGCATGACTTAGCGGTCAGAGAGCTTACCGTTACCAAGAAGCGCAGGTTCGAATCTCGCTGCGTTCAAATTTTAATACGTTTTATAAAATATGATTTTTACTTTCGACTTATTTTATTATTACTGGCGGTATTAAACACGCGCTCTATACATCCAGATTGCGGAAACAATAATATTTTTATATAACATTCCCTTTTAAAATCGAAGCTTAAACTATCGAGATATACTTCAGAGTGCGCCAGGATGGCGTCATATCATAATCTTCAAAGATATTAAATAAATTCTTAGTACACCTGCTTTATATCGAGGTAAAAAACAAGGCAAGCGCGTCTCGCATTTATAATTACACATTCTTTATCTCAAAAAGTGACAATTGGTTATCAGTGTACCGGTATGGGAACGCTCTGAGCGTTTATTGGTAGCTTCTGGTACACTTTATATATAATAGACGTAAATATAATATATTTATTTCATATATTGAACCATTCAAGATGTATTTTGAGTTGTTTGATTTGAAAAACTTAAAGCAAATAAGAATACCTCATTTATATTGTTAGTGTTAATTTTTTGTCCCTGAATTCAATTGTTTATTTATAGCTAGCTGTGTCCGCGACTGTGCCGCGTGGAATTGTTAAATAAAAGAAGCCTAAGATATTCCTTATTACATCAGCTATCTGCTAATGGAAGTCCTGTCCAAATCGACCCAGCCGTTCAAAAGATTAGCCAAAACAAACACACAAAATTTGTAAAATTTTATTTAGGTATACGTATTTGTATATGCATATGCATTGAGTAAAAAGTTATTTAAGTATAACAAACAGACACTCCAATTTCATTTATTTGTATAGTTGTGTGAGTACTTTGAAAATTCGAACAACGACGAGTCATTAGAATATTAACAGCTTCCAGCTTTTTGCCGCATAGAAGGGTACTCATAGAGAACTTAGTGTCATGACACTCCACTTTTCATGACATGACACTTCACTCCACGTTCTCCACTTTCTGCCTGAAATCGAACCATTACATGTGTGGCGGAACTCGACACAGCGCTTTGATTTAGTTACGGAGTAATAAAAATAATTTAAATATAATCATTCCTCGGAGTGGGGATCAAACCCACAACTAATCGCCTTTGCAGTCAGACGCTGTCCCACTGCGTCACGATGACCTTAATCATTTAAGTTTTTTTTTGTTAATTTTAGATATAATTTAATTTGTTTCAATACAATATCGTTTTTCATAAAAGTCAGTTTTATCAGTATCAGTTCATGAACTTTATATAGACATTACTTATGGGGTAGTTAAAGTAAGCCCTTTTTAAAATTGGTAATCGAATCCATAATCATTGCGCTTGTGGTCAAAGATTTCCAAACTGTCAAGCACTACAAAGCCAACTCAATTTTTTTTAATATGAAACCTACTAACCTTTCTCTGAACGTGGATCTGTGCTTTAAAAGAATATATTTTAGCCTTTTTTTTAATTATAAATAAGGTATGCCCCAAAAAACTAAATTCATCATCAAAAATCCGATCAACGTAAAAGAGATCGAAGCGGCGATTACAGACAAACCATTACGTACTCGTATCCTATCATATCTAAATCTGATATCGTTCGCCGAATCTCCCTACGCTAGAAGCCCGTTGCCTCCCACGCCTTTGAATAGGACTTTTGATATATTTTTCCATCGTTTTAAGTTATTTTAAGTTAAATTTTATTTTGCGGTTGCAATTCTGAATTAATCATAGTTACTTAAGTGCTGAAGCTAGGTGTGTGATTAAAAACAATGGTTGTGTACAAGCCCACTAAGAAAATACAAGAACCGTGAAAAGAAACGGGCTTTTGAAAAGATATTTTGTTTATTAGGAAGCTTCTTTAGAAATATCAATAGTAAATATATTCGAATTTGTAAAAAAAACTTTTTCGATTTTACCACCCTTATCTTTTTTAAATTATCAGTTAAAAAATGACTAGCGCGTATCTTATAGTCCAGCTAGACCCAGGTCATCTTTTAACATACGCGACATGGTTCTAGGTGCTATCTTCATCTCCCGAGATAAAATCGTTTGCTTTCGGACAGGATTTCTTCGAATTCATTCCCTTACTGCTTTGATCGCCTTTTTCGCACGAACACTACGCGGATGGCCAGGTCTTTTTCTGTCACATACAGAGGAGGTTTCATTGTACCTATCAATAATCCGATCCACAAACATTTGACTAATTCCAAGCGTTTATAAAGCGATTTTAAAAATTGCATTTGTCACCACACCTACTTTATGTAACGCAATCACTGCAATTCGGTTCTCTTTATCACCCCACTCCATTTTAATATCACAAAATATTTCACAATATATTGGCGCGAAAATAAGAAAACACAATGAACTATCATATAAAAATCACAGATTCCTAATTCAAAAGTAATGCTGTGTTTATTTTTTATTATAACAGTTATTATAGCTAGTGTAAGTATATATGAAATAAACATATATTTACACAAAAAATATATTAAAATAACCACAAAACTCTTGTGAGAGTCTGAGAGACGTGAACGATTTATATTAATGTAGGTTAGCCAATAAAAAAACTACAAATATAACAAGAAAAAAGACTAACGGACGTACTGAGTACATACCAAGTTTGTAGTTTTATAATAAGTTTACATAAATTAAGAAAACACGAGCAATAGAAAAAATATATTTATTAGATGAGTCTCAGGTGACACCAACACGGAGCATCTAAAACTAGTAAAATATAATGTCCCAGTACAATTAGCATAGACTAATAAAACGCTGTAGTTTAAAAGATAAAAAGTTGGAAATCGAATTTGTGATACATAAAATTTCAAGTAACCTATATAATTGAATAACTCAAGCTCATTTTATCTATTTCCAACATGCGGGCTCTATCATGCGATAACTGTTTTGCCCCCTATGCTGGAAATTTGAAATAAAATATTCAAACATAAAAAAACATTTTTACGAAACGTATAAAAAAAATTGAACGGGATTCGATCCCGCTCAGAATCCACTTGATCAAGCGGACGGCGCATGAACGGTTTTTTATCCTAAGTCTGTGAATGATGCTTTAAAAAATAACGAAATATATATATATTTATATATAAATATAATAAACTAAACGTCTCCTGCAACTTTGACTGTGTTAATGGCTTATTTAGATTAGATTTTACTTCAGGCTGAAAGGCTTTTTCGAACAATAAGCAAAACATAATGTTTGTAATTTATTTATCACTTTTTCTTCAGCTTAAAATAATTATTTAAATAAAAGTTAACGTGGCTATCGTGGTGCGGTGGGACAGCATTTGATTGTAATTGCGATTAGTTTTGGGTTCGATTCCACTTGGTGGAGTGGTTATAATTGAATTATTTTTATTGCTCCGCTCTGGTAAACAAGACAAAGCGCGGCGATGAAGTCCGCGACTCAATACGCAATGTCTTAAAGTCGGGCGCAAAAGTGTAGAACGGAGTGCCTTGATACTAGTTTCTCTCTGACTACCCTGCTACGCTGAAAAAGGCGTGAAAATTTTATTAAAACTATATTAACTACAGCACAGATATTTTTTAACATTTTTTTAAAGTTTTAATCACACACTTAGGAAATCAAAAAACCTTTTTTTGGAAAGCGTATAAAAATTTAAATGCAGCGGGATTCGAACCCGCGCCTCTTGGAATCCGTCCCAGACGTTGGACGGTTTCCAATTATGTTTTTACATCACAGATATTCCTTGCATTTAAATGCGTTTTTGGAGAATTAACTCCTTAGTCTTATAAAAATTTGCTCGGATGTGTCAGTAGAATTCTACTACACGACTAGTACAAACTACAAGTTTAAAGTCACACATATGTATGTGTAATATTGTAAAAAGAATTCGAGGAAAAATAACAAATCAAATAAGATTCTTGGAATTAAAATTTCAAGCTAAATACTTTCACAATTTTTTTTAATTTTCTTACCAGGTGTAACATATTTCTTACACTTCTTACATGGTTAAGATAACGCTATGAATATTTTAAATTAACATTTCTAACATAATTTGATGAAATATTTAATATTTTAATTTAATTTTTTTTTCGAAAGTAAGTTGTGTGTATGTGAGTCTGTGAAAAAAGCAATGAAATCATATATAGTAGAAAAAAATTTAACGAGGTATTTAGATTAAAGGACTCCTCGATTCACAGTTGCGATTTAGGAGCTTTCAAGCGTCAAGTGTACAGACACCTTCATCCACAAGGCTCGCAACGCATACACAGCTCCTCTGACATTGTACATATCCCCAAGGATATCATGGCCTATGCGAAGGTCTCCTTTCTTCAAAAAAAATACCCATTAATAAAAAATAGGACCCCAATACAACGCATTCTGTAATCAGAAAACCTTTATGGGATATTGGTGGGACTCTAACAGGCGACCATCACGTTCAAGTCAAGCAATTTTAACGTCAAGCGCTACAAGTGAGTCATAATAGTTCTGACATTTAATTATTTTTATTTTTAAAACTTTTAACATATAACACACTGTTATGAATTAATGTCTGATATATCAAAGACATAAATTAAAGTTGTCTTTGATTAATATCAATAATATTATAATCTTGTATAATAATTAAAATAGAAACTAATAAAAAACTAAATATATACAGCTTCACGCTGTATTCCGCATAGTATTTTGTTTACCAGAGCGGAGAAACGAAAACAATTTAAATATAATCATTTCCTCGAGTGGAAATTGAACCCAAAACCATCTCGTTTACTCTACATCTCAACTTTGGACACATTTACATAATCAAACAGTTTAAAATGCACTTAATATCTCTTAGCATGCTTATTTTAGTGCCAAAATATAATTATAAATATTGTGGTGTCTTAGTGTACCTGAATTATTCGTAATCAATCGATAAATAAGACTAAGCTTATTTTTGTATTAAAATCGATATGAATGAAACGATATGAACGAATAAACTAAAGTTGTTTTTTTTTACTTCTAAATTATTTATTTTCTGACATGGAACCTATTTTTTTATTTTGTTAACATTTTTTAAAGTGTTATTCCCACACTAAGGAAATTGAAAATATATATTTAATAAAAGAGGCGCGGCTTCAAATCCCGCTGCGTTCAAAATTTTTATACGTTTTCAAATATGTCTTTTCACCTCCTTAGTGTGGAATAACACTTTAAAAAAAATGTTAACAAAATATATATTTAATAAATAGTATTCTCTCAGACGATTGTTCGTGAATAACTTTTGGGTAGCAGAAATTTGTAAAAATTCCCCTCACAGAGATGCTAACAACAAATATAAGTTGTAATAAGCGTATAAGAATTTCAACGTAGTTGAGGTGGGACGCATGGCTTAGCGGTCAGAGCGCTTGAACGGTTTCAAGAGGCGGGTTCAATCCCGCTGCGTTCAAATTTTTATACGTTTTCTAAATATGTCTTTACCTATTTTTTTATTTATGATGACGAGATCTAGTATTTTAATATATATTCTTGTTGAAATTCCTATAAGAATTGAACTCCCAATTTCTTATTCATATCCCTCCTGTGCCAAAAGCTGCTGTCTACATATTTGGGCTTGTAAGAAGAAAGAGAGAGAAGATTTGTCTGGAAACTAGCATAAAACTGAGAAAAGAAAATACTTTTAATACAATTAGTCCTTAAAATGAACCTTGAACCTTGATATGAATCAACAAAGAACTACGGAGTCACAATGATCTTTAACATGTCATATGATTTGAAATTAAAAAACGTCCTTTGACTAACTTCCCCTAAATGTAATCAAATGTAAAACAATCTATATATTAACAGTTATAGGAAAAACTTTGGACCCTTACAAAAATTGGACGGATGGAGTATGAATTTTTGTCATAGAAAAGTGTAACAAATACATTAGATTTATAAAATAACAATTACATAGACTACGTGTGTGTTTGATATATACTTGGTTATGTGTAAAGTGCCATACACAAATTCCATTTCATTCCATATTTAAAACAAGTATATTTTGACATTTGAATTTTGAACCCGTAACCATTACAATCACACGCATCTAAGCCAACTGCATCTAGTTAGTTAGACTTAAATAGTTAAATACGGATTTTCATTTAGTATAACGCAGTTACATTATCACAAAAAACTATAAAGCATATCTTGATGTAGTTGCGGAAACGGCCATCGTCGCGTTATCTGCTTCCTAACTGAATACATTACGTTTAGAATATATTTAATGTCAGTTTTGTTGTCTCAATTTTAAGCAAAAAGCATTTTGTGTTAGCTATAATGTGTAAGGAGAACGCAGTATTTGTGGCCTCCGACTCCACTCGGAGTTATTATTACATTTAAATTACTGTAAAGACTAACTAAGTATTTAGAAAACGTACTAGCGTTCAGAGCGCTTCAACGGTTTTCGAGAGGCGCGGCTTTAAATCCCGCTGCGTTCAATTTTTTTATACGTTTTCTAAATATGTATTTTTCAATTTCCTTAGTGTGTGAATGAATAACACTTTAAAAATGTTAAAAAATATATATTTAAATTACTTTCAATTACTCGCTTTGATAAGTCAAATAGCGGTGTTAAGTTACGCTAATCGACACGCCATGTGTCTTATACTATGAGGAATGTGGGGAACATCTCTGCCGTCAGCTGAATGCGGGAGATCAGTAAAGCTAATAAAAAAAATTCGCTCAATAAATAAACTCAGCCATCAACAGTATCTACTCTTGTACATAATGATTAAGTCCGAACGTAGCTGTAGGCGTAGTCACGATACGACAGTAAGGCCTCGACCGAGAACGGCAAATTGAAAACTTCATTTTATCTGTATTCCTTTTGATTTATTTATAAATAATGGATGTTATAAACGCCGTCGCGGCGCAGTGGGACAGCGTTGGTTTTGGTGCCAGTCCCCACTTGGGGACATAATTATATTAATATATTAATTTCACTTTGTATCGTTGAAATCTGCCACTTAACACTGAATTTCTCGAATTCGGAAGAAAGCGGAGAACGGAGTGTCTTAACAATTGGTTTTATCTTTAAAATATCTTTGGTTTTCGAAAATACATTTCATTTACATTTAAAATCTAAAATGTATTTTCGAATACGAATAAAAAGGTTTTCTCTGCCTACCCTGCTATGCGGAAAAAAAATAAAGATTAGTATTCTTTTTTGAATTCTATGCAAATAAAGTAATATTTTCATGTATGACATGCACTTATAATACAATACACTTGGTTTAACGTTACCAGCTCTGAAGTTCATTTCAAATAGTATTGTTTTACGCATTCAGCGAATACAAAATTTGTCATAATTATCTAGCTAGAGCGAAAAAGACAACAGTTTTAATATGCAATTAGAATTTAAGACGATTTGGTTTAAGATTATACTTATTTACCTTAAGAAATTACAATTGGCGACTTATAATAAAAAGTCATCGACATCAATGGACATTGAAGATTAGCAGCCTGAACTGGAATTAGGCCGGTCATGTCTCCAGACGAAGTAGACGGAGCTGACACGTGTTAGAGTAGAGACCGCGCTTAGGCAAGCTAGGCAACCTTAAAATAGGATACAAAATCTATATTCATCCCAGGACTCTCAAGTATCTCTTTCTAAAATTACATCACTATCAGTGCAGCAGTTTGGCCGTGATGACATTATAGACAGAGTTTCTTTATCGCATTCATAACAATATCCTAATTTCAATGTATACCTAATTTCCACATCTATTTCTAGCTTTAATTCAAAACTATGCCATAACAATTATTTTATGGTGAAAACACATAGCAATATGTCAAGTGTGAACAAAGCCTACATCGTCCCGATCTAAAGCGTTAACAAGCAAAGCGGGGTGCAGACAAGCGCGTTGTCCGATGGCATCGCTGCCAATTTGTAAGAGTGTCCGCGCGATTTATTGGCCACGCGAGCTGTAGGGAATGCGAGCTAGAGGAAAAATGTTATTAGAATAGTTTGTTTCATAATTTATTACTAGACTAAGGCTTGCTCGCGTCCTCGCCTTCGTAAACTACACGACCGTAACTAGCTTTTTCGTCTTGACACCCGCCAGTGGTGGGTGGGGTGGGGTAATCCATTTAAATACAAAATTTAGTTAAATTTATAATTTAAATTGTTATAACTTTTTATTTATAAGCCGATTGAAATAAAATTAAAACTGAATGTTAACCAAAATACAATAGTCAAGACTGCATTTAAATCGGTTTAGTAATTTCTGAGAACAGACAAACAGAAAAAAATTTACAAACCATTATTTTGAGTTCTAGTCCTTTGATCAATGCCCTAATAATATTTATTTATTTTTTTTGCCAATGCCAATGTTTTTTATAATAAATATTACATATACTACTATATATTTGCACGTCGCTAAGGTGATCCGTATTTTACGTGTGAACTTAGCTGATTAGTAAGATTTAACAGACAATTGAAAACTACAGTATAATTCTCAACTTTGGGCTGATTTAACTTGCAACAAGATTAACCTTAAATCATTATATTTAAATAACTTATTAATTAATATTCGGCGAAACATCGCTACTTTTTTTTTTATATTTGATATTTGGAGCTTAAACTATACCGCGCCTATAACTCGATTACTGGCCCAGAAAACGTCTGAGAATGTTCTAATATCACAATTTATTAAAGTTGTGAAATGGCTAGCTAATTAATGATTTTATAAATGACAACACGCCTTGGAAACGAAATGCTCGCTGCAGTCTATTTCAAGGGTATTTGTTACTAAGATATTGGTAAATTACTGATTTAAAAAAAAAGACGTCTCGCTGTGTTTCTTGCGTCGGTTCTTCTCAGGTTTGAGACATTAACGAGGTGGAAGAGGTACAAAAGGCGGGCTTAACGCTAAGAAGCATTCTCTACCAACCAACCTTGTCATGTGAGACATTAAAATGTAGGTGCGCAAAGGCCAAAGGTTTTTTTAACCCTAAAAGTGTGAATATCACTAAAAAATATTATTAAATTATAAAATACAATTTACTTGCCTTTCTCACGCGCGTACAATTACAAAAGCGGCCAACATGTTGAAATTTTTACATTTATTAATTCATATCACGTTTAATATTTTCTTATCTACAAACTATAAAGTTGTTAGATTTGAAAAAAGAAACATCTAATCTAATCACTTCCGACTATAATTATTTGGCAAATAAAATTGAAATTTCAAGGCGACTTTCTAATGTATTAGACATTTTGAAACTCACTTGCGTCACGTAGCGTAGTTTTAAAATTGTGGATAATTGCGATATGAAAGTGTAGATTATGTTTATATATTTTAGTTCAGTACAGTTCTCGGCCTTTTGGCTAAGATTAAAGTACAAGACGTTTTTTTATTTTCATTTTTCACTTAAAATGTCAATGTCAGCCAGTTGTGCCAAAGGTGAGTAGAATGACACAATTTGACAAAACAAAAAATGTTTCTTGTCGCAGTGACAAAATATAGAAAACTATGTAGTTTGTATCTGTCCATAAAACCTCATTTGTGTCATATTTGTTTTTGTTTTATAAACATATTTTCAATTTAATTTTTTTAAAACTACAAGTGCATAAATTTCGCACTTATATCTATTAACTGTGAATACAACGAGTTCTGTACTGAAGACTAAAGTCAAGTTAAAGAGAATATCAAGTTCTAAGCTCAACTGCACGATAGCGCACGCCTAAGTTATAGTATAGGGATGTGCCCTTCGAACATTATCGATATTATTAAATATTTAAATACTCTCAAGTTAATTTAAATTTTACACTTAACATGTAATAGGAAGAATCAATGTTTTTATAATAACAATATTTATGTGATATTTCGAAATAGCAAAATAATCTAAAATTTTATCAATATATATTATTACTTATATCTACCTATATTTAATAAAATAAAAAATATAGTTTTAAAAATACCATCGTCTTGTAGTTATAACATTTTACGGTTCAACAGCATACAGAATACCTTTTTATTGATATTAATTAGTAAACATTTTTTATAATATATATAACATTTCTAAATCATCTGCTCCCATCGCTGAAACAGAAACCAATCAACAGCAAGCATCTGAAATATCATTATTGTCTTCGTTTAAAGCAGATAAAGGCTTTAAATGTAAATGAGACGTGCGAAAAAGTATTCGATTATATCAGTATTAGGTATAAATTAAGGGAGAGGCAATGGCACAATTATATTGTCACGAAGGTACCGTCGCACCTGCGCGGGGGCAATCAGTAAGTCGATCTCACGCCACAAAGCTGCCTCTTAAATCGATAGTTGATCGCCATTTTAATTTGAATATTGATTTATAATGCTTTATAATTATATATTTTAAGTCTTTCATGATCATGTTAATATGTGAATCTTATATTTTGTTATCGATAAACAATGTTTTAAAGTGGCTCATATTTTCTTTGCCAAGCTATCTTTCAGCTTTCATTTCGTATAGATAATTAATTAAATATGTGACTTTATTTAATGATAACATTTGATACGATTTCCAAGATATTTTCCGTATTCCAAGTCTGTGAATAGCACTTTAAAAAAGTTAAATAAACAATAATCTCTCTGTTAATATTTGGGTAGCAGACATTTGTAAATTCTAACTAAATTTGTAATAACTAAGTTATAATAAACTTATATGAATTTCGACTTTGCCGGATGTCGAACGTATGGCTTAGCGGTCAGAGCTCCTGGACGGGTTGCGATTACGGGTTCCAGTCTCACTGTATAAAAAAATGTTTGCTATTTCTGAATAATAGTTTAAAATTGTTAAGATATTATTATTAACATAACTTATTATTATTTCCTAATTTAAATTCACACAATGTGTTCATTTTTATTGAAACTAATGGAGATAATACTCATTTTATATAATATAAAATATTCGAAAATCGATAAAACCCACTTCACCAACATTGTAATCGATACTGACTGATTACTACACACGGATAGACGCGCACACATATTTTATTGTTCGCCAATTAAAATTATCCCTTCCTTATTGATTGTGAGAGCTTTATTTATTCACTTGTTGTATGATTTTAGTTTCACGAGCACTATTTCATGCAATGATAAATCTTAGCTTTACTTTGAAGCTTCGTGTGTATTTTGTGCGAAATTTAAATTTTCTTCTTGCTTTTCAATTGTTTTCGTTATTGTATTTGTTATAGCGTAAATTAACATCGTGCCTTTTTTTCAAACCAGAACGGGGTAGCGCAAATATTTTCCAATATTTGTCGGAGTAGGGACGACATTAACACATCTGTTGAAACTGGCGATTTCATTATGTTTCTTACTGTATAAAATATAGAGAAAAGCTTAGTGACGTTTACTTATATAGAGTATAGAGGGCGCTACGTATATAATGAATGCACATACAAATAGATTTCTTCTCAACAAAATATCCATTAAAATAATAAAATTATTTTTTTATTATATTATAAACCTAATTTTTCGTATTCAAATAAGAAAATATTACATATATTAGAGCTTTTAAGTACAAGACTAGGTAACAACTATTTTACGCGTTTTATTAAGATTTTAGGTTTTAATGCTACGACATATCACATTTGATACAACTTTACCTATCCAATCCTAACGAAAGTACGAGAATAATTGCTAAATATTTATTTATGTATATAGAAAAAATATATACAATTCACAATATTGCCTCGCTACCGTACTAATGAGTGTGATAACAGCCTCTGATAACGACTGATAACGGTTGGTTATGATGCTTATCAGTGTTTGTTTAGGTGTTACATTAGGATGTACACATTAAGTGTTATTTCTATTGGAATATCCAATTGTTTTATCGGTATCATACATGAAAACGCGTGTTTTTTTTTATAAGTTTTAGCCCCATTTTTGAAATAAGCTTGTCATTTTTTTTGTATTCGATAAAGTACAATGTAATCTGTCTATATATATATTTATTTGATTGACAAAACAAATGAATTAAATGGGTTGTTTATGTTTATAACATAGTGATGCTAACATTAGCTAGAGACCCCGATTTTTTAAATTAATAAACGGTAAAGAACCTTCCCTTGACTTTCTCTTTGACCATTTCTTGCAGGAGTTTAAATATCCCAAAAAATCTAATAAATATTTAAACTGAAATCATTTTTCGATTTTTAGAAGTTATTCATTCCGGCAAATAGTATATGAATTTAATAGACCAAAAGACCAAAAACATTTATACTATTAATATTAGGATATTCTGCAGCTGGGATTTGAATCCATATTCTTCACTTACATCTCGATATTTTCTAATAACACTTTATATATGTGTATATTTAAGTCCGTCCAGTTATAGTACTGAAAGCCGACACGTATACCGTATGCCGTTAGATCTGCAATCGATCAATCAATTATTAGTCATATCACGAACGTGCTGCCTTTTGCATTGCCTAAGACTTGCATCATTATTCTGATGCTTTGCTAATATTGCCAAATGATTTCATATCTTATCCCTGTTAGACAAAGGCGAAATTTCTCCATACAATGTAAAACACAAAAATGCATTCGATATGAATGTTTATTAGGTTGCATTTAGAATGGAATTTTCTTTGCGATATTTGCTTTTAATAATCTAAACTAAAATATACTTTATTGAAAGGAGATAAGATTTCATTTTGTGTTTCAATATCTATCTTTTGGTGTAACTTGCGTATGCGCAGATAGCCCTGAAAGGGTGGCTAGACGTTCTACAGACGATTGGTAATATAACTCAAAACGGCTCCACGTTTTACTTGGCATTTCCTTTTAGGGCTTCTCGATTCAACTTTTTTACCAATTATTAATTGAAATACTAATTGATTAATGAACAATTTGTATCGATTATTTCTATTGATACTCTTTGAAATATTATCTAAGACGACAATTCCGCCTCACTTTTGACATATTCAGACGAAAAGGTACCCTTTCCACTTTTTGAATTTCTCATGCTAGATAATTATAGAATATAAATCATTGGCTATATTAAAGAATGTAAAGAATGTATTAGTTTTTTGACGCCATTGTGGCGCTGATGGAAAGTGCTCGATGTGCGCAATGGTGAGTTAGTTCCATTCCCAGTCAGGCAAATGTTTATATCATACTAATTTTCGCCAAATAAATACTAATTTCGGTTGCTCACAGAGAGACTTATAATACACATTATTATTTAAGTATTGCCAACCTATTATAAGACTTACAAAGAAGATTTTATAATAAAAACACACTGATACAAAATTTTATATAATATAAGGTACATTTAAGACTACTAGCAAAAAGTTCCAATGTATACTCACATATATAAAATAAAATGGCATTACATACTATTGATTAATTAATTGGCATCGAAATTAGAATCAAGGGAAATGGTTTTTGTCAATTAAAATTAAAAGAGAACGGATGTGTAAACTTTAGTCACTTCTTGGCCTGAGCATTAACATACATAATATAACTGTATTTCCGTCAGTTATCTGTTAATTTAAGATATCAAGCAGTCGCAATGGCACAGTGGGATAGTCTGACTGGAAACGCGATTGGTTTTGGGTTAGATCCACGTTCCATTCGAAGGAATGATTTATACTTATATATAAATTATTTTCAATTATCCTTGCTGGTATAACAAATAGCGGCGTTGAGTTCCGCCACTCAACACGCAATTTCTCGAATTCGGTCAGAAAGAGGATAACATTGTAAGGTGTGTCTCGATATCAGTTTCTCTAGCCTACGAGGGAAAAAAGCGTGGCGCTGAAACTAATAAGATATCGTATGGGAGGAAAAATTATTATAACTTTTAGAAATATTTTAATATGTTTGAATTTAGATCAATTCTGAAACCAATCGCAAACTGTTTTTATAATATAGCGTTTAGTTTACGAGTTCCGCGTGGCTATGCACTTTTTCAAATCAATATTTATTTATTTATTACATGATTAGATTCTTCACAAATATACTTGAGATGAATTTGGTAATTTTTGACTGTAGTGATGCACCATGCGCGATGGGTGTGGGTTCAATTCTCGCGTGGTGTAATATTTTAATTTCTTTAAAATATTTGATATTTTCTATAAGTTTTTGTTGTACATAATTCACGAAATAAGCCGAATCTGGAGAATGGCATTCGTGAAACTGATAAATATATACATATATAACATAAAAGTTTTACGAAGTGTCTGAATGTACTCGATTTTAAAGAATTATAAAACTGAAAGGAATGTGCCTAGATTTATTGGATATCATTATCATCGCAGCATACATACCATATTAGTAACTTTCATATCAATTTTGCCACGATTTTTAAAGTTAATGATAAATTAAGCAATATATGAAAGAAATATATGATAGTAATTAAATATACCAAAAAAAGCCATAAATATTTTGACACAAACTATGCAAAATTAGTGAATCCGACAAATAGCATATGCAATTAATTTGAAAAAAAAAAAAAGTAAATATTTCATCTATACTTAAAAAAGTTGTTTGTCTTATCTTTTTCTTTTATCTTTTTCTTTTTGTAAGTGCAATAAATAATATAATATAAGTTTAATTTATAATTTTCAACAACAAAACTATAATCATAAGTTATATGTAAATAGAATAACAATCGACAATTTTTGTACGAACGTGTAGGAAGAGGTATCGAAGCATCGATGATTCAGTCGCTTGACTCATCATTTGTTCTTTGTTACTGTTCTTTTTGTATAGCCTTATCGAAGTTAGACTATATCTATATTATAGTATTTTTTTTTAATATTTGTTTCAAATGTCAATTATATTGAAATGTTAACCTATTTATTGCTTCAACGTCTATAGGACAATCAACTTTTAATGTACTCTTTTCATGTCCCAATATATATTTGTTTTAAATTCGTAGATATTTTACAGAAGTTACCCCTTGATTTTTTTATTATTAAATATATATATTATATGATGCTCAGATTATTACGATTATTATACTATCAACTATTGAAATACTTTATTGTTATACACATAAATTACATTGCATTGATTTTCGTATAAAAACACTTTGCCCCCTAGGGCTGTAGCGCAAGAGAATTAGAATGTAGAGTTCTCAAAATATACCTATCATTAAAATAATATAATATATCTAATTTGTAACTGATAATACAATATCAATTATACGTGATAGTACCTTTAATTAAAATATTTATATACATTTTTAAGAATTCAATTTCTTCGTTTACACTTAAAGGCGTACCTTGGAGATTTGTTCGCTATTTATTTATTATTATTTTTTAAATTTGATATATATATATATATATATATATATATTTATTATATTTGTTTATTTAGTTTACTTGTTTATTTAAAAAATCTTATTTTATTTTATCTATAGAAAAAAAATACGTTAAAATAATTACTGAAAATTTTAAACTTTATAAGATCACTAAGCTTAAATTATTAATATGTACGCACCCATTTAACTATCAATGATAAAATTTCCAAGCCAAGCACACAGTAGAACTGTGACTTTGTTCACATTGTGTCTAGTAGATAATACTTCCAAATCAATCAATCAATGAATCAATAAAATCGAAAAATCAATTTATAAATTTGAACGTGGCAAGACTCGAAGCAACGCCTCTTGCAAATAGTCCAAACTCATTAACTTGGGCTTTACTAAAATAGTAAAGCCCAAGTTGATGAATGTTTCATATCCTAAGAGGAAAAAGTCTAAGGCATTGCATGGATTCACAGTGCATTGCAGAGATAGAAGCTCGGAGCAGTGCCTGGGACTTGCAACTTAAGTGTAAGGGCCCCTTTAAAAAGCCATCACTTTCCGACCTCTATTTCCAAATTTGCAAAGATGTAGGATCTTGCCTGATCTGATCTTGTAATGCCGCTTGCAAAAAAATAAATTCTCATTACAATGAACCAAACTGATTCAGCAACTGAAAATTCATGCAATCACACATGCAAGATTTCAACTAATAAGATGCTTAGTTTCCGCGGTTTTTGCACGTTTAAATGAATATTATAAAAACTTATTATATATGTTATTCAAAATTCTAATTAAAAAAATCCTTTATATAATTATATTTTTGAAAACACTTTATCGTCGAATAAACCAAGCTACCGACGGCTCGGAAGGCAGTTCTGTTGAAAAGAGCCGGTAAGAAACTCAAAAGTTGCTTTTTTGATAAAAGCAGTACAATTTTATTGTTTTATACAATGGTAGCTAAGCTGCATTAAGTTCAAATAATATTTCTTGTACTCAAATAATGTTACGAACACTTAATAGTCGTCCGTGCTCACTAGAGAACCGCTTTCGCCCGCCCGCGTTATCTGTTATATCACAAAGTTTTTTATTTATGAAACTATTGAAATGAAATAAACACTAAATGTTAAGGGAAGTTTACCAAAACATAATAGGCAAAACTGTATTTAAATCGGTTAAGCCGTTTATAACATAAGGTGCAGAGAAAAACAGAAAAAAAAAATAATCTTCATTATTTTGGCTTCTAGCATAGCTTCTAGGTATATCAATGCCAGCTATAATATATTTTTGCATATATCTTCCATGTACAAACAGCGATCAGTTACATGTTTATTTTATTTATATAGATTAAATATAAGTTTCATTTTAAACTGAATAAAAAAAAACAAACACACAAGACACACCTTAATTCACGTTTATTTATAAATACACATAAACGCGTATAAATAGATATAAAACTAGAACACAATACTTAATAACAATGAATATTTACCTAGTAAAACGAGACATACTACAAATCAAACCCGCGTTCATAATAAATTTCCATACATCGGATAGGGTACGGGGGTGAGGTCAGATATTTCAATTTAAGATCGGATATTGGTCCGTGACGCAGCATACGTCTCAGATCGTCCAAGCTTATCACTATATTAAAATCTTAGTATGTATGCGAAACTTACGCCCGTTTATAGGGGAGATAGCTACTGTGCACGTTTGAAGGCAGCCTTTTGCTTTACATTTGAAAGATTAGAATTTTTATTAGTTTAATCTGTGGTATGAGGTTTTTAAATGTGTTTTGATATTACATTTTTAATATATATCCAGTATATACATATACATATGTGAAACACTTCTGTTGCTCAATGAGAGACTGACAGACAGCCACAGCAACTAATAGGCGTAAAAAACTGGAATTTGGTTTATATCTTTTTTGGGGAGTGCGAGGGAGAACAGTTTTGTTCTCCCTCACACTATTTTTTGAAAATTGTGGTGGAATTGGATATAACAGGACACACGCTTAATAGTCCATGCATATAAGGTAGCGGGCTATACTTTTAACCGACAAAAACAATGAGGAAAGTTTTTTATGCTAGACCACGCATAAGTTTTAACAGAGTAGACAAATTTTATTAATTCTTTTTTTTATGGATAGAGCATACTCCAAAGATTGTCCCAATAACTATGATTTTCATAAATTAAAAATAATATGTAATTTTAATAGAAAAATGTAAGTAGGTTGCGTATTCCCTTACCCGGCGGTTTGTTTTGTTAAAAGGTTATTGTTGTATATAAAACATGAGTTTAACTTGAAAATATGATATGTACTTGTAGTAGACGAAGAGAAAAGAAAGAAATGTTCATAATTGAAAATGAAAAGTCCAGAGTGATTTTTTACATTTTTTATCACTTAGGAAATTGAAAAGCATATTTAGAAAACGTATAAAAATTTGACCGCAGCGACATTCGAACCCGCGCCTCTAGGAAACCGTCCAAGTTTCCAAGAGGCGCGAGTATCGCTGTGCGTTCTAATTTTTATACGTCTTCTAAATATGCTTTCCAGAGTGATTTATTTATTGAACTTGTTTCATTAACCTTACTTAAAAGTCAAATTCAGACAAGCAATTACATACTGTATACCTAAAAAAAAATTTAATAAACCAAAAATCTAAATTTGTACCAGAAAATCTCACATGTATACTATAATTATCTAAATGGCATTCAAAAGCTGTATTTCACGTACGCACCAAAGTCATAAGACTAATTTATAAGGTAATATTATAAGCAATAAAACTAAATAATTTGTCTTTAGATAAATTATTGGTAAAGACATCCTGTGTGGTATGTGTTGAATATTCATTATTTATTAAGATAGTCGTATGTTCGAATCCTGATTTTAAGCAATAACTTTTTTTATAATAAGATCTGTGATTTTAGCGATCATTGGTATTCGAAAATACATTTTGGAGGTAGAGTGCAAGTAGAGGAGTCTATCTGTGACCACGGACTACTTTAAATGTTCGGAACGTCGGGTTTCTAAAATGTGTTTTCGAATACAAATAATATACGCGATTAATCCGGTTAAAATAGTTTCATTTCAAAATAACTTTTTTTAATATGACATATAAATAATGGCAGTGATATCAGTGTTTAAACACGTTTTTGTTTTTTTAGGTTATATTTTAAAAAAAGGAAATTTATTATACTATAATTTAATTAAACGCTATCGTGGCGCAGTGTGACAGAGTCTGGCTGCATTAAGCGATGTTTGTGGGTTCGATTCTTACTCGGGAGAATCATTATACTAAAATTATCGGCATTAAGTCCCACCATTCAATATTCATTCAATACTTGGATTCGTGAGGAAAGATGAGGTTTCGGAAAAAGTTCGAAGCTGAAAAAATATATATATATATTTGAAATAATCAATTAATTTAATTAATTTTGAAATGAAACTATTTTAAACGGATTAATCGCGTATAATTTTGGTATTATAAAATACATTTTTAGAACCTGAAGTTTCGAACACTTTACAGTCCGTGGTCACAGGTAGACTCACGAATACCAAAATTATACGCGATTAATCCGATTAAAATAGTTTCATTTCAAAATATGTAATAATCGCAAAAATCAAAGAACTTATCAAATCTAATTTCTTCCGTATATACCTCAAAGTTAAAGCTTTTGGTTATATCTTAAAAGGTTACAAAATAAACGAAAGAACACTTTTTAATACTATTTACTTTTTTATAAAGTTTATGTCTAGAACCCGAAACTGGCGTGACACCGTGACGGACGCGATAGGAAATTGCGGGACTGCGTCACGTCACCGTCACGATATTAAATGTTGATTGCCCTCTTTACATTTCAATAACAACTTTTATTCGTATATTTAATAATAATATAAAATATTTATCTTAAAAAACATCTTAATTTGGAATAACGTTTAATTTAGATTCCGCTTTGTTTTGTATTTATAAGCAAGAAAAATAGAGAAAGGGGCAATGTACATGCATTAGTACTGTATTGGTAAACTAGTGCAGTAGTAGTAGTGTAGTAGTCAAGGCACTCCGTTCGTCACTTTTCGCCCAAAATAGAGATATTGCGTGTTAAGTGGCGGAACTCGACTCAGTGCTTTCTCTTAGGTATCAGAGCGAAGAAATTATTCAAATATAATAATTCCTCCAAGAGGAATCGAACCATAACAAATCATGTTTACGGTCATATGGTGTCCCACTACGCTACGCAGGCCCTACAGGATTTATAACATTTTTATTTTTTTATTTAAAATTTTATATATTTATTAAATAAAACCTCTTTTTATAGTAGATTTGACAGATACATTTTTGGACCCGACGTTAAGCAGTCTAAAGTCTAATATAATCTAAAAAATATCTTATTACCCCATATAGTTAGATTTACAATCATTTAATCGCAAAATTCTACACTAAGGGAGACGACCACCGTGGTGTGGTGACAGCGTTTGACTGTAAATACGATGGTGATGGTTTCGATCCCCACACGGGAGATCCACTATTTACATTACTTTAATTTCACCCCTCTGCTAAGACAAACTGCGGCGTTCCGTTCAACAATTCAACACACAATGTCTCGATTTTGGATAGAAAATGGATAACGGAATTGAGTGACACTAAGTTCCCCCTGCCTACAATGTTATTAAAAAAGCGTATAGCTAAACAGCGTATAGCAAAAATGTAAACACATTAGAATTTAATATTTCACCGCCATTTAATACCAAAAACCGGAAACGGTAATCGTATATGAAATCTATGAAGTTTTCGCTTGAAATATTCAATTACAAACGAGCATCTGTCAAACGAACGGATACGCTGGATAGATGTAAACAATATCTTATGCTTCTATAATCCACTGCTCAGCTAATTTCCTGAAAGAGATCGTAACGCTTATTCGTTTTAAACTTTGCTTTGTTGGAGACAAAAGATGGAAGGGTGTTTATTTATTAATGGGTATATTTGAGGCTGCTGTTGTGATTAATGCTTAAGTAGTGGGTTCGAATCTTTAAAATCAAAATTTAGGTCTGTATAATATTTTCTAAATAAATCAATAATCAATCAATGTTTGATAATCAGGCTTCATTTAAATTTATTGGCGTCAAAGAAAAAGAATATCAAAGTATTATGATTATTAACAATAAAATAGATAAATGTGTGTAACATGCGTGTGTTTCGAAAATACAAGCATGTAGCTCGTATATAAATAGTAGCTAGTAGCTAGCGAAAAAAACCATCGTGCCGCAGTGGGACAGCGTCTATAACCGCGATTGGTTATGAGGTCGATTCCCACTCGGAGGAATGACCATAATTTAGTTACATATTTCCAGTACTTAACTCTGGTGAACCAGACAATGCGAGGCATCGAGTTTCGCCACTCAACACGCAATATCTCAAATTCGGACGGAAGGTGGGAAACGGAGTGTCTTGACACTAGGTTCTCTCTGACTAGCCATGCGGAGAAAAGCGTGAAGCTGCATAAGAAAAAAGACAAAGTTATAGAAGATAAGACAAAGTTATATAAGATTCTGTTACACGTATAAGTAATAAAAACACTCTCCTTTCTAGAGAAAGTAGTAGACTTAGTAGACTAAGAGTACAAAATAATGATTATGTAAAAAAAAAGGAAAGAACTTTTTAAAAAGGATATATTATAAATTAAATTAAGAAGCTCATTCCACAGTGTTATACCGTTTGAAATTCGGTAAAAGATTAGTTACTATTTATTCAATATACAATTGACTTCACACGATTCGTGGCTTTGTTTATAGAATTTATATTATAAAGGGATCCGAGTACACACGTTATAGTATATTAATGTTTTTAATACATTTTTTTGCTATTATATAAAGGTGAAGAAAGGTAAAGAAATAGTATTAGTTTTTGTCTAGACATAATTGCTAACAACAAAACTGAGTTGTAAGTAGCGTATAAGAATTTTGATGTAGCCGGATGTAGAACGTATAGCCTTAGCAGTCAGAGCGCAGGCGGTTTTCAAGAGGAGCGGGTTCGAGTCCGTTCGACTTTTATAATTTTTATACGTTTTCTAAAAATCTTTTTTATGTCAAGTGTGTATAACATTTTATAATGTTCAAATATTTGATTAATAGCAGTTCTCTCTTACCAAAGGATTTTCGTTGAAATATTCTTGAAGTAGCAGAAATTTAATTAAAAAAAATTATAAATTTGTTTCATCAAATACAACAAAACGGAGAACACAATCACTGTATAATAGACTCAGACTCTAAGCACCGTCACTATCAAATTATCAAGAATCAAAAGTAAAACAAGACCTATAAGTATTTAATTAAGAAATGAACAATCTTTAATAATGAAACTTTTATTTATCATATTACAATAATAATTCGCGTGAAGTTAGTTTCGAATAATTTGTCAATAAAGTTACAAGAAGCACATTGTACGCGGTGGATTTATCGCGCGCCTCCACCGGGTGCCGCTTCATTTCCTGCGCTTGCTCTTGTCGAACTCTTTGGTTGGGCCAAGTTAAAGACGGCGGTTGGACAAGTTAAATACAGTTATTTTAAATAAATTTTCATATTACTTGAAATCTAAAGTATCTTTAATTAGTTTAATATTTGTGTTTCTAAATGAAATAATGATTTTCAGGACATCATATGAATGAAAGATAACTTAGATAAAATTAATTTTACGTTAGTTAAATGTGGCTTTTAAATTAAAAGATTTTTTTTTATTAATGGTTTGATAAAATTTATATATCTTTGATATGTTGCTTTGCTTATTTCGAGCGTATTTATATAGTGTTCAATTTTATATATTCACACATCTATACATTTATATTTAGTTGGAATTTTAAAATGTATAGTTAAATCGATATCGATTTTAGTATAATGCCAAATACGAATCTTTCTAATTCTAGAATTTATATTCAAATTCAATATATTGTTTAAATTGTCGAATACCAACAGCTTGAAAGGCAGTTCTGCTGAGAAAAGCTAGCGAGAACTTAATAGAGCAAACCGATTTCATGTCTTACAACGAAAAAATGATTTACATTAATAAATAATAAATCGCTTCATCTTGTAAATTAAATCCCTCTAGTAGCAGAAAGCGCTAGGATAATCACATTGTTTTGTTTTTGATTCATTGCCGTTTCTATTATCCAAGTTTCTATTTATAATATATCTTGGCGTCTATTAATGTTTTATTCTTTATAGCTTTTCCATTAAAAGTTTGAAGCTTTTATAGATTAAATATACAAAATTACTATGTATGTACTTGAATTTTCTACATGCAATCGTTATATTAAACTTTTTTTTCTTTCAAGTCTCACACGTTTTGTTTGTCTGTTTGTTTATTTATCTGTCTGTCTTTGCATTTGTGCACGCTTATCTCAAAAACGGCTTAACCGATTTAAATGCATTGCTTTATATTATTTTAATCGGTTCATAATTAAAAAGTTTAAACCATTAAAAATATGAATTTAAGTGAGAACTCAGGAGGGCGAAAAAACGAAATAGTTTAGTGTTGTTCACGCAGGCAAAGCCGCGAGCGAGTCTCTAGTATCTGAATATAATCGTTCCACGTCCGGATAGGTATTGAAATCACATAACGTGCTCAATCAAATATTATTTCACTGTATCGCAATGGGAGTAGATCTATATAAAAACAGAGAATCATATAAATCATTTAAAACTATTTTTTCTAATTTTATGAATAGTTATCATATTTATATAATATAAGTTAGCATATTTATATAATAATAATATAATAATATACAAAATATATCCTTTGTTAAATATACTTTGTATATTTAACAAAGGATATATATTTTTTATTTATTATACTTTTAATTCAGGACTTATAACTTAACGCCCTAGAGCTCTTTTCATCTCGTTTTCTTTTAAATGTAAAAATATATATTTTATGTAAACTTTTGCAACTCCTTTATATACAGATTGCGTGACAAATTAACTATGTAAAGAAGAAATACTTTTATTCTTTTAGTAAAACTACCATATTAATATGTCTATGACTTCGTTAAGTTTAATCTAAAGTTATGTATTAATTTCGATGGGATTATAAAAGAAATTTACAGCCTATAATAAGTTTATTGTTTTTAATTTTAAATATATTTATTTTAAACGTGTATTGATTGAATATGTTGTAATGAATGTCGTTGTAGACTAGTAGGTTAGGTGTGTTTTGTCTGTAATTAAAATTAAATTTTTGAGACTGACAAAATTTTTGATAAGGTTTCTGTAAAAAATTAATACGTTATTTTAAACTAATAGCGTATCTCAGTTATGCCCGAAATTTATTATTTTTGTTTAGAAATTTTGGAAGACTTAACAATGTAAGTTTAGACTGATGCACTTCTTATTAGTTTTCTTAATAATAAAAAAAAAACTGACTCCTATAATTTTTTTTTAAAAGAATTGGACATGGCACAATAGATGGATGTAAATCCAAAAACCTATTATTCAAGACGCATTTGATATAATAATTTTGTATTAATATTTTATATTTTTGTTTACAGGTAAGTCTACAATTTTACATTTATATTGAAGTTATTATAATCTCGCCTGTAAGTATTCTTAAAAAAATTAATCGCAGAAGGATTTTCTTATATTCTAGTAAATTCAAGACTTAAACACATCGTATTTCTATTATTATTTTTTACATCTTCACTTACAGCTACAGTATTTAAAGAGAACCTAGACACTCCGCTCTCTATTTTCCGCCCCAAATCAAGACATCGTGTGTTAAGTGGCTGAACTCAACGCCGCGCTTTGGCTTCTGAAAAGATCAGAGCAATCAAAATAATTTAAATATAACCAGTCCTTAAGGAATCGAACCCACAGCAATCGCGCTTACAGTCAGACGCTGCCCCACTGCGCTACGAACGCCTCTATACACTTGTTAGTTAGTTGTTATAATTTTCATATATATTTATTTACAAAATAATATATATTTTACCATACATTTATACACTGTCGCATAACTGTCTGAACTGTCGACCCTACAAGTGGATACTCTAATAACTCGATAACACACGGAGCTCACGGGCTTGAAGTAGGCTTTGTAAGAGATAAAATGAAAAGGCTAACTTTAAAACGCTAAGCTTTTAAAAGCTGATGATAGATTAGTATTGCATTCGTTCCTTTGTGGTTGCTCAAACGAGGTTAGACAAGGATTTAAGGAAATAATATGTATTGATTTTTTTTATAAGACTATCGATATTTCATGTAAAAAATTAATTATGCATTGAAATCAATGATGCAGAGGCTGACTGTATATCGATAGCTATGAATTCGGATCTCGCTCTAAGGAATGATTATATTTAAATTATTTTCACTGCTCTGATCTTTTAAGGCGGCATGGCGTTGTGTTCCGCTAAGAACAATCAATGTCTCTAATTCAAAAAACGGACTACGGAATGTCTTGACACTAGATTTTCTTTTTATATTCTAGCTATGTGTCAAAAAGCTTAACCTTTCTTATGAGAAATGTTCAAAGGAGTGTGACAGTAGAGATGGGAAATGGTGAATTGTTTTCTTTTTATGCTTACTTTATCTTATTTTAGGCGGCTCGTTTTTTTATATTATATACTTAGCCGATTTCTACTAGACGATTACTATTACTTATATTAGAAAATGCCACAGCTGACAAAGTCATAATTAAAAAACACTCCCTTCCCCACTTTTCGCTGTTGATTGGCGAAAGTCAATGCCGCTCTTTGTTTTTTCACCAGAGCGGAAAAATTAAAAATAACCTTAATATAATAATTCCCCGGAGTGTGAATCGAACCCACAACCACTTTGAATGTACGGGTATACTGTCAGACGCGGTCACACTGCGCCACGACGGCTTCCACTATAATTTTATTTCAAGCTAAATTGAGAACAATCACAATTGCAAAAGTAAATACGAAATTATTAATATTTATATAGAAGTTGTCTTCAATGGCCATAAACAATAAATATTTACACGTAATGGTGTTGAGTAAAACGTGGGAATATTTTAACATTTATATAGAACTTACGCAATGATCTTAGCGATAAATCGATCGCATATCGATTATTACTCGACTAGGAATTAGAAATAGCCGTAGATTATCTGTTTTCTCCTGTCCTGTATATTACGTATTTAATATGTGATTTATGATGGTGATTGTAAAATGTAGTATTACAAAAGCATCTACTTTATATATAATTATATAAATATAAAGAATTAAGAAAAATATAGTACAGTTAACATATGTAGTACAAAATATTTTTTATCTGTATACTATAAAAAATAGAGTTAACAGGAGGTGCTATTCAATTATTATATCTTTGAATTATTATATTATTGTGTTTTCTTTTTAAAAAAGCAAGTCAAAGAAAATAATTGCCTTACAACCGTACACGGAAATGTCACGCGTCAAATGACTAAATGACTGTCAGGATCAACAGCCCTCTAACGCGATGCGAATTGTCGAATAAGCTGTGATCGCGCGACCAAGGCAGATTAGCCGCGTCTGGCCCTTCACGATGGCCCTTCACGATGATATCGCTGCCCTTTCCACGCCACGACGATACGAGTGCTATAAATCTGCAATGTTGCTAATATTTTAAATTTGACCTCAGTTTTTTTATTTTCTTAATAGAATTTGGATTTTCAAAACTATAGTACTTCTAATGTGTACTTCTATATAATAGTTCTCGTATGCAAATCAAAAGCTCTAAAACCAGACTTACAGTAAAACATAAAAGCTCATAAAAGGAAACGCGATAATAATACAAATGCATGCGATGTATTTTACTGAAATAACATTAATTTCACGTAAGAACTCTCGCCTCGATTCCGAACTATCTTGGATGGTACAATCTCAGTATTATCTATGCGACTGCAAGGCTACAACCAGTTGACAAAGTGCATTACGTGATATTGCAGGCATTACTCCCAGTGATTCATATCGGCACCCCCAAGCCTGGCCTCCTCTACCCCACCTTCTCAGATAAATGCGGTCCAGATATACCTATTAAGGATGCACAACGCCAACATAAATATTGTTAACCAAAATGTTAGCACGGACAAAGGGCAGTATTGAAATACAATTTTTTTAAAGCTTTATTTTATATAGATATTAATTTTGGCGCCGCATGTTGTAAAAATATTTTAATTACAATAAAAAAGTTCAGATATACCATACGAATAGACAAAGCGCTTCGTTGCAAACGACAATTATTAACTTTGTAAAATTAAACGTCATATCGAGATGTCAGTTGAAAAACGCGGGAAACTGGTATAACGGTGGGATGAGTGGAAACAATCAACAAATTCGTTAAAAAAAAAACATTTTAGACGTTTATTGTCTGCTATCACGGCGTTCCACCTCCGTTGTTTATAACAGAAACGCCCAATTTGCTCGGGAGAGTCTTTATCAATTTTTTCTTTTTTCTACACGCCAAACAAAGAGTCGATATGACAGGTTGGTGCAGCCGGTATCTGGCGGGGCAAACAAAAACGAATATCGAGCAATCGAGTAAAAACAAGGAGCGGCGGCGAGCACCGGCCCGTGACAATTGCAACTCGAATTGCAGACGCCATGTTGGATTATACCACCTCTATTTCGATTAAGGCTCTCGTCGAGTGTTTCAATTTATTTACAAGATAACTTCGCTCGGTTGGCGTGGAGATGTCGTGTATACTCTCACCTGGAGCACAGATTATTAATGAACTACTCGACGTTTCATTTAAAAATTGCTTTTACGTGAAATAAAGTTGTTTTTATTTTTTTATGTACATATTATGTTATAAATATTTAGCTTATAATAGTTTATCATTGAATGAATATTATATGTAAAGATACAAAAAACAAACACTTCAAAATCATATTTTCGATGCATAAAGTTGGTTAAGTTCTCATATACCCAAGTATACACTTTCTCGGAATTTCCCCACACAATAGTGTTGCGCTCAAAATATTCTTATTTTAATCGAGTCGGTGTATCGAGAAAGCGAGTATCCAGCGCGTCCGTGTGGAATAAAGATAGTGACGGACGTTGGTCTGGAGCGATACGCGCCAACTCAAAAATTCATTTCTAATTTAAAATATCTGCTATACCGTTGTGACATTTGCTATTGAATGTTTAGAGTTTTTTTCTATTCATGTTACTTTATAATGAAAAAATGTCTACTGAGTTTTTATGTCATATTTTTAAGGTTTATTATACTTTTTTATATACATTATAAACTAAAAATAAAATAATAGATACAATTTTTAATAACTATAAGTTTGCCAGCCCCATTTTTCTAAAGAGATCTGAAAACCTGTCACGACTTCTGAAACATATAATAGAAATATATGAATTAATCAAATTTCAATTCCAGACAAGACCGCGCTCGTGTCAATCACCGTCTAAGTTTCGCACTTTAAAAAAAGGAAGCAATCGAGTTGATTTGACGTTTTACAACAAAAAGCGCGGGAAGTGACATGTCAATCGCGGGATGGATTCGAAAATTAAAATCCCACAGGGTGTGTTGGCTATACCGACGGCTGTCGGTACAGTGTTGCCAACGCGATTTCAGGCTTGTTCTAAATATGTCAACACTTCTTTGTTATCGAGCGACGTGTGCGCGGAAATGAAAGCCCATCGAGTAGACGTTATTATCATCGCATCGCATATTATTTTAACGCTTTTCGTTAGTACATTATTAATTTGACAGTCTAAACAGATAATTTAAGTAACAATATATTCATGATACAAACAGTAAGAATTACCTATATTTAAATTGATACAGTGGCAGATTAAGGTCATGTTTCGTTGCGACAAGTCCGATAACGCGTGGCTTAGCGGTAAGAGCGCTTGGACGGATTCCAAGAGGCGCGGGTTTGAATCCCGCTGTCCCGTTCAATTTCCTAAGTGTGTAAATAACACTTTAAAATTGTTAGAAATCTTAGAAATCTTAGAAATCTTAGTCTTCACTTGTATGCTGTTAATAGAAAAATGTATAGGATTTTCATTAATATTAAGAAAATACAAAAAGAGCTATTTCTTTTTGATGTATTATTAAGAAAATAAAGTGAAACACAAACAGTTTAATAATTAATTTACCTTACTACATAAAGAGAATATATTATGAAACCTAAAACCCCAACTCTATTAAAAACGATCTAGCTATTGACATAACCATTTCAATTTCAACTTCGCGATATTCTCTCAAACGTTCCGTATGAGTGACATATCTGATGTTGGCAGGCGGTGATACATAAGTATTCCGGACTGTCGTTCTCTCGTCAAAGGTAAGCCGTTTTACTCAGCGTAGTTAAAAAGTTTCTCACTGCGAAGTGTGATAGTACCGCCATTTGAACTTTACCCGAGCTTTTTACTGAAAAAACTGACAATGTTCGACGTTCGACAATTTATGTGGAAATGGAAAGTTTGGTTTGTTTGGAGGTGCTTTTTTTTGCTGATAAGGGACATGGAATGTACAAAGGATTTAGTAGGTTTAAGGTTATAGGCAGATTTAAAAAATATTTTTCTTTAGGCTGTGTGATATATGCTTTTTAATTTTTTTACTTAGTAATATATATAGTTATCGTGAACATATTAAGTTCAATATAATTTTAAATTATTATTATTCCTGTCTATTTTTTTTATCATTACCTTACAAAACACATGTAAATTAATGTCTTCTCAAATCAAAATCAAAATCAATGGTTGATAATTTATATACATATTTAAAAAAATATATAAAACGTTACTTATATTTGAAATATTACAACGTGTAGTTTGCATTGACAGTTTTCCGTGTATCGTCACGTCACCTGTCCACGGCTATATCGGACAGATCCGCCGCATTATATTTGTGTAATCGTCAAAAATTCTTTTGTCCGTGCCGATAAGTTCCCGCGCGGCTGCCTAACGTAGGTATAAGCTTGATGTTTAGTTACAAACATTATATTATCTTTCACATCTCTCAATCACAGTATGGCTGAAAGAATTTTATTATTAAAAAAAAATATTTTGACAGTTTAAATTTCATAATCGATAGTATAGATTCTATCTGTGATCACAGATTATGCTAAAGTGTTCGAAATGTCACGTTCAAAAATTAATTTATTGATTTATAAATTATTTTATTTGAATATATATATATTTAAAGAAAATGCAGAGTTACGTTTCGCCATTCAATGTACTAGGTACTGTCTCTGTCTTTCTTGCAAAATACGTGTATATAAAAAAAAAACTTTTAGGTAAAAAATAACATAAGCATGTTGTTTATATTATATATGTAAATATTCATCTCTATCTGAACAGAAACTAAATTTATGTGCCCTACCCATATATGGAGACATTAATTGCCAAAAAATATATTATGAAGTCAATAATTAACATAGTATATTAAATCTTTTCTTCTAATATACGATTTAAAGATAATTTTTTTCTAGTTATGAGTTCTGTATAATCTTTGTTTGTTACAGAGTGGTATCAACTATTTTTTTAAAATAAAAATCGATATTTCGAATCGAAATCGAAATTTTAAGTTATAGACTTTTGCGTATAGTTTTCTACACATATGTAGGCAAAGTAATTAATACATTAGGTTTTTTTACACACCTGTATCACGCTGGTTAATTTTATTTACTCTCTTAGTATCAAACATTACTAGAAAAAAACATTTTTAGAAAACGTATAAAAAATTGAACGCAGTGCGTTCTAGTGAACGCAGCGAGATGATTTTGTTTTTGAGGATTGAAATTTCCGGTCAAAGAGCTTGGACCAAATGTATTGAAATAATTTTAATTTTCGCTCTTATAATACAAACAAAATGGAGAGCGGAGTGTCTTAACACTAGGTTCTCTCTGCCTATTTAGCTGTGAGGGAAAAGCGTGAATTACGGAACCCTAAAAATTAAATACTATTAATATATTATCAGAATATCTTAATAAAATATAGATATTAGGTGAAAATTCTCGCACTATTCGTGACATCTATTTCGAAGATAATAAAATGCGTACCTCTACAAGTAAATTTATTCATAGTAGGATATACAAAAATGTCAAGAGCAAAACCAAACTAATAAACAAAGCTGAATTTATGAAATGCTTCATATCCTTTTTCCAAATATAAATTTTAAATTAAGTAATAAAAAGGAAAAAGGACTTCAATTGATTTAAAAACTAGAGGGAAGTTAACAAAATAAATTTGTTACATACATATATATTTTTTTAACATTTTTTAAAGTGTTATTCCCACACTAAGGAAATTGAAAAAATACATATTTAGAAAACGTGTAAAAATTTGAAAGCAACGGGATTTGAACCCGCGCCTCTTAATAAGGCAATCGTATGAGGCAATATCTGACTGCAAAACGCGACGTTGAGTTCCGCTATTTAACACCCAATGTCTCAAATTCAGGCGGAAAGTTGAGAAGAGTGCGTTAAAGCAGTTCTCTACTATACGTGAAGTTAAAAATCAAGTATATTAATAAAACAAATACATAGTAAAATATTTGGTATCGATTTTTTAATGTCAATGCTAGGATCGATTCTATATTTATTTTCAATTACGGAACTTCGTTCAGGCTATCGTATAGCAGTGGGAGTCTTACTGTGAACGCGATGGTTGTGGGTCCGATTTCCACTCAAGGGAATGTATTGAAATTATATAAATTTATTCGCTCTTGACAAAAAAAACAAAGCGTTGAGTCCCGCTATTAAACAAGCAATGTCTACAATTTTGACAGAAAGTGGAGATCGGAGTGTCTAGATACTAGGTTCTCTCTGACCAGCCAGCTATGCGGAGAAAACCATCAAGCTGAACAAGAAAAAAGACAATGTTATAGACTAAGACAGAGGGACGCCTATGAGTGGAGAGTGAATTAAGAAACCCTATAGCTGTATAGATTAGTTTTTATCATGAACAAATAACTTCTGGAAAATCTGAAAGCGTAGATAAGCTTCAGTAACTGCTGTAGTAATATTCGATTGCTATCGCGTGTAATCCGCCGTGTCGATTGATAACGAAAATCATAAAATTCTACAGATTATTTATTGTACACGTTATCAGTTTGGCTTTGTATGCGTAACAGTGAACGGTGTTTCTAGTAGTACTTTAAAATTTTCTTCAGTGAATTTAAGTGGTTCTATTTAATTGTGAATATTGAAAGGATTGTATTGCAGAGGTTCGTAATTATTAATTTTTTTTCTGACATAATTTTTAAATTACCGATTGATTTATTTCAAAAAGCAACACTGTATTAAGCGCGATATAGAAAATAGAATTCTTATTTTGTTTCTTTGTGTGAATGGATTAAATGGTCGATTGATGTTATCACTAGTATAATAAATATCAATCGACCATTTAATTTTAGCTACGTTGACTGCACCATCTGTTGCCATACGCTCATTATAATAAAAGCATATGATTTAACCCCATATGTTAATTTGTTTATAAAAATTAAATAGAAATGAAAATGGAGGCCACATAACACAGTGTTCGAATGGCAGCTTCTGTCTGTATACGTGATGGATTCGTTGTGAATTCGATTCCCACTTGGGGGAATTATTATTATTAATATGTAAACGTCTTTACGTATTAGAAAAAGCAGTAATATCTATTTAACATTCGTCATATATATATGAAGAGAATATGAATAAAAATATTAAAAGGCAACACAAATGGTTTAAGTTAATTTCATAAATGTAAACAAAAACACATACTAATTAAAAAAAGACATATTCAATCTACTAATTAAGAGAGCTATTTGATGTTGAATATCATTTTTAGAAAACTTATAGAAATTTGAACGCATCGGAATTCGAACCCGCGCCTATTTGAAACCTCCGTCCTAGCGCTCTGACCGCTAAGCCACGCATTCTACTGTCAGTCGCGTCAAAATTCTTACACACTTATTTTTGTTGTTGCATCTCTGTAGATAGATTTTTACAAATTTCTACTACTTAACGATTATTCTACGAACAATCGTTTGGAAAGAGAAAGCTATTATTTAAATATTTTTCTAAATACATTTTTGAAATATGTTTTTCACTTCAAAATGTAAAAAAAGAAACATTTTTTAACACAAATTTAACCTACTACTTAAGTAGGCATTCAAAATTAGTTTATATGTCAATTGAATTAACGTCAGTTTAACGCTAATTGACGATTCCGAGTGCGGCTGTCAGTAATAACTTAGAAAATAAATCATTCGCTAGTGCATTTTACTGATTTTCGCTCGACTGATAAGGCCTTATCGCGTTTATCGGCCACGGTTTGTTTTCAATTCTAACGATGCCATAACTGTATGTAATGTTTAGTGCAGTGATGATGTATGCAGACTTTTTATTGAAATACCTTCTTTTTGAATATGGCCTTTTGGCAAATATACTTTGCAGATAGCCTGTTAAATAAAATCATCTATAATGATAATTTTAAATTAAATTTGGAATTTAAAAAAATACTGATTGTTCGTACTTTGAACACATTTTTTGTGGTAGTTGCCTGTTATTAAGGAAATTTAATTGTATTACAATATATGTATAAGAAACATTTTATTATACTGAAACAGTTGTATAAAACGTAAAAAAAAACATCTTTAATATGGTACAAGACTGCATTGTTTAATTCCAATATACTATACGTAAAAATATCGAGTTTATTTAAAACAAAATCGACACTTGCCCTTTATTCGTATGGCCATATAATTTGGAGCCTTGTGTACTAAGTTCTAAAGCAACAGCCCATAAATTTATCCCTTGATTATTCATAATCATTACAAAGTACATGATTTTACTAACTTTATTGATACAGATTTTTATCTCGAGGTTAGTTTTAACCATCAGTTTTAACCATTCGACTCGAAAGTGACAGTTTATTATCTGATGCACAGATAAAAAGGTTGTTATATTAATTTTATTACTGGCTAACAGTTAACTGACATATCTTACGTGGTTAGCTTCACCACTCGGTTGTGACGACAACTAATTTTAATTTCATTAAAAAATATAATTATATATATTGGGAAATTGGTTTACCATCGTGGCATAGTGTGACGACGCCTGGCTGTAAACGCGTTTGGTTGTGGGTTCGATTCCTACTCGGGCGAATATTTCTCCGTTCTGGTAGCTTAGACTAAGTGCGGCGTTGAGTTCCGCCACTCAATACACAATGTGTCGATTATGCGCAAAGTGTAGTACGGAGTGTTTTGACACTGGGTTCTCTCTGACTACTTTGACTAATATGATTTGTTAAGTCACTCCGTTGCCTACATTTAGACTATAGATATCATGCAATTAGCTATATATAACTTTATTTTTTTCATTATTAAATAATAATAAAATAAATATGCTTAGTGCTTGATTTGAACCTGGGTCCGTATATCGCATTTATAGAATATATCAACACATTGAAAATTACAAGGTTAGCCCAATTTCGTAAAGAACCTCGAAAGTTTCTTAGAAACGGCCGAATATAAATGTATTTTTTACGTATCTAGATTTGTTTTGATAAGTTTCATAATCTTATCTCAGCTATCGGTCGTGTCCATCACAAATTTTGCTGCAACTACAATTGTAATTAAATACGTAACAATTAGTAGCTTGTAATTTACTCGATAACGCATTTTTGATAGATATATTAACAAGAATTGATAGAAATCACGATAATAATATATAATAATAATAACATAGATAAATATTCCTATATATCGTTTTGTCCTTTGTAAACTAAATTTAATTTATATTAATGGCCGTTTTAAGTTATAAAATTGAATATCTTCACATAAACTTCATTAACAAAATATCAAATAATATTAAAAAACATTTTAAGAATATGAGCGTATAAGAATTTCGACGTAGCCAGATGTAAAACGCATTGTCTAGTAGTCAGAGCGCTTGGACGTTTTCCAAAGGGCGCGGTTTCGAATCCCGCTGCGTTAAAAAAAAAACGTTTTTTAAAAATTATTAAATAACTTTCTTAATTAGTAGATAGAAAACTAGACATCACTATGCTTTCTAAGCATATGAATCTCCGTGGATTCTATGTAAGTTAGTCTATTCCCCACACTCCGCCCACATAAAGAAACACTTGTTGGACATTTACAACTTTTACATTTATTACAAAAATTCAGACGATCGTGGCGCAGTGTCTAATCTAATTGTATGCTATGGTTGGGGTTCGATTTCCACTCGGAGAAATGGTTGTATTTAATTTATTTTCAATTCTCCGCTCTGGTGACATAAAGCACGGCGTTGAGCTCCGTCACGCACGCTGCCTACCCCGCTATGCGGGAAAAAGCGTGAAGATGTAAAAACCTATATATATATATATATATATATATATATATATATAGTTTAAAACATTTTATCATTTGTATGTCATTATATACAGATATACAAATGAATTTTATACATACTATAAAATATTCCTACGCAGTTGGATAAAAATTAGGTGTCAATGATAAGATCGAGCTATCGTCTATTAGCATTTTATAGCGCGACATTCTACGGTAGTATTAAATTACCTAATCTAAGAAATATAAAGTGAGGGCACTTCTTTCAAACTCATATTTCACTTTGAATTATTCAAAATTAAGAAGATTTCGATATAACTTTGACTACTGTCTTTTAGAGATATTTTGCAAAATATATATAATTAACTCCTTATATTTAACTGTTTGTGTAGAACGCCTTTAGCTTAACGAAGTAAAAAAAAGGCTTTAACAGTTTACACAAAGATTTTTCCACGTTGACAATCAGTGGATTTTTTCAGGCAGAGGGTGAGATGTAGTGGCGTATCTCTTCGTCATACATATCGTATTAAAATATCGTTACATATGTTGATAAACAATTCTTAACGATTTTAATCGTTTTGTAATAACCTAAACGAGACATTGATATAAATATTGAGTAATTTAATCCAAATGTAATCTTGAAAACGCAGTAGGTATGCGTAACGTTTCTAAACAGTTTTGTTCTAGCCGCTGTATACAAATAATTCAAAGTAATCGAATATTTAAATCGATATAGATTCATTGCTTTGAGGCTTTTTGAATAAATGCCAAACATTTCGAAAATATCGATTCATGACCATAGATTAATTATATCTACTGTTTGATCATTTAAATGATGCAGGAATTTAAAAACACTAATTTTCTTTATTTTTATTGCGCTGTGAGATTATTTCATTGCTTTATTTAGCTTAAACGTATATAAACAGATTTATATATGTGATGGTCATTTGTTAAAGTATTACAAACTTATTTGGTTTGCTTAATTAAAAAAATGTCTGTCTGTAATTGCTATGGTTGTGGGCCCCATTCCTACTCCTTGAAGTGATTATATTTTTATGTGTCCGCTCTGGTGACAAGTAAAATTGATAATTTCAACGTAGCTGGATGTAGAACGCATGACTTGGCGGTCAGAGCGCTTGAACAATTTTTAAGAGGCGCGGGTTCAAACTCCGCTGCGTTCAAATTCTTATACGTTTTCTAAATATGTCTTTTTCAGATTTCCCCCATTCACGCAATGTCTCGGAGAAAAAACGAAACTGAAAAAAATGTTAATACCATAATTTTTTTATTTATTAGAGCATTACAGGAATATTGTGTAAAATATACTGCATTTCTAACATCAATTTCTAACACAACCTTATGCTGACATTTGTACCCCTGTGAGAGTAAAACCAAACATATGATACCTTACAAGAATTTGAACTACACTAAACTATAGGTTAATTCACTTGACTTGAATATTTCAAATATCAAAACAATATACTCGCGTTCATAGTTATTTTAACTGTTATTAAAGACACCGCCATGATTTACTTTAAACTGATAGCTTATTAATTGATATCGTTTTAGAGAAAGAAAAGAAATTCCCTATACATGAATATATTATGTAACTTTTTGATAATATCTTAATTATTAATCGTTCTCATAAACTGTCTAATCAGAATCTACCGCCTCTTATATCGAGTATAGAAATAACTAAGTGATGGTATTGTGGGTCAATACTCTTGATTCCTGAGCCTATTAACTGTTGTTTTAACTGATTGTTATTTTACTGATATTATTACTGGAACTATTTATAAGTTACAAACACATATATTTAGAAAACGTATAAAAAATTGAAAGCAGCGGGATTTACATTACAAATAATGTTAAAAATTTTACACGTTATGTTCAATTTTATGACATTTATTTAAAAAAAGAAACACCTTTTTGTTTTAAATTTAGAAGTATACAGTATTTACATATTATTTAATAAACCTTTTTTATAGCATCGTTAGGGTGGCCAGGAACTGGAGGACTTAAGGGTCGACGCGTGCGTACTTTACGTTAAGCATCATTATTTGTTATTAAGTATTTCCGTCATATTATAAAGGCACGTGGATTTGTTTGAAACTAGCAAAATACCCTGGCTTTGCTCGAGTGTAAATATATTCAACATTAGATGTTTTTCAAATACATGTTGCATTCAAATAATGATGTACAGTACAGTCAAAGCTCTTTATTGGCGACTTCGCACATATACCCGTGTTCCGTAAAAAATCCGCGAATACCGAAACCGTGATATGAAATTTATATGAGCTTGTAGGACATAATAAAACAAAGCAAGTATATATATAAAAAAAATACTTTAATAGAAATTCTTGACCATATTCATTAATTATTATGTTTAGGCTTAGGCAATGGCTTAAAGAATTTTGTATATGTTTCTTGCTGGGCAGTTCTCAAAGCTTTTTCTGGCATATCTGCTATGAGGAGGCGGAGAGAACCTGCTGTCAAGGAATACGTCCTCCACTTTCCGCCCTAATCCGAGCCTCGCTATTTTATTACAAATATTTATATTTAACCATTCCTCCGAGTGGGAATCGAACCCACAACTGTCGCATCTGCAGCCAGACGCTGTTACACTGAACTACGATGGCCAAATAATGAATATATACCTACAGGTAAATTAAACGTCTCAGTTAATCAATGAGTGATTGACATTGACATTGACAGCAATATAACAGTTCTTCCTGAGATTCTTACAAAAACGAAAAGCCCTTTTTTACGTTTTACAGATATACTAGGAAATGATAACTGACGTAAAGTTCACTCAGTATGGTTATGATTTAATACAAAACTATTAAAAAATTAAAATATAAACAAGTATTTTCTATATCACTTGTGATAAATCAAAACAGCTATTAACAACAGGCAAATTATTTTTGCTTAACTTTTTTTTCATAAATCTCACATTACTATATAATTTAAATTGTAAATGCGGCCATTGTGGCACAGTGGGACAGCGTCTGATTGATCGATTGGTTGCGGGTTCTAATCTGTTCGGTGGAATAATCGTAATTTAATTATTTTCATTTCTCCACTCTGGTGAACAAGACAAAGCGCAACGTTTAAGTCCGCCATTCGACAAACAATGACTTGAATTCGGACTCTCTCCCTCCGGGTCTCTCTATCCAACGAGCTATACAAGAAGCGTTATATAGCGTGAAGAAGACGAAGCGCAGCGTTTAAGTCCGCCATTCGACAAACAATGACTTGAATTCAGACTCTCTCACTCCGGTCTCTGTATCGAACGAGCTATACAACAAGGAGTGTTTAATACAAAATAAACATATATTAACTTAAATTATTTCTTTACAGGTAAGTGGCCATACGTTATGTTTATCTGCACAAAGGTAAATCATGTACGACTTTTGCCATTAGGAATCGTTGGATGATGAATTAAGGATACATTAAAGGCGTGTAATATATTAAATATATATATTTAATATATGAAAGGAAGGGTGGAATGAAAAACATTTGGAAATACTGATAAGTTAGTAATTTATTGTGATTTTGGACTTATATTCACACTCAGTTATAACTTCTTTAGGTATTTATTTTTTGATGTTTTATTTTGATTTTTAATGTGTTTATTTATATATAAGAAACTGTGTTAAAATATAATAAACAGGTTTTAAGATTTCAATATTTAATAAAATTGAGAACTTCATTAAAGTTGAATAAATATATCGGGTTTGAATTTCAAAATTACATTAAAAGAATGTAAGTTTAAAGTTCAACACATTAGATCAATCTATATGGCATTTAAAATTCATTTCACAAAAACCAACAAAAACATCCTTCTGAATTAATTACTTTTAAAAACATGAATTTGAAAACGCTTTGTCTTAATAATATTTGATTTACATACTATATGTATATGTTAACTTTTAATTAACCATATCAAAACGAGCTTAGCAAAAACACTTCAAAGCTATTACTTTAAGTCAGTACAAAAGACAGGACGTCTACTAATTGTATAAAATATAAGAACTTCACAAACTTCGACTGATACCGCCGCGAGACACAAATCTTTTAAACTCCAGTTAATGTATTGACCTCTGCCTGAAGTTACCGTCCAGCAATTTGTCCAGAATAAAAGTTTGTACTCTTCTTTATACCAAGCGTATGGAGTTGAATGTAGATTAGATTTAAGGTAATATTTTCAAATGAAACCACTTTAACAGAATTAATCGCGTATATTTAGGTATTCGAAAATTTATATCGCGTTTAAAACACTTTACAGTAGCCCGTGGTCAAAGATACAGGTTTATAAATAATAAATATATATAATTTTTTTTTTCAATTCTAATATGAGTAGGTATTAGAGTGGAGGCTAAGAGAGTCTTGTCACTACGTTTTTTCTGCCTACTCTGCTATGTTTAAAAAGCGTGACGCTGAAAAAATACAATAGAAAGATGATCACTAAATTCCATCATCCCAAATTTAACATTTTTTAAAAATGTTACACACTTAGGAAATTGAAAAACATATTTAAAAAACGTATAAAATATTTAACACAACTGTTTTGAGACCCCGCGCCTCTTGGAAACCATTCAATCGCGCGTCCGTGGACGGTTTCCAAAAGCCACGGGTTCGAATCTCGCTGCGTTCCAATTTCTATACGTTTTCTAAATATTAAACATATTTAGAAAACTATTTAAATCAAACACAAACTAAAAAAATGAGCAAACAGCTTGAAAAACAAACACCAATATAGCATTTCACACGACAAAATATGAAACACATTAAAAGTTTAGCTCATCTCAGCTTATCTACAATATTAACTCCGCAAAATCGTCCCAGAGAGCAATTACCCAAGTTCTCCGGCATCTCTTTGACAAATATCTAGTCAGCTTTAACAAATACGTCCTGATTTTTTTTCGCCCGCCGTTTTATCGCTCAGCCGCAGGGCGGGCGACCCTTGGTACACAATTTTTCAACATGATGTACCTAACTGTGCCAACTTGAGTCTTTAAAAAGTTTATCGCGAAAGTTCGCACACCTCGCCGTCGTGGATGATATATCGGTGGCATTAATCTTCGTTAAATTTTAGGTAACGTGTTCGTAGTTAGACTTTGGTGTGTACACTGTATATGATAGTCTTGCAATCTGAAGAGGACAGTAAAAGGTACCTCTTCTGTCCATGCCACGCTCCCTTGCCTTGAACTTTATATAGAAGAACATGTAATTAATGAGTTAAAAGAGAGCTAAAAATGTAATGCGTTAAAAATAAATGTTCAAGTTCAGTTCAAGTCCCGCTGCGTTCAATTTCTTATACGTTTTATGAATATGTTTTTCAATATCCTAGATATTTTATTTTTTTTTATTTTTATTCTATTACATGATTTTAATATTTTATTTATTTTTTTTAAAATGTATATATATTTTGGTGTTCGTAAATACATATTTATATCCATATATTTTGATACGTATATAAATATATATATATTATAAAATCAACTTATTCTTTAAATATAAATTCATTGAGAATATTTATTTTCTTTCTAACTTTCCGAAAAAATACCTGAAACTCTCGTTAATACTTTGGACATAGTCAAATCTGAATAAAACCCTCACCCTCTTGAATAAAATATCTAAATGATTTAATTAAATTGGTGATATTTCGAGATTTGAATTGAGTATCTAACACAATAAGATTTTTTGAGTTCGAACCAGTAGTCTCTTAGATAAGCGTGTTCAACCAAACAAACAAGCTCTTTTAGCTTCGTAAGTATAGATTTAAATTAAATATACGTGAAAAAGACAGCGGGAATAGAACCCGCGCCTCTTGAAAACCTCTTGAAACCTCTTAAACAGAATATGTCTTTTTCAAATTCCCAATGTGCGAATAACACTTTAAAAAATGTAAAAAGGCAAATATACTTGTACTTATAATATGTACACGTGATTAGATTATATAAAATAATAATTATAAATATAACAGAGACAAGAGCCAAAAAAAAAGAGGCTAACGTGGCGCAGTGTGACAGCTTCTGACTGTAACGCGATGTTAACACGGTGGTAGTGGATTCAATTCCCGCTCAAGGGAATTTATTATATTTAAATTATTTTCATACCTCCGCTTTGGTGGACAAAATAAGCGCTGAATTCTGAGTGGCGCATTCAACACACAATGTCAAAAAAAAATTTAAAAAAATGCCTGGTTTTTTAATTGTATAATGAACCTATGCGATAAACATATTCTATTTTAAATATACTAAAATACCTATACTGTATAAGAAAAGCTTAAGCTCGTTTAAATATTATTTAAGTTTAATACCAGCTGTCTATAAATAACAGACTAGTATTAGGGTAAGCATTCATCCGTAACTTCGTGATGAGGCAATGATAAATTTACAATTTCCGGTTCAAATTTTATCGCAGATCTCATTGTATTCCCACATTCACGATAGTTCCCTTATAGCATAGTGCTTAGTGACTGTAATATTATGTAAAGGTTCACTAGTTTCAATGTTATATAAAAAAAAACAACCCTTTTCCGCATAGCCGATTAGTCAGAGATTTTTATAGACACATTTACATACACACACACACATACATACATACATACATACATAACGCACTCATGTCATAATAGTAAAATGTCAAATAGTGTTGTCTCAAAATTGTTACTGGTCTTAGGTTAAGAGCTAGACATCCTACCATAAGTATATTATATAGTATAACAACCAAAAAAAAAATTTAAAAAAAAACTTTATTGGAACTTAAGGAAATAACACTTAATACAATTCGATAATAACTACTCTAGTTTAAAAATATTTGTAGGATTTGGGGAATAAAGCATTATTATTTTTTTTTTATCTCCGTAGATGGAAAGTGGAGAACGGAGTCACTAAGTTCTTACCCCTACCTCTTAGTAGGGGGATATAAAAACCAACTCATACTATCGAATTTACTGTGCAAATGAATGCTATAATCAATAAATTTAATATTTATATTACCGTATAAAATCACTTCACCTTTCTTCAACACATAGCAGGATAGTCATTGAGAACTTGATACAAAGACAGCCCGTTCTTCGTTTTCCGGCCGAATTTAGACATTGCGTGTTGAGTGGCGAACCTGAGTGTGAGTGGCTATCAAACATTCGAACACATCACGTTTACATTGAGGCACTGTCTTGTCGCGCCAGTTCTCTATATTTAATATTCCTATACTTTTCTAAATGAAACTAGCAATGCCATACATACCTACTCAATTTTATCACAAAATCTATACAAATAAATAAAGTTGGAGTGAGTTTTTGATATTAAAGAAGTAGCGGGTACAGCTAGTATATCAAAAATATACAATAGACTTAAGTCAGTATAATAGAAATGAAACGGATTTATTGCACTAGAAATGATATTATAATTTATCAATGACTAATATCATAGGATTTAACGGGACTTTCGCATATCGCATGCGATACGTGATGTGGGTATAAGTTAATAAATTGGATATCGCCGAGATATCTATAGATTCGCTTTATTTATGCGGAGCTAGATATCTCGGGTAATAAATAAAAACTGAGTTCGATCGTTATCAACCGAAATTGGATGGGCACTAAATAACAGATTGTGTTATTATATACTACATGTATAGAAATAAACATATGAAACTACGATTGTAATCTTAATTTTTTTTATTTTGTTTTTCTATAGTCGTCTCACTGAAAACCTGATGGTTGTGGTTTCGATTCCCGGTCGAGACAATAACCATATTTAAATTCTTTTCATTCCCCCGCTCTAGTGACAAGACGAAGCGCGACTCCACCATTGAGCAAGTCCCACTACTCACTCACTCAATGTTTCAGATTCGAGCAGAAAGTGGAGCTACGATTTTAAACTTAATTTATTTTATTTTCTAAGAGAATTATTTATATTCTGAATTTTACTATATACTTTTGGATTTTTATAAGAACATTTTTAAAGTAGAGTTTGAATAGAGATGGAATCATCTAACTTCTAACAATAACTTAAGGAAACACTGTACACATTTTTACAGGTGCCATTTGTTATTTTTTTAATCATTGTAATTAATGTAATTTAAGTTATTAGCATTATTTAGAGACGATTAATATAAATAATGTATACCTATCTCTAAACAGGTGAAAAGTTGTGTGATGTAAGTCTCTAGAAAACCTAAAAAATACATATATACACATTAATGTCATGATCAATGCGATAACATTTCACGAACATAAAAGTTCACAAACTCACCATGAAATCTAGTCACAAACACCAACCAATAAAAATATTCCCAAAAGGTACCAATAAAAAAAGCATATTTTACGAATGACCTACACCACTCCGCATAATAACGTTCCTGCTATCTTGAATTCGGCGAGCGACAAAAACGTATCAAATATTAGCCCTCCAACACACCTGAAAACACACGTGTGTGAGAGGCATCCAATAGAAGGGCACTAACACATGACAAAACCAAGTTCTCCCATCCAAACCCATATTCCAACCAGTTAAGACTGTAAATCGTATAATTAGAATCGATACTTGCATAACTAAAGTTGCAACGATCAACGATACCATCATTCGCAGTCGTAAGAAACACATTTCAAGAGAAACACGCTCCGTGCTGGGTCCGAAACAAAACGTTGTGACATTGAGATAAGAATCTATTGGCTCGCGAAACGTCGCACCAAAACGGGCTGGACAAATTATCGATTCATAAAACATCGATTTTAAAATATTACCGCTCAGCTCTCGGCGTCATTGTTGCATTTTTAATAGGGTGGCCAGATATGTTCGCAAAAAGCATTCGGTGTGACGACCCGATGAATTCCTGACCGATCGTGAATAGATCCACACCACGTTTTAAGATAATAATTGGATATTATAAATATTTATGGAAGTTATAAATATCTATTTTTTAGTCTGTTGCGTTAGCTTTTGTCGGCGACGACGCACGTATAAAGCATATTTTGAGATAATCATAGAGCTGAAATGTTAAAGTATTTTTTATTTTGTATTTATATATGTATGCGAGGGTGTAAGGAGAATTAACAATACATTAAATTAATGAAGAATAAAAAAGTATCTAAACAAAAATATTTGAAAATATTAATTATAATGTATCACATCTGTAAACTTAGAAGGAATAAGAACACGCTGTTTCAAAAAAAAACTATAAATTATGAATTAATATACAAAATAAATTTATTTCCCATTAAAATAAATAAAAAAAAATTATATATATTTATATATATATATATATATATATATATATATATATAACACAACTAAATTCTTGAACGGTGGCCACTCTCGTCCAGACCCTATCATGCGCTCATATGTCATACGATATCGCACGATCGTCGCGTCGTCGCACATGCCGAGATTTCGTCGAGATTCTGAACCTACAGTAATTCATTACCTCGAACTTACATTATATTATAATATTATAAATAATTTCACTTGTCCGTAATAACTCAACGTACGTACGTACAAGAACATCGAAATTAAAAAAGAAAAAGATATTATAATTATATTTGTTTCCTTTCACAGAAAATCACTAATCACTCCGTTTTCCACTTTCTGCTTAGACAGAAATAATGTGTGTTTTAGAAAAGGTATAAAAATTTGAACGCAGCGGGATTTGAACCCGCACCTCTTGGAAACCGCTCAAGCGCTCTGACCGCTAAGCCATGCGTTAGCCATCCGGCTACGTCGAAATTCTTATACGCTTATTACAACTTATTCTCGTATTTGTTGTCAGCATCTCTGTAGAGAGATTTTTACAAATTTCTGCTACTCAAAGATTATTCTGCGAACAATCGTTTCGCAAGAGACATTATTTAAAAAAAATTATACTTTTCAAAAAATATGTTTTTCAATTTTCTAAGTGTGTGAATATCACTTAAAAAAAATGTTTAAAAATATTGTGTGTGTTGTATCGAGTCAAGTTAATTTATTAATAAATCAGTCATATCACTGAACTGGCCTTGTTTGTTGCCTTGGCTTTCCTTCTTATATTAAGTAATATAATTATCTTCATATCTAATTGCGTGTTAAAAGATGGAAGCTAGACTTGCGCTATATCTATAACCCATAATCTGTAAAAAAAACTCAAATCCATCTTCACCATCCTCCACCACCTTCCACCACCACCAATGGCGGAATGGCGTACCAACGGAGTCTTTCTAGATCGATACAAACATGAGTACCTTCATAAGGTTTATCACCGTAAAGGCCGGCAACACACCTGTAGCTCCTCTGGTGGTACATGGGGTCGTGGGCAGCGGTATTCACCCACCGCTAACTGGTCCAAACGCTCGTTTGCCTAGTCTACCTATACTATAAAAAACAAACTATAGTATCGAAAACTATTTAAATATAAATAACAATCACTTGAATAGAATTCAAACTTCTATCGCTTGAACTCTCAAGTTCATCTTATTATTAATGCCACTACCATTGTTTTTAGAATTTTCTTCTAAACAAAATAGCTTTCGTATATAGCGAGGTAACACCGCAGGACGCAGCTTTTATCGCATTGTCATATTAAAGCCCACCTACCATTCATCATTACGGGGCAGAGTTTACTTATTTTTAAACATTTGTACAAGAAATGTTGTGATTATCTAAACACAGCATCTTGAATGCATGTCTTAGCTTTTATCGCTGTAGAAAGTATAAATCAAATATAAAGAATATGGCTTTTTCTGCTACGATAGGTTGTGGGTGGAATTTAAACGAAAAATATATTATATTGATATTCCCTTATAGCGCCTTGCCTAATTTACCTTTAATCTTGCCTCCTTAGAGAGGCGATTGTAAGAGTATGATTGATTAAAATTATTTAAATTTCCCTGTTGTGGCAAGACAAAGTGTGGCGTTGAGTTCTGCCACCTCAAAACGCAATGTCTTGAGTTCAAGCGGTGGAGTGATGGCGGCGAGTGGAGAACGGAGTGTCATAAGATTAAGTTACTAAATTAAAATTACCTTTTGTATTCCTTTTATATTATATACTACCTTTATATTATCATTCATTTTCTATGGGTATTCGTTTCATTTTATATTATAATATAATATATATATATATATATATATTCTTTATTGAAAATAAAACAAATTTCTAGTTTTTCAATAGCGGCTTCGACTGCGAAAACTGCATGGTTATAATATTGCCCGCATTCCCATTTAAATCACAAACTTTGCTTAAATTTATTATTTAAATTGTTGTAACTTTTTCCTTTATGGACCGATGGTAATAAAATAACACACTAAATTTTGAGGGAAGTTCATCAAAATACAGAATAAAATAAATAAATGCAATTAAGTAGGTTAAGCCGTTTCTGAGATTAGCGTGCACAAACGCACAGACAAACAGAAAAGCAATTTAAAAATCAAACTTTCGGGTTCTATTACACTGATATGCCCCTATTCTATTTCTCATATGTCCTCCATACAGACAGCGATCAGTTACATTTTTATTATATGTATAGATAGATTTTTATAGTTAACGATATTTGAATATTCAATTCGCTTTATCAAATTCAATATTACTCACAGAGTTCCACGAATTAGAACCTACATTATAATGAAAATCGTATTTTCAATAAAGAATAAAAATATCACAATAGTCGGGGGTGGTCTTCGACATATCGCGATGTTGCGTTCTGACGCATGTCCGATGTCGTGAGTGTTGCTTCGTGACTGCGACGTTACCATACATACATACATACATACAAACAAAGTGTTATGTCTACATATTAATTACTTGCGCTTAGTGAATTATTTAGTGGCGTAGAGGATGTCTGATTGACTGATGATTACTGGTTCGAATCTCAATTGTGGGAATAAATTTAAACATTTTGCTTTGGCACCCAATGTGTTCTAACGGCATTAGTAGGTACTTTTCGAACTTGGTAAAATAGAGAGTAGATTGGATAGTGGGGGCGAGCGGTAATGCGTTTTAAAAGGGCACCCTTAAGTTTCAGGCACTGCTCCGAGCTCCTCTTGTTGTAACGCGACGCATGGGACGCTAAATAATTTATACTCTCATTTCATGTATTAACTAGTGACCAGATGTTTTCTCAGATCACAAGTTCAGTAGGTTTTATTAGCCTAATCTGTTAAATGAAGTATATATGTATGAAGACAGAAAATATCGTAGTCTAATACTAGAATTTATGAACTTTTTTTTTCAACTTTGTGTCAAAATTCAAAATTTACTATATATATATATAGGCTTTATATCCGTCATATGCTCGTCTGTCGAATAGTTATTACAAAACGGGTGGCGATATGAAAAAGCGGCGTTGAGTTCCGCCACTCAACACACAATGTTTCGATTTCGGGCGGGGCGGGCATGTTCTCTCTGACTAGCCTGCTATGCGGGAAATAGCGTGAAGTTTCTAAGAAAAGTAAACGAATTTAGCAAAAAATTCTAAATATACAACTACTATAATATATACATATGAATACGTGTAGGAAAGACTTTGAACGCCTACGAATATTATGTGGATGGTATGTATGTATGTGTGTTGTGTATTTTGGTATACTTTGAGCTTAAAAAAATATGAGCTTAATAAATATTCGAAATGCGAAAATTAGCCAATTAAGCCAAAACCATTTTGTTATAATCTTAGATTCATTCTAATAATATAAACGCGAAGCTATGTCTGTCTGTATGTGACGTAATCACAGCCAAACCGCTAAACCGATTATGATTACAAAATTTATAGAGATACTTAAAGACCTTGGGATGAACATAGGCTACTTTTATCTCCCATTTTTTTAATATTTGCCAAGAATTTCATTGTTTTACGAAAGCGCCGCTGAAAATACGAAACAGCTACATAATAAATACAAAACAGCTAGAAATATAGTTGGCGCGGTTTATTTTGTTACAAAACAAAATAAATTTTACACTCACTACATCTTAATTTACCAATTGACAAATACTTTGGTTTCCAGTGACAACGCGCATTTTACACATGGACGAGACCTCTACTTGTATTCAAATATGGTTGCAACACATATGGTTGTTGCAACCGACGGACAACCGCGTATCCTTTAATTATTTAGGCCATTCATTGTATTTTTTACAGTTATCACTACCAGTGATTACAGGTATACTTGATTGACCTGATTTCCTGTAATCTCAGAAACCTGCAATAATAGCAGCAACAAAAGTAAAGTTCGGAGAAAGCTCTGAACTGAGTAAATAACCACTGTTCAACCATATTAATGCCGATATTTATTTTTTAATCAGATGATTTTATTGGATTTCCTGTTTATTACTTAAAAAGCCAGAGGCGCGGGTTCGAATTCCGCTGCGTTCAATATACGTTAAGATTAACGTTTAATATGTTTTCTAAAAATATGTTTTACAATTTCCTAAGTGTGTGATTAACACTTTAAAAAAAATGTTACGGTAAGTACGGGTAAGTAGAGGGTCCACATACTACCCTATACTGAAAGCAAAATAAGTTTCAATTTATGCAGAGACATAGCGCATCGAGTGGCGTAGCTCAACGCCGCACTTTGACTAACCCGACTGAGACAGTGATAAACAATCCTCGAATGAAATTCGAACCGACGACTATTAGATACTTTCCTAGACGCAATTGCATTATGTACTGTAAAAAGTAATTATTTATTATTCTTAACAGGTTTTCCCTTGAATCTATCTATTTCAAGCAAAAAAATATGCAATATGGTGTCTTCGGTAACGAGAAAACAATTTTAAACCAACCCACCAACAAGTTATTTATTCTGAAATATCACGAGCCAGTTTACTTAAATTATATAGGAAGCTGATCAATGATGCAACAAAGCGGCGCGATAGCAAGTGTATCCGGGTGTAGCGATACGTTCCATTAGACTAGAATATGACGTTTAAAATATATTGAACCTAATACTAATACTTTTATCTGCTATATATGCTTATTTTTTAAAATTTTAATAGAATTAAATTGTACCAATGATATAGAAGCATTTAACTATACGCGGCGATTGTCGTTGCGTTTAGGTTTCGTAACCCAGAAAGGAATATCTCATATATAAGAGGAAAGTGGAGAACTAAGAGTCTTTTAGTTAGTTTCTTGGTGATTGTAAGTGGACAAAATAAAATGGAAACGAATATGGGATATTTTCGTTTAATCCATCCATATCCATTCATCACAAACTAAACTCTTTAAATTATATATTTGTTTAATAATACAGTAATATTTCATACAAGTGACCTTTAGAACCTACATTCAGTAAGTTCTTAGGAGTTCGTTTAAAACGCAGTAGTCGAAGCTAGGTGGCAAGGGGGATAGTCTACAGCGCTATCGCGGCGACAGATAGAGGCGTGCGCGAGCCTGATAACACCCGGCTCCTATATTTTAACGCAACCTCGTATGCCACGAGTTACGAGATTCTATGTGAAATTTTGTATTTATTTATTAAAATATATGTAGATGTTGGTGTAGAGATATACATATAGGCCATCACGGCTCAGTGGGACGACTGTAAATATGTTGGGTTCGGGTTCAATCACCCCTCGTAGGAATGTTTATTTTAAAAGATTTTCAATTTCACGCTCTGGGAAGACAAACCCGCGTAGCACGGTAGTCAGAGATAACGTAGTATCAAGACACTACGTTCTCCGCTTTCCGCCCGAAATAGAGACTTTTAATGTTGAGTGGCCGAAATCAACGTCGGGCTTTGTCTAAGGTACCAGAGCGGATAAATGAAAATAATTAAATATAATCATTGCTCCGAGTGGGAATCAAACCAAAAACCAATGGCGTTTACAGTCAGAGGCTATCATACTGAGCCACGATGGCCTTAAAAATAAAAAGACAAGTGACTCGCAATAGTCCTATAATTTAAACCGGATGTGAAAAGTAATAAAGCAATTTAATGCCTTCTTCCGTACATACATCAGCTATAAAATACTTGAGTGAAGTTAAGTTCGCTTCAAATCTTAGTTTATCCATCATAACAGGGATAGGAGTTTAGCAGGTCGTGCAGGTCACAAGTTCATTTCTTAAGAATATACCTTAGAAATAATTTTACATGTGTAATATAAAGATTTAAAAAGAAATCTTGTAATCGTTATGTATTCGCAAGTTAAGATTATAGGCACTAAAACGTTATACAAATATCTGAAAACTTTTTTTGGTCATTTCTTACCACACAAAAAAAAATGATTTATTAACTAGCGACCCGCTAGCGGCTTCGCCTGCGTAGACTGAACGACTAACCTTATTTTTTTCGCCCGCCTTCGTTCTCACTTAAATCACAAACTTTGCTTTAATGTACTATTTAAATACTTCTAACTTTTTTATTTATGAACCGATTGAAATAAAATTGAAGTAAATGGTTTAGGAAAGTTAACCAGAATGCAATAGTTCCCACTGCAGCTAAATCGGTTAAGCTGTTTCTGAAATTAGTGTCCACAAATGCACAGACGAACAAAAAGAGATTAAAAATCATTGTTTTGGGTTCTATTGATAAATACCCCCAATAATATATTTTTTCATATGTCTTCCATGTACAGACAGCGATCAGTTACATGATTATTATATGTATAAATAACCTAAACGACTCTTATACTTATAATAACATTTTCGGGTTCGATATCCACTCGGGGGTATGATTATATTTAAATTATTTTAATTATCTAATAAGACAAACAACGGTGTTAAGCTCCACCACTCAACATGCAATCTCTCTCTATTAATTAGACGGAAAATGGGAACACGGTGTTAAGTGTTGCCACCCGACACACAAAATCCCAAAATTGGGTTTAAAGATGAAAACGGATTAGTTTGACAAGTTCGCTTAAATCACTCAAATAGAATAATTTTATAATAAATTGTGCTTAATAAAAATTTAATAAGCTTATAAAACTTTCGACGTAGCCCAATATAGAACTTATGGCTTAGCGTTTAGAGTGCTTAAACGGTTTCCAAGAGGCGCGGATTCGAGTCAATATACAATATACAATACAATACGTTCTATACAATATCGACCAATTTTTATTTCTATTAGTTTTTAAACAAAAATATTTAAATTGCTTAAACAACTGTCGTCTTCATTTTGTTCCAACCACTCAATAAACAAACGACAAGTGCCTTCTAATAACAATAACGTATCAATGTAGCATTTGATTCATTTTACACAGTTTTATCTCACAGTATCACACTGCAAGCGCGTTATCACACCGCGGCAGCCGCCTATCGCCTCCCTACACCATTTACGGGCTCTGAACAAATATACCGATATTAGATCTACAAGGACAGCTTCTAAGCTTTTTAAAGATATATTATAAATAAATTTGAAATATCTATCTTTGATTTTGATATATAATTTTTCATATATTAAAGTTTTGTATAGTGTAGTTATTAGTTATTTATTAATTTGAAACTATATTTTATTTATGCAGTTTATTAAAAATATAATCTTTTAAAATTAAGAGCCATCTTCTTCTTTAGTTTTCAGCTTTTCAGTCGAAGGGTTTGCCCGTGTAACGACATGGCCTAACTGCGCGTTAATCGCTAATCGTTAATCGCGTTTGGTTGTTAAGTTCGATTCCCACTTAGTGGAGAGATCATAATTTAATTATTTTCATTTCTACATGCTGATGATAAGACAAAGTTCCGCTAGCCACTATACAATGTCTCGAATTCTCGGAGTGTCTTGATACTAAACTCTCGTGAGTAAATCCGTTACCCACTCGATTGGGGACTCAGACAAGTTATACGAGACTCCGCACTGGCAGACCTAGGCCTTTGAAACCAAACCGGTGCACCAAGTCGACCTCCACTAGCCGGTGCCACGGGAACGCGAGTCTTCGAGTGAGCCCGAAATTGTGGTGCTATATAACCATAGAGATATATTTTGCTTTCGTATCGCTCGCCCGACGCCCACACACTGTCTTTGTTACACTATCGCTACGAGTTTTGTTTTGGCGGTGTTCGCTAAAATATCTCTTTTTTCACATCAGAATCCGCTTTGTATGCTATCTGTTACATCTTGTTTTTGTGTAGTCCTCTTGGTTAAAAGCTTAATGAATATTTTTAATATTTCACTTAGAAGCTAATTGCCGACGAAAGTGTAGTGACAAATACTTCAATTTCGTTTTTGAAGGACTATGTCGATTATGTCTTATAGTACTAATAAAATATTTGATAGACTGTTTATACAATTGTTAAATTTTAAATATTTTTTTAACAAGTGTTATACGCACACTAAGGACATTGAAAAAGACATATTTAGAAAACTTATATCCGCTGCGTTCAAATTTTTATACGTTTTCTATAACTATAGAAATGCATATAATAGTTTCACATTTCGTTCCTTATGGCTTCATCTCTATATCTACAAAATGTCATAATAATATTATTATTTATTATAACAAATACGAAACGTCCATATATAATAAGTTCTTTGATTTTCCCGATTATTACACATTTTGAAATTAAACTATTTTTAACCGGATTAATCGTATCGTTATCGTATCGTTATATCGTATAATTTTGGTATTCGAAAATACATTTTAGAACCCGACGTTTCGAACACTTTACAGTAGTCCGTGGTCACAGGTTTCACCTAGTTTATACTACATAGTTTCATTTCAACACGTCCATATATATATGGATCATGGGCTATTATATATATATATATATATCTATATCTAAACACAAAAGTCCCAACACGTTCGGTAAAGACGCTTATCGACCGTTGGGAGATTCGGCGGTGCGCGATAGGCGAGTGTTCGCGCGAGATAACAACCAGCCGCTGCATCCCGGTATCACGCCCGCGCAGCATCACGTCACTATCATGGGAAGTGAGGATTTGATTTATGCAATTTCTACAATTTTTAGCAGTATTTTCTTGTTATATATAGTTGTAATTTTTGCTTTTGTGTCCAGATTATATGGGTCTCAGGTCAATTCGCAGTTAAGACTGCGTGATTTGGTCAATCTTTTTTTTTTTTATATATATATAACACTCATCACGAAATATTAAGAATCGCTTGACGTACAAAGATGAAATTAAGCAGGGAGGTAGTTTATAGTTTGTAGACATCCGCTGAGAATATATTTTGCGTCAGGGTCGGATAAAGGGCTAAGGGCTCTCGCAGTTCGTATGAAATCCATTAGTTTCTTGCTTCAAATATAAAATTTGGCAAAGAGGTTTTCATTACATTTATTTGCATTAATAGTAATTACGTTGTGAGAGGCGCAGTGGAACTGAGTGTTATCACGATTGTTTGTTGGTTCTATTCCCACTCGGGGGAATGATAATATTGAAACTATTTTTATTTAACCGCTTTAGTAAGACAACGTTAGAATGTTCTACTTAGCGATACACATAACAATAGTTTATGAACCATTTAAAACTATGTAGATATAAAATTTTCACCCACTAAAGACTCTCGACGCACCCCTAATTAAGTTAGAAATGAACTAACTGATAGATATAAAATATGTTTTATATTATAATACTTCCTTCTCAACGCCTACAGTACTCAATGCAAAACGAAAAACTAAACTTAGATAATCGATGGAGCAGTCATGAAATGCTTATTATGACCGCGCGAGAAATCTTAGCATCTCAATTGTAAAACAATGTTATCTATACGAATGTAAGTTACTATGAACGAGCTAAACTAAAAACAACTTTAGTCCCTCTAAATTGAGTGCTCGATAATTGACGCGCTTTTTACCTCTTATTGAAGTTGAGTGTTCGAAAATCGGATTTTCTTATTAAAGACAGTTTAAATTGCGCTTTATTGCTTAGCTTGTATAGCAGAAGATGGTGTATTGTGGCCAAAAGGTTATATATATTATTAGGTTAAGGGTGGTTCATCGCCTCCACGGCCCCGTGGGTCTGAATGCCTGGGTCGTATCGATACGGAATAACTAAATAGTTGCATTCGCGCTAGCATTGTGTGGCCGAACTCCGCGGTCATGTTTATGATCGATGGGGCTTGCAGGTAAAATAAAAAAGACTGAGATAAAAGTGTTATTACAAGAACTTTGGTTTTTTTGTTTATGAAAATGGCTGTTTGGAAAAACATAGCACTTTTTAAAAAGAGACTAAATATATATATATATATGTGTCCAATGTATGTACAAATGAGAGTCAAGTACGATATTAAGAATGTACTTGTTTATAGACCAAGTTGGTGATGCCAAGTTTAGTATATCATTTCTGGTTGGAGCGCGGACTTAACTAAATTTAGTATTACATTTTGTTTTAAAAGTTACAAATAGTAATTGCAAATTTATAACACATTTAATTAAAAAAAAACACTAAAATAGGTACTCTGTCGAGGCGCAGTTGCAGATTGTATGGCTGTAATTTCGATTGGTCGTGGGTTTGATTCCCACTCGGTGTAATGATTATAATTTAATTATTTTCATTTCTCCACTCTGGTGAATGAAACGAACGGCGTTGAGCTCCGCCACTCAACAAGCAAGGTCTCGAATTCCCGCGGGAAGTGGAAACCGGATTGTCTTGACACTAATTTCTCTCTGACTACACTATGCGGAAAGCGGCGGTGAAAAAAACACATACTATCTAATATAAAGAAAGAAAGAAATTAACATATTTTTTTCTTTAAACTAATACAAAAGGCTCACGCGCATTTCCTAGATCTTTACAATCCCGCGGGCACATTGATGCTGCAAAACAATTGCATGTTCTGATAAGAATACTAGCAGTAACCAAGAGACGCCGTTAGTTCGAAGATAGCGCCCAAGTTGTTTTTAAAATACAAATAAAAGTTATATTTAGTATGAATATACGTGTGGTAAAATAAAATGTAGACAAGTCTAAATCGGCTTTTCAAGTAAAAATATAGTGACACGTCACTCTGCTTTCCTTAACTTACCATACTGTTTTATATACTCTTAAGAAACGTCGTACAATAATGTTGTAATACCATTTAACGATAAAAATTTTAAATGCTCAATATCACAAGCTGACTGGCGGAGTTTGTCACCGCGTCTGGTTTAACCAAAAATAATACATATCTAGCAAGCATAATTTAAACATAGGTTGCCCCGTGACTATAAACCTACAATCACAGTGATACATCCCAACTGCACCATAGCGGCTATTTTAATAATGCACCTTCAAAAGGGAATCAAACAGTAAAAATTCATAGAAATACAACGTATAAATATTAGAACAGTCCATTGTGGCGCAGTGTGACTGTGTGATATTAGGTATACACTATAGTTGTGGGTTCGATTCCTACTCTGAGGAATGATTACATTTATATTTATTTTGAACATTTTTTAAAGTGTTATTCGAACACTTAGGAAATGCTTAATAAATACCATTTTCTTGCCTGCATGTGATTATCTTACAATAATCTTTGGGTAGTAGAAATTTGTAAAAATCTCTCTACAGAGATGCTGACAACAAATACGAGAATAAGTTGTAATAAGCGTATAAGAATTTTTACGTAGCCGGATGTAGAACGCATGGCTTAGCGGTCAGAGCGCTTGAACGGTTTTCAAGAGCGCTGCATTAAAAATTTTATACGTTTTCTAAATATGTGTTTAACATTTATATTATTTTCATTTCTCCACTCTGGTGACAGTGCGAAGCGCGACATTGAGTACAGCCACTCAACACGCAATGTCTCGGACTCCAGAAAGCGGAGAACGGAATGTCTTGACACTAGGTTTCTCTATCTACCCCGCTATACCGGAAAAAAAGGTGAATCTGAAAAAATATATATTAATAAATGTAGTGTTGAATATATTCCTGATCCAATGCAGTTTCCGTTATCACAATTGCTACATACACCCATTTCATACCACGAAAATCACTGATAATAATTCTTTGTATTAGTTTGTTCGGGCGACACAGCTTTAGGCGACGCGAAGTTTAGATTTACCAGTTTACTGGAAGTGGCGAATAATATATAGTTGCAATATAATATATATTTTTTGCTTATTGATATAGAGAGTGTAAAACCATAATGAATATGAATAAGACATATTTAGAAGACGTATAAAAATTTGAACACAGCGTCATTTGAACCCGCACCTATTGAAAACCGTTCCATCGCTCTGATCGCTATATATATATCAATAGTTTTTTTTTTTGCAAATAAACTTCCAACTTTACCCAGCTGCGAAGAATAGGAGACTCCTTATTTCTTTCCTCAATAAAAAAATACGAAAGAAATAATTTCCACGCACCAAACACATCCAGTTGGGTCACATCAGTACTAGTACGTGCCGTATCTCGCGTTCAGCTCACGCGGTACTAACGATTTATTTAGCCAGCACATAACGGCGTTTACTCGGCCAACGCCACACGTCAACGTTAGTTGAGTTTTTATCACCGATAAAGTTGATAAAATCGTGTGTTTTTTCGAAATTATATTGATATTTGAGGCCATTGGGGCGCAGTGGGACAGCCTCTGACTGTCAACTCGATTGATTGTGGCTTCGATGCCTACTCATAGAAATACTTACGTTTCTATTATTTTAATTTATCTGGGCGGAAATGGAAAATGCAGTGTGATCACACCTCTCCTGCACTGCTATGCTGCTGCTAGGCAAAAAAGTCAAGCTAAAAAAATTAAAAAAAAATGAAATGCAATTATACCTTTACAACGTCTAGATAATACATTGGTACAGTGGGGGAGAGTAAATGTGATAGTAGTAGCTTCGATGTCCATTTGGAACGATGATAAAATATAATTACATTTTAAACAAGCAACCGTTCAGGTTTTCGTCGGCTCTTCACAGAACTGCTTTCTGAGCCATTGTTAGTTTTCTGCCAATACTGACAATTTGCTAGAAATTCTAAAAGTAGAAATTGTTTTTTTTTAAATAAAAGATATTTTGATTTCAATTTTAATTACGACAATCGGCAAGTAGATTGCGACACGGTGATTAGGCGATCTTCCCCGAATACAAGAATATACGTATAAAAGGCATTCGTTTATAAAAAATCGTAACTCGTAAAATTATATACGTAGTAATTAAGGTTTTTACTAGTAAAAATGTTTACAATACTGAAATAGGTGTGTTTCAGACGAACTAAGCTAAGTTTTATGTGAGCACGGAACGTTGTAGAGTGGAACAACTAATCTCTCCATAAACAGTGCACATTATGCTTGAAAAGGACATATTTAGAAAACGTATAAAAATTTGAACGCAGCGGGATTTGAACCCGCTCCTAGTTCAATTTTTCTAAATATATATATATATATTCAATTTCCTAATTGTGCGGATAACACTTTAAAAAATGTTGAAAAGACACATAATGCTTGTCAATTATTCATAGATAATTGCGATGACAGCATTTATTATTTAAGTTCTTTGGACAAAAAAGTAAGCTTTTATATATCTTGTGTTGGCTTTTTTTATAGCAGAGAGAGTAGTAGTGTCGTGACACTCCGTTCTCTGCTTTCAGTCCAAATGTCCAAGTCTAAATTGGAGACATTGCTTGTTGAGTGGCGGAACTCAACGCTGCGCTTTATCTTAACAAAACGGGAAAATAAAAATAACTTACTTTTATCTTGTATTTTTATCTAGGATTATTGAGCAGAGTGTTAAATCACTATGTTCTATTTCTATTTGCTTAACTTTACAATACTCGAATTTCAATTTTTTATTTGTACATTATACCTCCGGTTTATTAAGTAAAAGTCATATTTAGAAAATGTTTTTCAAGAGAAGACATATTTAGAAACGGTTTTTAAGAGGCGCGAGTTCAAATCCCGCTGCGTTCAATTTTTTATACGTTTTCTAAATATGTATTTTTCTATTTCCTAAGTGTGCGAATAACACTTTAAAAAACATAAAAATATATTAAGTAAATGTTTTCTATATAGGTATGTACTTGAACTGTACGTTCAACTTTCATATAAAAATATTTTTTACAAGGCACTTCATTTCTTTTAGATTTAAACTATATCGTTAAATCAGTTGTGTTTACAAACATTCGCATGCAACCCCCAAGAAACCCCTCGCAATGTATAAAGCATTTAACGGGGCCAACTATCCGATGCTATCGCGTCTAATTGAATACGGCATCGAAGGTAGACGCCGCTAATGGACTGTTGCGTTTATCTGGGAAATTTATAATTTTAACAATTTAATGTTTATATTGAATTTTTACTAGATATGGCCTTATATATATTTTTGTAACTAATCTAAAATAATCATGGTAGGGTATTTCAGAAAGAATCCTAGAGACATGACACTCCGTTCTTCAGTTTCCGTCCGAATCCAAGATAATGCGTGCTGAGTGACGAAACTCAACGCCGCGCTTTGTATTGTCACCAAAGCGTCTTCAAATGTCGCGCTTTGCCCTCAAGTCTATATTTGAGTGATCAGAAAGAGAAATATATTTTTAGAGTCTATTTGTGTATGTGTATTGTATTGGCTATAAACGGCTGAAATGATTTAGTTAAATTTGAGGGCTTAGGCTGTTTTTGTCACACTTAAGAAGTTCACACAAAAATATAATTTTTCTATAGACATATATAAAGAAATTTATATAGGAATAGATGTAATTGCAACTAGCATAAGCTAGGGTAAGGCTACTAGGCTTCTATTACACATATATTATGTATGTACTTTATAATCTTGGTTCGCAATAATCATATTCAAAGAAAGCCACTTATTAAATCCAGGCTACTCTCGTATATAACTCAACGTGACCAAACGCTTATCTCAGTCAGTTCCCAATAAATGAACAACAGATTTACGATCGGCCACCGATCTTAACTATCACAAAAGCGAGGAAGCGGCCGCGTCTAACGGCGTCGTTACAGCCGCTAACGCCGGCTAACGGCGGCTAACGGCTGTTAACGCTATCTGCGATACAGGGCGGGCGGAAGGCCACCTGCCGCCCGACTTAATGCATCCGCACTTATTTACTCCTGAGTTAGTAGATAGGCTTCCTGATCCTTATCGTATGGGACATGTTCAAAAAACAGGCCCGCTTCCGCCGTCACATTGGTTTCAGTTCTGAAAGGTTGTTGAAGTGTTATTTTTAATTGCCAATTTTTCGTATCCGGTGTTTTCTATTTAAATTAAACGGATGGCGTTAGGGCGTAGTTTCGTTACATGATATGGTTGTGGGTTATAATATTTATATTTCAATAACAGAGACTCTGTCACATGCTTTTTTTTCATACCATCTAGATAAGGGCTACTAAATTTCATTCATATTCGCAATTTTTAGAAATAGACTGGAAGTCAAGAACTGATTATAGTTAGATTATACTTATTTACCACAATTTGAAATGGAAATGCGGCAGTATAAAAATATAAACAAAGATAAAGTGGATATACAGTTTGCAACCATCGCGTGATCAGATCAAAGTATATATAATATACACATATAGTAAAAATGTATGTAATCGCTGTCTGTACATGACATAAAAATATTATTAAGGGCATTTATCAGTATAATAGAACCTAAAATATAAAATATTTTTTAAAACAATCTATTCTGTTTGTCCGTTTATTTGTTTGTTAGTGGCTTAACCGATTTAAATGCACTATTGTATTTTGGTAAACGTCCCTTAACATTTAGTGTTTTTTTACTTTATAAAAATATACATTTCCATCGGTTCATAAACAAAATTTAAATTATATATTCAAGCAAAGTTTGTGATTTAAGTGAGAAAACGGGCAGGCGAAAAAACTAAACAGTTTAGTCATGTAGTTTACCCAGGCGAAGCCCCAAGCGAGTCGCTAGTATATATATATACAATATATGTAAACGCTGTTGAAAGCCGAAATTTGGCATACAGGTTTCTTGGGGAGTCAATGGAAGGACTACGAGAGGATTTCTCGAAATTCCAACAGGAACGTCAAATAATAAGATTTAACATTTTATAGTCCTGCAAACTAATATAGTATAATAAATAACTTCAAAGCTTAAATTATTATATAATTATATATAAAAATAATATGTATGTATATTGTATTAGGGCAAATTCAAGTATTTAATGGAAGTTATTTATTTCAACAATACTAATTTGAAATGAGATCAAGAAATGATAAGGTGTCGTAATTGCTGTATGCGTATCCATTTTTAATACGAAACACTGAGTTAGTGGTGTGTACACACTTGGATGGAAACTAAGTATAATATGTTTTTGTTTTTTTAATTTTCAAACGTCTGTGTTCCACTTTTGCTGAGCGAAACAAAAACTAGAAGTTACTCTACTCTCAATTTTCCTTGTATTTATAGACACGACGTAAAACTAATTTAGTGCTATAGTTATGGCGTTTCGTAAAGGAGTTTTCCGTGTCTCGCTTTTCATAGCATAGCAGGGAATCTAGTGTCAAGACTCTCCGTCCGGTCGAACTCGAATCAAGACATTGCGTGTTGCGGGGCGGAAATCAACGACGTGCTTTGTCTTAGGTTCACCACAGCGGCGAATTAAAAACTTTTTAAATATAATCACTCCCCTGAGTGGGAATCGAACCTACAACGCGTTTACATTCAGACGTTGTCATACTGTAATTGTTTAGTGAATAAACATTAAGTAACCCCAACTGAGATTCAAACTCAAAACCACCGTGTTCTCTTAGACACATGTCACAATTTAAATAAAGAAAGTAGCGCCAATGCATCTATTCTCACGTCTTTACTTAAGCTTTCCGAATAGCAGGTTGAGCAGAAACTAGTGCCAAAACACTCCGTTCTCCACATTCCGCCCGACTTCGAGACATTGTGAGATAAGAAATCGTAAGATCTTTGACATTTCACCAAGAGGGAATCGAACTCACAACCACCGACTTTGGTACGATGTCATGTACGATTTCTCTAAGAAACTTCTTTTTAACGTTAGTCCATAAATATATGAACTGCCTTAAACCAGTCGGTATTGTATGCAAGCTCTAATCACTGTAACACAAATTGCTCTAACAAATCATCGTAATGGCTGCTTGTGGTGAATTTGTAGAAGGTTGCGATATAAGCGATTATATCAATTTTTTCTAGTTATTGCTCAGATATTTTACGTTCTCTTGTTATCTTAATTAAATCAATTAATTTATTGACTTAAGCGTTTTTTTTTAAGTTTGTATATGGAGGTATATTTGTTATTTTTTTCTGTTGAGGCCTGTTGAGGCGGAAAATGTCACTATGTATGTAGTATGTCATTTGTATTTTAGTCACATTATAATGTTTTTTTTTTGTGCATTATTATGGATAATATTAGCTTTATACCCTTTTCTATAGAAAGTTCAAAGTTTTCCGTCATTTGTTCATGTATGGATTATATGTATATAGTATATGTATATAGTATAGTAGAGGTGTAACAATTTTTGACAATTTCCATATTTTGCGAGGCAAGCAGTTCTCTGTGCTAGTGATATATCATTTAAGTCTCCACTATTCACCCATTTAAACCAATATATGCAAACTAAATGTATACTTTCGCTGACTGTACAAAAAATAACCAAGACCATCCATACACAATATCTCAAAAATTTTGTTATTCAACTTCAATTTACTCAAAATTAGTTTACCAAAACATTCATTAATAGAGAAAAGGTAAAAATAAAACTTAAACGAATGCAACTGACCTAGTACCGCTAGGTAATACACATCACAACCGATTTACCTTTGACTTTTGACTCTTTGACGGGACGCTCTCTTCAGAAGCAAAGCAGGTCGTAACCTTGTGTGAAGTGGAAAAACTGTTTATTTGATATCGAAAGTAGAAAAGTTTTCCCATTTTCATTGCAAATGTTTGGTTACTCGTGTCGGAGGTGGTAATTTTTTTTTTTTTAATATATGTTTTGTATGTTACATACAATATTGAAGACCTATATGTAAGTGTTATACTAGTTTTAATTAGTTTTTTCAGCTTCACGCTTTTTCTCGCATATCAGTGTACTCCGTTCTCTTCTATTCTCCCGAAATTGAGACATTGTGTTTTGAATGGTGAAACGTGCAATTTCATAACAGAGCGGAAAAATTAAAATGATTAAAATATAATTCGAGGAATTTATTATATAATTATAATATAATCATTTCCTCGAGTGGGAATTGAACCCACAACCATCTCGTTTACAGTCGCTGTCACTGCACCACGATAACCTCAACTGATTTCGGGCGGAAATGGATTATCTTGACATTAGGTTTTCTCTGATTACCTAGCAAGGTAAAAAGGCAGGAAGGCAGGAAAAAAGCGTGAAGCCAAAAAAACGTCAGTTATGTAAGTCGTATATACATGTTATCTTCATGGTCTAGTACTTTTCATTTCCCAGCCAGAGACAATTTATAAAAACCTGATAACTAAAATTCACCATTATTCATTATTAGAGTAGATAAGCGTAATTATAATAACTTGTACTGATGTCAGTACAAGCAAGCAAGTTTTCATGCAAAGTTCAAACACACGACTTCTACCAGCAAGAAGAGAGCTACACAATAACTACTGTGCCAAAGAAGCTCCTTTTATATTTTCCAATTTTATAGTTTCAGTTTAAAATTTCGCTAGCGATACGCGACGGTATCTCAAAGTTTTACTTTGTTCAGCTCCAAGATACGCTGTGATATATTCCGACCAGATAGCCACGAGTAGTTCCGAACTCGCTATCTGGTTTGTTTGAACGCTTTAAATAAATATGTAAGTTTGGGGAACACTAGTATAAGATAGCTGCCATTCAAAATATAAGAAAGTGTAAATAAAATAAATGCTAAGTTTATAATAAAAATAAATAATACACTTGGAGTAGTCATAAAGTTATGAGTAATTATTTCTTTGTCGAGTGAGTGTCCCAAAATGTAAGTTTCCAACGCCATGGTTATACAATCTAAGGTTTATTTGGTAAGATGGAGGGAAATATAGAGACGGTGAAATTACTTATTAGCGACTCGCGGCTTCGCCTACATAAATTACACGACCATAACTATATAGTCTTTTCATTCCCACTTTTAATCACCAACTAACTAAATTTATAATTTAAATTGTTGTAACATTTTCATTTATGAATCGATTGAAATAAAACAAACACTAAATGTTAACCGAAAAAATGCCCCCAATAATTTTTCAGACAGCGTTCAGCTACATTTTTCATTATATGTATAGATGTTCTACCAAACCATTTTGTTGGTCCTAGTCTACATTGAACACTGAATTGTGTTCTTAGTATGTATCGCTAAATCTATATAATGATGAAATCCCTACAATTTCACACTAAGAACAGTCAACATTATCATATTGACACAAAGAACAATAAGCTATTGTTGTTTTAAGCATAATCTAATATTCTATATATGAATTTAATATTGAAAATTCATTCAGATATTAACAAAACAAACTATTGGTTCCGCATGCATTATGCATTATGGCAGTTAATAGCGTTTATCTTCTAATATCCTAATACAGTTTCCCATTAAGCACAATGTTCTGACTCCTGTACTCTACAAGTACGTGCGCTATGGAGATACGTAGTGATACCAACTTTGGACCTCCAATACGACGCTAGCCAAACTTGTTCTCTTGCTGTTTGGCGCAAGTTAGCTAATTTTAATTAGTCTTGTTAAAAACAAAACATTGCAATTCTTGTAATATAGAATAGAATAGAATATGATGACCACTTAGGTCATTTCCATGAAATTCTTTTCAAAATCTTGCAATTGTAACTCTTATTACACTTTACTTTTAGTAAAATTTGAAAAAAAAACATTGATATTCTATTTTAAGTAATTCTAAATTATATTTGATATTATAATTGATTTTAACCAAGATAAGATACTTTACATGTCCAAACATTAGATGTCCAATGGATGGTCCAATCTAATACTGACTAACCAGATCAGGAAATTGGAAATAATATAAAAACCTTTAAACGGGATTTGAAACTTTGTTTAGTGTTGGATTTTTTATTACGTAGACCTGTACCCTACCTACCTGTAAATACCTACCTACCTTTAGGTACCCTGTTCGAAAACAAATAATATTATTATTTAAGGATTCTAAACGAGTGTCCAAACACTCGCAATGCTATCAGTTGCGCCAAGCACCAAACATTGCAAGTAATACGCTTTAGATGTTCTTCTAATTAAACTGTTATGTTAGTTGCACGTCTAATGTCGCGGCAGTGTCGCGAATGTTGCTAGTTCCGATAAGATTGCACTTCGGCATTCGTGGACGACACTCTTAACGTCATTGATAACTGCTGTGTGAAATATTTTGCTTTATCCAATTTCGTGGTTCTCTAGCTTGATGTATTCTCGAAGGTTAGTAAGTTTATCTATATTATATATGTATACAAAGAAATAGAATTGAAGTGTATGTTTATAATATTAATGTTATCGCTTTTTACTAAATTTATATGTATGTAGGGTATACATACCAAAATAACATTGTTTTACAATTTTTCCGGCTAATCTCTGGAACGGATGGACTGATTTGGACAGCACTTTCATTGGCAGATAGCTGATGTAATAAGGAGTAACTTAAGCTACTTTTATTTTAGTAATCCACGTCGGTGAAGTCGCGGACCCAGCTAGTTCGTAATTAATATTTAACCAATTAATTTACTTTAAATATGTTTTAAATAACTAATTCAGTCAGTCACGTCCCAAATGTGGCAAATGCGGAAGATATTTTTATCTGATAATATATCCTTACCTTTATTATCTGAATATTGCTAGCAATAGTGTCACCATAACGGTCTCTGGCAATATGATAGCCATATAACAGCGAAATTTATCATCACCTAATTTGATATTGTAATCGAGTTTAGTACATTTACGAGACATCGATATATGCTTGTTTTTACTCACGTTACGCATGACTTCCGAATAAATAAGGACCACCAATAATAACCCAATCTAATTTCCAGATTACGCAAATTTCAAATGCATTGCTAGCTGAATATTGATATCAACTAAACCGTTATAGAAATAGTGTTGTCTCCATAACGGTAATATGATAGCCATATAAAATCGAAATCTTGTTAAAACCTTACCTAATAATCGAGTGTAAATTTACCTTGCACTTACGAGATATCGATTTTAAGCATATTCGTTAATAATTATCAAAGCAACGACATTCCCGTATAGCACCTAATGGTATCTGCTATCTGGTCATTGCAGTTAACAGACGAACATCCATTTCGACTATCGCGGGATAAGCTTAAAACATTCGGATAGCCGTGAGACAAATGAATCACATCGCCATTACGTTAAGGACAGCTTTGCACGGTGCGATTGTATTATAAAAGAGTGTCTCAATAAAGAAAATACGATTTATTGGTTTAAATTTAACTGTTTTAGTTAGTTATTTAGTCACGCGTAGAAAGTATTTTATACTACAATTTTGTTTAGTTTTAGTTTTTGTATATTCAAATAATTATGTAACTTTGTATATAATATGTAACTAATATCATGAAACTTATTCTTTGAGTTTATATCGTTTTAGCTTAGTAATAAAAATATTAACGATTTATTCGATTTAAGTTTATAATATATAACTTTATATTCGACTCGCTATCGAGAGATAAAAGGATCAGATACGAAAGAGACAAATAAATCACTAACCCATTATGATAAGGACGGCTACACGCGTTGCATTTACAAAAATTTTTTGCTATATTTCAAGTTTTAAAGAATAATTCCTTTATCATAACGAAGAAGTTTATTATTTTTATCGAATTTACCTATTACCTTTCGATTTTCATTTTACGATATGGAACTGTCTATTACACGCATAAACAAAATAAGCCTCTTGCCCTCTAACCGATAAAATTTATTTTTTGCATTTATTCAATAAATAACCATTTGGTGTGAATATTATTATGTATTTGTTCCTAAAAAATAATCGGCATGGAATTTGAATTCCTAAACTTACAAGTCAAAAATTGTAAATAACTTGTAAAAGACATATTTAGAAAACGTATAAAAATTTGAACCCACGCCTTCAAATCCCGCTGTGTTCAAATTTTATACGTTTTCTAAATATGTGTTTTTCAATTTCCTTAGTGTGCGAATAACTCTTTAAAAACGTTAAAAAATATATATTTGTAAATAACTTACCATCATATTTAAATCAATAAAATATTACAACTTATCAAATAGTATACAATCATAAAAAAAACTAGCTATCAATGTAGTGTGTAATTACAGTATGCGGGTGTCCTTAACGCAGATTACGTCGCGCATATAAAGGGGAGTGCTCTGTAAGATAAGTCGAGACAAAATCGGCGTATGACTCAAATTGCAAGCAGTTATCGCGTCAGCCATGTTTTGACAAAATTAAACAGCGAATCCGAGTATCTTTGTTATGTCCTTATAGTGTTTATATATATTTGCGTATCTGTCAAGTGTTTCAAAGAGTTTCGTTTAAGTACTTAATAGATGCTTAATTGATAATCTACTTTAGAAGTTTTTTTTTGTATGTTTTTTGAACATGACAGCTGTCAGTTTTTTTAACGTTTTCTTGGGTTTTCGTTTTGAGTGCAAATCTTGACATATAGTACGTTTTTATGATTTAATTAAGCGTTACTTATAATATATTGTAAATATATCTGTATCTCTATCTTTGTTTTTTTTTATTAAATATTATAAATAAGCCAAATCTACCAATAAAATGCACTTCTGCTTTAGTTTTATGCTAATTGATTTGAATAATTAATTAAATGTACAATAATTTCACTTACACAACCAAAAACCAAAGGAGTATAGGTATACTGTAATAAAGCGATAAGCTACAACATTTTTAGGTAATAAACCCCTAACCACCTTCAAAGATATATATATCAACTGACCATTACACCATCCATCATTTCAATTCAAATATATTCATACTAGTGCAGCCACAGTACTACACTAGTGTTAGTCAAAGCCTCAAAGGTGGTATCCGGTCGCATCGCTATCTCGCAGCCGCACGTTTTCACCACCGCCTGGGCGGCCTTTTAACTATATTGTTTTTACTAACCCGCCACTCTTAAATCTAATATAGGTTAGTTTATTAGTAAGCTGATATGATTAAAAACACTTAGTTTAACTTTATACATAATATAGTTAAATTATAGTAATTGTGTGCAAGGATTATTGTCATGTGTAAAATTGAAAGAAAATTTCGCAAATATTTTGCTGATTAACTTGTCTTGTATGTTAAATTTACTTGTATGCTGAGTGTTTTATTTTTTTGTCACATACGTAAGTAATAGACTCGTTGAGAATTTATTAATTTACTTTTTATGCTTTGTGCCCATCGTGGCGCAGTGTGACAGTATCAGTCTATAGTCTATAGTAATATTGAAAATAGATATAGACTATAGTATAGACTCTATAATAGTATAGAGTCTATACTATAGTCTATATCTATTTTCAATATTACTTGGGGCAATGATTATATTTTGAAATATTTTTATATCCCTGCTCTGGTAAGTAGTTCTGAGTTCTGAAGTTCTGCCACTCAACACGTAATGTATCGGGTACGGGCTCAGGCAGTAAGCGGATAACGGATTGTCGTGATATGCAGCATGAAGCGGTAGAGTATTGATAAATACATTGATGATTATTATCAAATTAATACCTAATACAATATACTATATAATACAATAGTAACAAAAATATATTTATGACTAAAATTATTGTATGTCCGTACGTAATTTTTTTTTGTGCTTTCTTCTCTCTACTCCTTGCGGAGAGAGGGGAAACTTCTTCAGGGCCTGGCCCTCTGGAAGTGGATGTATGCGCCATCTATATATATGGATGGGAGTCGGGTTGGCCTTATGTGGCCGGGGTTACGTAAAATTAGTTATTTTGGAACATTATAACCAAATTTGACTTTAAGTCGAAATACTTGGGATGATTTTTGTCTAAATTAACTTAACTTTAATAAGTTCTTTGATTTTCGTGATTATTACACATTTTGAAATGACACTATTTTTAATCGGATTAATCGCGTATAATATTGGTATTCGGAAATACATTTTAGAACCCGACGTTTCGAACACTTTACAGTAGTCCGTGGTCATACTCGCAGGTAGACAGAGGTGGCATTCGTTTATCATTTGATACAATTATTATTTCAAACTGCCACCAACGATTTCTTAGTTGCCTCGCGTATTGCCCTGGATTCTTGCAAAATGAGCTGACTGTATCTTCTTCTCTGGTGTCGGATTGAGACTTCAAAGTTTTCAGTATTGAGTCCCAGGTGATAGAAAGTTTCCAACCGCCTTCTCTATTGAAATTTGGGTGTTTTTGTATTTCAATAGCCTCGCGGATCATCCTTGGGATATATCTGTTTTCCCTAGCGAGAATATGAGGTTTATCAAACCTGGTAATGGTTGGGTTTATCCGTTGTATGCTCACACACAGCTGACTTTGACACACGAACATTCTTGACATCGGAGATGTGTCCCTTTACCCTTATATCGATGCTCCTCTTTTTTGACCACTCTTAGATGAGCCTAGTTTGTATATACCAGCACACTGCGAAGGAATATTTCTTTTCACTGGTCTCAAGAATTTAACCTAACTTAACTTTGACGAATATAACAATTTTCCTTTTATATAAAAACGGGACCGTACCAGAACTAGAAAAAGGTTCATAAGTATTCTAAAACTCTTGCTTAAATTTCAGCAACTATATGCAATATCATAGCAGCATCCATCAGAGCGTTATCGCCAGAACACCGAGTGCCAGTTTTATTCTGTGCTCAATTCTAGCCGCGGTTAGAACGCTAGTATCAGTTATAGATTTGGACTACGAAATATGAATAGTTAGTTAGAAAGAAGCTTTCGTCTCTTTTTATATGAAATTATCGACGATGACTTTTAATACATTGACGGTCAAGGTAAAAAATAAAGTTAATGAGACATAAAAACGTTGAAATAAAAAAAAATATGTACAACAAGAACTCTACACCAATTTTACAATCAATATATTAAAATATTTAAACAACGCTCTTCTTATGGAACCGGAAACGATAATACTATTATATATAACTAATCATTCAAATGCGTATCGAACTCCAAACTATGGCATTTACAGGCACCAGCATCCCAACTACACGACGCCGCCAATACATAATATGATATACCGAAAAGAGAAAATATTAGAAGGCAGTGTAATCGAGTACATACTCGCAGTGTTTACCTTTTGGTAGCGTAAGTCAAAGGCGTTATCGGCGCGGCGCATCCATCAGGCGGGCGCTATCGCCGCGCCACACCGCACTGCGTTTTATTTTACCAGTATAAACCAAGCTTTAGCGCTTAGTTTGCACGATAAAAACCGCATATTATATTTTATGATAGCATTTTGAATTATATTTGCACTTAAAGGCAAATTTGGTTCAAATGTTTGAACGGGATGTGATTTTTTATGTTTAATAGTTCAAAATCCGTTCCAAAATAACTAGTTGTTAGTTAGTTTTACGCACTGACTTGCAATAATTATTATTCATAACAAACGCGTTCTTCTTTAAGGTATTTTTTATCATCCTCAGTCACCCTGGCAAGGAAATCAGGTGTATAGTCTTGTATCAGACTGCCATCGGATTCGAACATGTGTACATTTTTAACAAATCACATGGCTAGAAGTCAAAATAGCAATATTTCCTTACATCAATTGAGGAAGTAATAGAAGTTTATTAATATTTAATTTCTTTCATAAATATCTTAATTAAATACATTCAAATATTCTATCAAAATTAGCTAATTTTACCGTTTAGTTTACCGTTTCATTTTACAAACTCATCGCTTACATACATTTAATGGACAAATTCTGATAATATTACCGCTAACCGAATTGCGCGTTTTATTTCGTAAGTATAGACACTGTTTTATCACAGTGTACACGATGAAGCATGGTCGCCACTATTTATTTACAATTTATGATGTTCCTAATCTTTTCGCAAATACTTTTTTTAATTTTTAATGCATTATATATTTTGTACGTATTTAAAAACAACAAAATAACTGTTTTTGTTGTAGCTTCACGCTCTTTCCCGCATAGCAGGGCAGTCAGAGAGAACCTAGTGTCAAGACACTCCGTTGACAACTCCGTTGTTGTTGTGTTGAGGGCGCGCTTTGTTAGGTACCGGAACGGAAAATGAAAATAATTAAAATATAATCATTTCACCAAGTAAGAATCGAACCCACAAACAATCGGGGTTATACTCGCGCTGTGCCACTGCGCCACCATGCCTCTACAAAATAACCTTTTTTTGCAATTTTTGAATACGTACGCATATTACTTCTATTTAATATTTTTTTGCTTTTTATTGTTATAATATATTAGAAGTTCCTTGTTACTTGGAAAATTACAAATCGATTGTGTTTTAATTTTTTTTTATCTATTTTAGTCATTTATTTATTTTTACTTACTGTTATGGTTAAAGGGTGAAGCTATAAACACAAGACCTATTTGAATTTCAAATTCAGTTGTTTACATTGAATTTCTTAGAAAACCTCTCTCATCTTTTCACAAGGTGTTTTAGAAAATATTGATGAGTAAAGTTAGTAAATTTCAAATATAAAAAAACAATAATTTGATGCATAAACAAATGCTATTGAAGCCCAAGCCAAGAGACCCAAGCACACATTTACATGACATAAAAATGTGTCCATACAAAATGTACCAGTGCACTTTGTTCTTTAAGTGATGTAGCATGTAGAATAAATTGGTCGGAGATTCCCAATACACTCAAAAAAAGATAATTCTACATATCGATGTTTTGTAAGAGACAAGTTCATATCAATGCTATTAGCGTTCAAGTTGAATTTTATCAGACCAGTAAAAGATAAGGGTACTTTCTTGATTTATACATCATAAACATACTAAATAAAAATACTAAAATTAAACTAAATACATTTATTTATTTACATATATATATATATATATATATATATATATATATATATTTTTTTTTTTTTTTTTTTTTTTTTTTTTTTTTTTTTTTTTTTTTTTTTTTTTTTTTTTTTTTTTTTTTTTTTTTTTTTTTTTTTTTTTTTTTTTTTTTTTACCTCTCCTCTGGATACCAAACATAAACAAACAAAAATGGCAAAAATACAGCATATACTGCTGAAATTTATATCAAAGCCGCCGAGCCAGTAGGGGACCAGAACTGGTAGGATCATCTAGGAACTGGCAAAGAACAAACTCCTAGAATATTAAACGAAGAAACCATAAAGGCAATTAGTACGCAAAAGTTTTACAAAGCACCGGAATCACATACAATTACAACGAAACCTTAAAAGAAACACTTCCAGTGATCACTTTAATGCTCGTAGATTTATCTAATGAAATTATAAATTCGGAAAATATTCCGGAAGATTGAATGAAAGAAAAGGAAAGAGTATACGGTTTGTGTATTCCCCCATGAAATACGATTATCAAATGTGGACACTGACAAAAGAACTAGCTAACAAAATAAAAATTGTCAGAACGGAATAGAGCTAAGCAGAGCGATGGAGTCAAAAGAACGGACAGAGTGAAAATAAAAGATTGCAAAAGAAAAATAATATTTAAAAATGCATACACAACTTACAAACAATTGAAGTGGAGATGGACAGGACATGTAATAAGAGATAATAAGGAGAAATGGACAAGAACAATAACAGATGGTACCCCAAGAGACAGCAAAAGGAAAAGTGGTAGCTTAAGAGATGGGAGGATGACATCAAGGAAATAGCAGGGTTAATATGGACCCGTGCAGCGAACGATAGACGAACGTGGAAAGATTTAGAGGAATCTTTGTCGGAAGACTAGTTACATCGGATTAACGACCGCTTGCCGATAAATATATGTAGATAATCTATTTAGAACTAAGTAAATAAAATATATAAAACACAACAAACAGAAAAGAAAATCAAAAATCATTGTTTTGGGAAAATCAAAAATCAATCTATTATATTTATATAAAAATATAAAAAAATATTATAAGGACCATCCTAATAATATTTTTTTCATATAACTTCCACGTACAAACAGCGATTAGTTAAATTTTTAATATGTATAGATATAGATTTATATATAAACATGAGTCTTGTTTGCTTGTGACAAGAACATGATGACCGTGGCGCAGTGGCAGCTTGTAACTGTAACCGCGATGATTCTGAGTTCGATTATGTTGTTTATTCCACTATGGTAAGACAAAGCGAGACGTTGAATTTCGTCAATCAAATCGCAAAATTTTTAATTCTGTCGTAATGTACAGAAAGAAGTGTCTCAACACTAGGTCTGTCTGCAAAAAACAACAATTAAGAGAACCTATTAAGTCTTAGGTGAAACCCAAAATCTACTCGCTCTATTTAAGCAGGACAACTTGGGATATGATTCCACAAATATCTCATACTATTACAAATATGTTTATTCTCAATATCAACATATTTTTGATCTTGCAAGACTGTTCTTTCAAATCAATTATTTTGTTTGCAATTTTAAATAATATTTTCGTTTTAACAAAGTTAATAGAGTATACGCAACGTCATGGTCACGTTCTCGCAATCTGTAAACGGGCGCTAGGTTCCCTCCACTCATAACGCTTAAATAAATGAAAATAAAAAAAAAGGTTTAGCGGTCAGAGAGCTACAACAGCTTCCAATAGGTGCAGACTTGATTCCTATATGGACATTCCAATTTGGATTATATCATAAAACTAATTTTAATTTACATTTTTGAAATGTATCAACATACAACAATAACAATTTACAATAGTTCTTATTCACAGGTAGACTTCACATATTGTCAGATTAGAACCAGATGTATCAAGATTTTTACAAGCTTCTTTGTAACGTCAATTTGCATACAAGAATTGTCTTATAATCTTTTATAAAAAAATCTCAACGAATTAAATACCTAATACCAATATTTTCCACATACATACTCGTATATTCTCAAGTTCTCTTCTAACCAATAACCAAAACAAAATAATCTTGCTCAAACGATAAGACGCTTTCAATTTTATATTTACCTCGATACGGAGGAAACCGATTAGCCTCACATTAGCGATATCGTGTCCGTTTCTTTATCTCTAAGTGCTTATGTATCTGGGCATCATAGCTTTGAACTCGAAATATTCAGCGGCAAGCGTTGTGTGTGGCAATTGTGTTATGTTTTACATACATGTATAATAGGTATATAAAGTTGTAAATTAGATAAATAAGTTGTAACAAACGTATAAGAATTTAGACGTAGATGGATATAGAACGATGATGACTCAGTGATGACAGAGTTCTTTCCCCAAGAGATGCGAGTTCGAGTCCCGCTACGTTCAAAGTGCACCTTGTAAATCCTTGTGTGCTCTTATCTTTTTTACTTTATGCTAGAAGTTGCCTGGAAGAGATCACCTGTGGTGATACGGCTGACTTTACACTCTTTTTTGGGCCTTTTTCTCGTGTTTATTATTAATTGTGTTTTTTGTATATAAACTATTAAAATAAAAGAAATTTAAGTTTTCTTTAAATATGTATATATATATCAATCGTAGTACCGCCAAATGCTTGAAAGCACTTACAAAATCCCATCCAGTAAATACTTAGTCGAAAAATAATCCACTGATTTGTATAATATGTTAAACTTTTTAATTATTTAATGCAACTGACTGGCCAGTTACTTTTAATAATTTGTTAAAATACATTACGTACACACAAAAGAAATATAAGGATTTATATTACTTATTGTGTATTTCTTTGTTTTTTCGTTATTTTGTTTGGCGGGAAGTGAGTATTTTATGTCTGGTACCTGCTTGGTCTTGGGATGAAACCGCCACGGATTAGTTGAAAAAAAAAAACATAAAAAGAATGAGTCTAGAGTCTCTAAAGCTATGAAAGCGCGAGGTAAATAAATTGCAAAAATTTTACACCTTAAATAATCAAGTTGTATACTCATATATATATGCACGCTTTTTCGAAAATCGAGACAATGCGTGCTTATTGGCTCAACTCGAAACCCGAACTCACCGCCGCGGTTTGTCTTAGGTGCCAAAGAGAAGTTAAAATATTTGTACCAATATAATAATTCCGCCGAGCGGAAATCGAACTCACACCCTTTTACAGCTTAAATATTATAATAATTAAAGAGTTCAACGACGTAATGAGATACTACTACTAAATAAGTGCTTTCAAACTTAGTTGCGATAGTGTACATATTGTTATGTTATTCATATTGTTTGTTATTCATTACCGTAAAATGGAAAAATAATAGAAATTTGTATCTGATTATATTTTTATAGCTGTTCTTTTGCTTTATAAGATACACCATAAACACTAGCACCAGCTTCAGCTTTTCCCGAATAACGCAATAAGTCAGAGAGATGGTACTCTCTATCTGTCTATTTAGACACTACACTCTCCATTAAAACTATGATTCTACTTAGTATATAATTTTCAAAGCTTTTAATAATATTCGCCATCAAGCACAAAATCCATATTAATATTATAAGTGCAAAAGTGTGTGTGTGTGTCTGTGACATCATCACGGCCAACCGCTTGACCAATTGTGACGAAATTTTATATAGAGATACTTTTTTCCTGCCATTTTGGTTTAGTTTATCCGAAAAGGCCGCCAAAATACGATACAGATATAGTTAGCTAGTACTTCTATATAGACGGTAATTAATGATTGAGGCATCACTAAATATAAAAACATATACCTAATTCATTCACCGTGCTTGCTAAACTTACTTTAATTTGACTGACAAGTTTGCAGTTTCAGTTGACCCCAGAGCCCTCAATCATACGAGATACGTAGGCATTGTCCTCCCACTCTCAGATAGAATAGCGGGAGGTATCGCGCCACTCAACAGAGATGGATGGATAGGGCCTACGCAGATTATTTACACACATTTTCAATTCTGGCCTTACCTTTTGACCTTGCTGGCGTATCATGATGTAGACGCCCACGGAGCTGAATCTAGCCAAGCCTTATATATATTTGAATTACAAATCAATTGTTATATTATAAAGTACTGGAGTTCTGTTTTACTGTTCCGTATTATCAGCGGCCTTTTCTGTAAAACAATGAAATTGCTGGAAAAGTAAAAAAAATGGGAGTAAAAATCCTATAGCTCACATCCCAAGACTGTCAAGTATGTTAATATAAAATTTCATCACAATCGGTGCAGCGGTTTCGCCATGATGACGTCACAGACAGACAGCCAGACAGAGCTACTTTCGCATTTATAATATTAGTATGGATTTACTTTTATACGTTTAGATGTTTTGTTGGTAAAAGGGTCATGCAGGAATTGGCTAAACAGATTTGGATGGAATTTCACATATATAAGATATAGTTTGTAATCTGGATTAGTATAGAGATTGTTTATGATTATTTTTAAGCCTAAAACATATGATGTGGCAAATGTTATCGGGTGGTGATAAAGTAATAATGTGAAAACACAGATTATTGTATATGATATAATTAATTTAATAGTTCCCGGTAAAATATGAAGGGATAAATCTAATTATTATATTTATTATACATAAATAAAAAGCAGCTTCACTTACATTCCCTAAAGCACAGTGTCAATACACTCGGTTCTCCACTATCCACTCGAATGCGAGACTTTGCGTGTTCAGTGACGGAACTCAACGTAGCGCTTTGTCTTGTTACCAGAGCGGTGAAATGAAATACATTTTAAATTGAAATCATTCTCCCTTGCGGAAATCGAACCCATAACCCTCGCGTGTACAATCAGAAACTGTCAAACTGCGCTTAGGGCTTTTTCCGTAACTAATTTTATAATATATATGTATATGGTTTGTAATTACAACGGCACCACACAATATAAATTAACAATAAAATCCAATACTAAGTATGAAGGAAATAAACTAGACGTTTCAACTGGATCGCTATCTCCATTTCACATGTAACCACGTCGTACTTGTAGGACTAAAAGCATCGTATCTGGTATATCTGGGCATCTGCTTACATATGTTTAGATAACGCCTGCTACGGACTGGGATGCCATTGAGATGGCTTGTTTTTTATTATTTTACACATAGATGTATGTCTGTATGTATGTAAGTCTGTGCATATATGCAAAGATTAAATGTTTTATCTTTAGTCGAACTAAAATGGCTATGTTGTTTTTTTATTTATATATTAGTCGTGAATTTAGTTGCGTGTAGCTGAATGAATGGTTTTGAAAATGTTTGTGTGTGCGTGTGCTTGTGTGTTTGTGCTTGTGTTCACACATATCCTATATTTGACAGTTGAAAAAACCTGTAAGTCTGTGCATATATGCAAAGATTAAATGTCTCTTTGTGTCTTTAGTTGAACTAAAAGGGATATTTTGTTTTTTTTTTTATATATTAGTCGTGAATTTAGTTGCGTGTAGGTGAGAATGGTTTTGAAAATGTTTGTGTCCGTGTGTGTGTGTGTGTGTGCTAGTGTTCACACATATCCTATATTTGACAGCTTAAAAAAACGTTTTAAATAACATACAACACGCAATGTCTTGAATTTATAGAGAAAGTGCAGCACGGAGTGTTTGCTTAATTGTAATAAATTTTCTATTCTATTTATTTTATTTTTCTAAGTTATGAAGAAATGCAGCTTTTGCATTAACTTTTACAGTTATAGTACACTTATAATATTATACTAAGTTTTCAATATTTTAATTAATATATGTACACTCTAAAGCATGTGACCTCTGCCTTAGCAGTAAATTAAGACGAGCGCAGATAGTGTTCATAAATCCTCTATCGCTCAGTGGGCGATCGCATCGACTCTATATATCCTGATATCGTTGTATTACAAGATCTAATTCGGATAGCAAATTCGCAGTGAAAACACAATTTGTTTTAGGACAGTTTAAAATTTATCTTCCTATAAAAGATGTTATGGGCTTATGGCTTATGGACGTGAGACTATTGGTGATGGTTGTGGATTCGATATCTGTTTGAGGGAGTTTTTATATCAAAACCTTCAAAAAAATCTATTTTATGAGTACATGCCAAGTAAGTTAAAGGTATGGTTTGATAGTTGTTAGATTAATAATCTCACGTTACGTTAAATTCACACTTTATTGAAGAAAATGAATAGCAATTGTTTAATTTTGATGACTTCGTTGTATAGGAGCGGAAAATAAAAATAAGCCATACTAATATTATAAATGCGAAAGTAACTTTGTCTGTCTGTATGTGACGTCATCACATGTGATTGCAATGAAATATTATATATATATATATATATATATATATATGAATTACGCTACGTATTTTCGACCATTTTTTTTAGTTTTGCTGGCAATTTCATTGCATTACGAAAAGTCCGTCAAAAATACGAAACAGCTTTAGTTCAAAATACGAAACATCTATAGTTCGGGCGAAGCTGCGTGCGGGTCACTAGCTTAAATAAAAACTCCGAATGAGGATTGAACCCACAACCAATGCTTGTACAAGCAACAGACACTAAATACGCCACGATGGCGTCTTGAAACGTTTTAACGCTTAATTAAACAAATTTTGACATTGAATATTACCCACCACGCATTATATTTCTTTATTTTATTACTTTTTACAACCTCTCTGCATAGCATGAAATCTATTACAGATACAATATTTTCGTTTCAATTTAGCTACCGGATCTAGCATCGAATGTAGGACTTACAAAGTAAACAATGCCGCCCACGTCGATCACGATACCATTGTAACTACAATGTGAGATAGAATTATTTCTTAGCGCTGAAAATTTGAATTTTGCATAAATCCTTATCTAATTGATATATTGATAATTTGCTTTTTTTATTTTTGTTATATGTAGGTACTTATTTGATAACAGAGAGTACCTTATCATAAATGAATTTGCTCCCTTCAAACTCTGCTTAAGAGACGGAAACGTACGAGTTTTTTCGCAAAGTGGGAAGTTGAAGATAACTATAGTTTTAACAATCACCCAACCTTCCGTTAACTTAACTTCCGTTTCCTTCCCATTAAATACTTATGACGGTTCCTTTTAAAACAAATTCAATGGCCAAATATATTTTTAACCGGTTTAACCCGACGTTTCGAACAGTGTTAATATTGTGTTAAGTTGATTAGGTGAAAAAAGCTTAAAATATGTTTTCTATCAAGTCTAGTTCGAAAAAAATTGGAAAGATAACTGTATATCAAAAGCAAGCAAGTCGGTTCGATACTGAATCTATCACCGAAGGCGACGTACTCAGGCATGTTCACAATGCCTAGATGCATATCACACGGAGCGTCGTTAGACTACAGCATTTGAATTGTAAGAAACACTGACGTCAATATATCTTTTAGCGTTAAATGGTAAATTAAATGTTTTATATAGAAAGGAAGGCAACGAATGACGATATATTGAAAATGGTTTTTTTTGGCAGAAAGAACCTTGAGTCATGACAATCCGTTCTCCACTTTCGGCCCGAATTCGCGACATTGCATTTTGTGAGAATCGAACCCACAATCATCGTGTACAATCACATGCTATCCCATTACGATATTATTTTAAAATAGTTTGATTGCTATTGTCGTTGAAAAACATATTTTTAGAATACGTATAAATAATTGAACGCAGCAGGATTGGAACCGCGCCTTTTGAAAACCGTTCAAGCGCTCTGACCGCTAAACCATGCGTTCTACGTCCGGCTACGGATCGAAATACTTATAAGCTTATTACAACGTATATTTGTTGTTAGCATTTCTGTAGAGAGATTTTTACAAATTTCTGCTACCCAAAGATTATTCTACGAACAATCGTTTAGCAAAGCGAATGCTGTTTATTAAATATTATTAACATTTTTTTTAAGCGCTTTACAAATCATCAATCATCAAATCACACACTTAGAAAATTGAAAAACATATTATTAGAAAATGTATAAAAAATTTTACGCAACGGGATTCGAATCCCATCCCGAGTGTGATTGACACTTTAAAAAAATTTAAAAAATCCTATTGTCGTACATTATAATAGAATTATACAAAAGAAATATAATTAAAAGCAAGATTTAATGTGACACGTAAAACTATACATAATTAAGCGAACAATCACTCTATCTCTACACGGCATATGTAGGTGGGCCCATACCAGGGCGTGTGTGTCATACCACTGCACCTAATTACACAAGCTAAAATATCACCGTGAATGAAAACTTTATCCCTAGTGTTCATTTTAGAGTGCGTTTTCTTTATAAATCTTCTGAATTCATATAAAAAATTGATAAATAACAAAAGTGGGCATTTCTTTTTCACATAAACTATCTAACTTATACCTGGTGATGAATCGTTTGTATAAACTAGCTTTGTTTAAAGTTTAAAATAGTTTCATATATATTTTTTTTAATTCTGCATAGACTATATAGTCTAGCATAGTTTACAGACAACCCTGACTGACATACATTAGAAAAGTTTTCCGTTTAATCTGAACAAGCGTCGTTAGAAAATTTTCATATGTTTTCTAAATATATGATCTTATTTCAAGCTTTCAACTTCCTAACCCTTAAAATAAAAATGTTAAAAATATTCAAATAACATAATAGTAAAAGATTCTTTCAAACATGATGAATCTTTACGCCTTTTAGTCATCTTTTATCGGCCTCTCATCCTTAAAATCGAAAGAAAAATTTATATACAACACGCATATATGAGGAAATAATTATAAAACAAAAAACATACATTTTAGATCTCTCTTGTTATCACAATTTCATTGAGCACTTAACACAGACTAGCTACTTCAGAATTACGACACCTGTAAAGCTGTGACCTTAATATAGCTATCATTTCTTCTTTCCACATACTTCAAACGGGATGGCAATTCACATTACTTTGTTCCGCATATAAACCCCACCACTGTACCATAAAGTCAAAATTGGAACTTTTAAAACAGGTCAACAAGTGCATACCTACATACATTTAATTTAACGTGTGTATTTTTTGAAAAGTCAACCTCATATTAGCGTGACAGTGGCTGTTATCAGTGCGTGTCACGCTATCGTGGCGTGTTTGTACGCATTTGCACGACGCCTTTGAATTCCGTATAGATAGAACAAAGTGTGTCTTTATGTTATAAATTCTTTCATAATATACTTATTATATATTTCTATATTATACGTATACGTAATTGAACCTGTAACCACCGGCTTCAATTAGACAGGCGTCAACTCCACCTCATCTTACTTACAAAAGTATCAAGAATTTATGTAATGAATATATGAATGCATTTCTTTAATTTATATTATGTGATCATTTTAATTAAATTGTTAATAAGAAAGCTATATTTAAAAAAAAGATAATTTTAAATTAGATATTAGCTACAGTCAACAATTTTTTCAAGATACAATTAAATTATAAGTATTATATTATATCTAGCTACACCTATATACAACTGTTTGTTTGCTAAATTGCATCGAAATCCGTTCAGACATATTAACGTAATCGATTATTTAATAGCAAATAAAAACCCAAACAATTACATTTATCACATAAATTTATCATAACATTGCCTTGGAGGTATAATAAAAAAACTTCTATAGTACATTACTTATATTAATTCAAACAATACTTCGTTGTCAAAATATAACTGAATAGGGAAATGAATAGATGCGTGATGAACTAAAAGTATGTTGACTATTAGCATAAGCAGTGAGTTCCAGGCGCGTTTTGTCATCGATAACGCAGGATATATGGTGGCGTGGATTTAGATGACATATGGCGACTCCACGATAGGGCTAGATGATTCAGTAAATACGCTTTATTGCACACAAATCAAAAATATAAGCTATATATAGACATCATGTCTATTAAGATTTCTTTTTTAATTTAATATTCATTTAGCAGTATTAATATCGAGTATATCGTTTTATACCGCGTTTTGTACAATACATGGTGCCCGATTGGGCGGAACTTGTTTTTTTTTTGTTTTTCTTTAATAGTAAAATGACGCAATAGGAGATATATTTAAAAAAATTGTAATAACTGTAATTAGTAAAGTGACAAATCTAAAATCGATTATCGCTTTTTTTTCATTTGTATACGTAAATTAAAACTCGTTCGCAGCTACTGGAAAGACGAGCTCCCTCTAGTGGCTTTTAAGCGTCTGGTGAAGTTCTTTTTCATAAACCTATAATCATACAACATCGCTATATGTATATATAAATGTGTGTGAGTTTATATATATGTGCGTCTGTATGTATTTTGATATAGACTTATTATAATTTTGATAATTATAAAAATTATACCTTTGGCCTTTGTGCACTTACACTTTTATATCCCACATGACAAGGTTGCCTGATAGAGCATGCTTCTCAGCGTTAAGCCCGCCTTTAATGCATTTTTAATTTTATTGTAAATTGTATGCAATATAGAATATACATGTATATATATATATATATAAATAAATACATCACTTCGCACTTTAGATAAGTTATTAACTTATAAAACAACTAGTGACATAATGACTACAAATACTAAAAATGATTCGCTTATTTGCAAAGAAATTATATACATTTTTTAAGAAAATCTTGTCAAAAAATGTAAATAAATACTGGAAACTGTACTATATAGTTTTATGTTATGCTAAAAGCTAAGTATAATTTAAAAAAAATCATTTTTTGAAATATTATCAAGTGTGATATTGTTATTACACTTAGTGTTCTATATATATAAAGCGTAAAGCTAAAAGCTGAAAGCTGCTAATATAAATAATCCTGTCTCCTAGCCCGGGCGTTGACGGGTGTTGTGTCGTGAAAGATACAGATCTATCACATCATCTTACACATGTACGTTTCCTTGCACACAACTTGCACATATGATTCTTAAAATAGACATATTTTGAAAACCTTTAAAAAATTTTATACGTTTTCTAAATATGTCTTTTTCAATTTCCTTAGTGTGCGAAAAACACTTTAAAAAATACATATAATTCTTGATTGTACAAATATAATTTTATTTTAGACTTATTTAGCTAAGCATTTAGCTATTTTTATTTTTGTATATTTTTTTATAAATTCTATGAATTCTTTCAATTGCAATTTATTTTATATATTCAAGCATATTTTACATACTGCGAGTTAGAAAAAAGAATGTAATGTTAAATGGTTTTCGAGCAAAGGAGAACTTAGTGTCTTGATATAAGGTACTATCTGCTCACTTAAAAAAAAAACCATTGTACCTACTGGAATTTGACTCGCACCCATTGTGTATAGGTCCGAGATGGCTCAATTGCGTTAAAACTAGCGACCAGCTCGCAGCTTCGCATGTGAGAACTGTAGCTGTATCTAATTTTTGATAGCCTATTCGTAACACAACGAAGATCATGGAAACTCGAAAAAAATGACAAATAAGTAGCCACAATCGGTTCAGCGGTTTGGCTGTGATGACGTCACAGCCAGACAGAGTTACTTTCGCATTTATAATATTACGTTTTTGAAAAGTATAGAATGCATAAGGCTGACATAAGTTAGGTCACCTAACTTTTCACATAGAAATGTCATTTCTAAACTTTCGTTTGACATAAGCTCTAATAGAAATGTATTTTTGGCAGAATTTAGTCGACTTTTATTATTATGAAGCTTAATATTACTTAGTAGATTTTTGAAAACATAATTTACGTAGAAAAGTTAGTATCAGATTTTTCTCTTCTCTTCTCTTCTTAATTGATTGATGATTGATGTTTATTTGATGAAGAAATTAACGGCTGTACTTAAGCTTAAATGTGATTCTTATCTACAATTTTATGTAAAATATGAAAACATTTAACAAAACTAACTTTAAACTTAGGCAGACATCAATTATATTAATATAAAAATAACTAGACTATGCGCTACATACCTAATGTGTCAAATGTAAATTAATAACGGCGCCTTATCTAATAATTCATAAATTATAATCGAAGCTTTTGCTTTAGATAAAATCCGATATAACAATTGATTGATCATTCTGTGAATACTAAATGAATATATAACTTATACAACTTACGCTCCTCGCATATAAAATATATAATATTATACTAACATAACCATTTTTCATTTCAGGTAAGTGTCCAGCTTCCAACATCTTCATGTATGCAGAGAAAACATCCGGTACACTCTAACGACTACAAAATACGATTTAAACGCGAATACTCGACGCCATTATGCACAAAGGGATGCGACACGGTATTAAACTACGGAATGCATAAAAACAAAAACCGCGGCGAAAATAATCGAAATAAATATCGATTCATAACAATACAATCTGTAATCGAGTAAAAAGTAAGGGTGGCCACACATTAGTATCAGCGGCGACATCGGTGCCCTGTCCGGTTATTGTCGTCGTATCGCGCTCCCGATCGCCAATTCGCGTCGAACTCGAGGACAGCTCGACTACAGAAATGCCCGTCACATTTATCTGTCAAGATTCGTGTCCGAGCTAGCTTATAACTTTTAGGCGTTTTTCGTTTTTGACATGCTTTTCTTTATGATATACGAATTTCTTGTTTAGAAAATGTTTAGAGATATGGTTATATGGTGTATGTAGAATAGTGATTTGTGTGAATATATGTTATATCATTTTCAAAACACATATATGGGTTTTCTTAGTCTGGTAATAGTGTGGTGTTATTAACATTTAGCCTAATAATACAAAAGACCTTGGATAATCTTGAGTTGAGGCCAACGTGGCGCAGCGGAACAGCGTCCGACTGCAATTGGTTGTGGGTTCGATCTCCACTCAGAGGAATGATTATATTTATGTTATTTTCATTTCTTTGCTCTGGTACAAGATGAAGCGTGGCGTTGAGTTCCGCTAATTGGAAATTGGAGACGGAGTGACACACTAGGTTTTCTCTGACTACGCGGGAAAAAGCGTCAAAAGCTGAAAACAATATAGTAAACAAACCTGTCTGCCCGCTCTAATAGTGTTAATTGAATATTAATACTGTACAGGTATTTTTTGTTCCTTCTTATTATTTTTCAATTTTTTTATAAATCTAGCTTACATTAGTATATTATAAAACATTTTGCTATGTGTCATTATATTAACTTACATTTAACTGAATGTTTAATTTTATAGATATATAAAAAATATTTTTCACCAATTCCATATGCCTACATCCCATTATGCAAGAGTTTGATAAAGATAAAATAATATAATAATATATTTAAAACATTTTAATCTTGTTTCATCAGAAACGCACAATTTAAATAAAATATTCATTCAATACGTTCATTCTGCATGTATACAAAACAAAAAGGCGGTCTGCAGCCATTTATCTTTAATTTTATTGAAAACATGTTTCTTTTTATACAAGAAACTTCACTGGCCATAAACATATGATACAGTTATTTTTAATCAAACCATTTTAAAAGGAACCGCGCCTCAATGTTTCTAATGCCGATGCGTTCAAATTTTTATACCTTTTCCGAATTTGTCTTATTCAAATTTCCTAAGTGTGCGATTAACACTTTAGAAAATGTTAAAAATATTTAACAGAAAATATTTTACTTATTTAATACAGAACAAGTAGTGGATTTATTTTTATAATAATGCATTACGATTTTAATTCACAATGCATTGTCACTATTCACTAATCACTAATGAAAAATTAAGAAAAACACCAAAGAATCATACAACGAAACCCCCTTAACGTAGTTTTTTTTTCTCATTTTAACAATATCTCGTAAAGTCGTCTTTATGGTGTATTTTGTTTATTGTCATGTATTTAGTGGCACTCGTAAGACTAAGATGAATCGATTGATCGAAAGCGAAAGTATCATCAAAATCGGTTACTCAGTTTCCTCTCGACAACAACACATATGGACAAACGTACATACATACTCGTACAGTGTAAAGTAAGTACTCCGATACTCCGATACATAAATTCCAGCTGGCTTCCAAAAAACAAAAAATTCTTCTGTTTATATACAGAAAACAAATTAACCTGTTTTTATATGTAAATGCAAATAGTACTTTGTCATGTCATACTCTACGCGATAAAAGAGTTAAATTGTCGATTTAATTATTAAATCATTTAAACATAATTAATAACAACGAATTAATCAAGCAAATAAAAACTGTGTCCATTACACGTTTTGAGACTAATTGTCTAGAACATGTATTATTAGAATATTTAGTATATGTATTCTTAGATAAAGAAAACGTCGAGCTTTACATTTTTCTAGCAATATAAAAGCTTCTGCATTAATTCTTAGCCTTGTTAAATAATAAACATACGAGTGACGGCTTTTTGGAGCTGTGGGAAAGCGTCTGAATCAGGGTATAATTGTTTTTTTCTAGCTTTACGCCTGTATTCAGAGAGAACGTAGTATAAAAACACTCCGTTCTCTACTTTTGAAATCGACACACGTGTTGAGTGGTGGACCTAAACACCGCGCGTTGTCTTGGGAATGATTAAATGATATTTAAGTTACTTTATTTTATCCGCTCTGGTATGATAAAGAGCGGCATTGAATACCGCCATTCTACACGCAAGTGCCTGCTCTATATGAAAGATGCATAAGAAAGTTTAATTTAAAATCAAATGCTAAGTCTCGAATTCGGGCGGAAAGTTTTGACACTAACCAGCTATGCACGATAGTTTTAAGCTAGGTTTAATTTGTGATACTGTATATTTGAAACAAAAGACTAATTTCAAAAGACATATTTAGAAAACGTATTAAAATTTGAACGCAGCGGGATTTGAACACGCGTCTCTTGAAAACCGTTCAAGAAATCAATTACAAAAATAAATCTTTTAGCATACATCTGTAATCCGTAACTAATTTATAATATCAATATCAGTTTAACCTTTTAATATGTACAAGTATATATGTGCATTATACTATGTTTAGCTAACAATATTCTGAGACCAATGAACAGACCGCCTTAAAACCTGTCATCAAACCAATGTTACAAACACTACGTGTATAACCAATACTTCAAGTTTGGTACCAGCAACCACGCGTGTGATTTACAAACGAAAGCGGAAGCCCGGTCGTATAGATTTGTTAGCGATTTGTTCCCTATGCTAGACTTGCCTCTTTAATGGACTGTTTAATCGAGTGTTATCTCACAGCTCCCACTTTTAAACCTGCGTATATTGCAGGAGAGCTTTTCAAATGGTTAGGTTCTGGGGTAATTTTGATTTTTAATTAATAATTATATGTTTTTTTTTTAATATTACACGTGTATATGCGGAGAATAGAGAACGGAGTGTGATGTTAGTTAAGTTTCTATTTCAACTTGCCTAACCGTACTATGCGTGAAGTTGAAAAAGAAATAGAGTTAGTTACCTGCGGTATATTTGTTTTTTGTTTTTTAAAAGAATGTAGTAAATACCTTTATTAATCTAAGCCTGAATTGAAAATAACTTTAATAAAATATGTTTTTTGAATAGCTTTGAAAGTAATATTTTAAATTAAAATAATATTTTATACAGTTTTAATACCAGTGTGGACGCTCATTCACGAGAAAAACAAAGATATAACATTATTTTACATTTAAAATGGGATGTACAAACAGAAATACTAGTTGCCCCATTGATGCGCTAAATACAAAATATGTGTTACCATAGCGACGCGAATGGCACAGTGTGTGTAATAATCATTTTGTAAATTTTATATATTTCTAACTAGCGCCCCTCTCGCAGCTTCGCCTGCTTAAATTACTGATTTTTTGTCAGCCCGCGTCCTTAAATCACAAAGTTTGCTTAAATTTATAATTTAAACGGTTGTAAATTTTTTGTTTATGAACCGATTGAAGTGTTATAAACAGTATATTTTAAGGGAAGCTTATCAAAATACGTTATTGATGTAATAATTTCATTTACACCGATTAAGCCGTTTGTTGAGATTTAAGTGACAAACAGATAAACAGACAGACTGAAAAGAAAATTGAAAATCATTGTTTTGGGTTCTATTACAATGATAAATAATTGCCCCTAATAATATTTCTTTTCACATATCTTCCATGTACAGACAGCGATCAGTTACATTTTTAATATATGTGGGCACAGATGAATTATTATGTAATATATTTTTGCTATTGGCTTTCTATCCTTGTTATTTCTTATAAATAAACTCTAATTAAGCCAAATTATAAGCTCGTCCACCCGCGTTTATTGTAACAAAGAATATATTAAAATTAATTATACCATATATAATTTTACATCTAAACAATTGAATAACCTGGAAATATCAACCGCAAACCACTGCCTCACAAGCGCAAGGCACATGCACTATAAATTGCACTGCACTTGCAAGTGATTGATTTATCTCGTCACAAATAGAAGTAAATTCTATTAGTGTTAATATTATGTATCGGTTGAGTGCTAACGTATCTGCGACTGAGTCAGCCACTGCGGGGTCGCCTTGCGATAAATTCAACAAGTATAGACTTTACTTATTGACATTGTAGTATACTATGAAAAAGTTTGAATTAGTTTTTTTTCTATATATATATATATTGTATTATAAGTAGTTTTACTATTATGTTGAGACAAACGCGGTGGTAAGTTCTGCTGACAGCTGAGAACGGAGTTTCATAATTTCGGAGTGTCATGCCATTATAGGAGAGATATGTATTTAGAAATTGTATAAAAATTTGAACGCAGCGGGATTTGAACCTGCGCCTCTTGAAAACCGTACAAGAGCGTACGTTTTCTAAATATATGTTTTTCAATTTCCTGAGTGTGTGAATAACAATTTAAAAACAATGTTAAAAATTTTTTTTATTGTCAATGTATTAATTGTTGTTTTAATACATTTATTAATATATAATACATTTATTATTGAACAAATAATATGGTTGTAAGGGTGTTGATGGGCATCAGGTACTGGTAATTTATTTGGTCTGGTAAGAAAAGTGTTTGGTGCCTTGCCACGTTATGTATCGAAATTAGGCGGAAGATGCACACAAAAGTTTCATTTAAAATTAAATGCAATACTATTTGCCGGTAAGTGGAAAAAGGGTATCTTGGCCCTAGATTCTCTGACTAGTCTACTGTGTGAGAAAAAGCGTGGAGCTGACAAAAAAATTTAAATAAATTAAATATGAATAAAAAATTTTTATTGTAAATTTAAATAGTGGGTAAGTCACTACTATAGTTCTACATAATACTAATATCCGATAATAGATAAAAAGATACAAAGTCCTCTCCCACGACTCCTTTGTTTCTATAGGAAGGACCAATTACGCGGAAACTGTGTAACTAAATACTCATCGGGTACAAATTAGTTGTATATAAATTTTATTATAGGAATAAATTTTTACGAAAATAGTGCGTAGCATCTAATTTCGTCACAGTTAAATTTAAGACGGAGATGAAGTGCAGAAAAATATATTATATATATATATATATATATATATATATTAATGTTGTACTCTTTATCATGCGTGTGGCATTATTTTATAAATATTAGTTTTGTTAGGTTCGTATCACAACTAACGTTTGGACGGTAATGTTTTGTCCCATCGGTACAATTAAGTCAACATGGCAATTTAAAAGTCGTATTCACTAATATTCAAAAACCATTTCCGGAAAAACTTGATTTTTATCACATTGAACGATTTATTAGATGAATTGAAATTTATCAACTTCTCAAAAGATAAATATGATAATAAAGCGTAAATAACTTTTATATATCTAAAGACTAATGATGGTTATACAAAAAACAGCCAAACTGTTACCCAATAAAGTTTTATAGGATACATACAGATAAAAAATGCATAAAATTGTTTTTTTTTATGTTTTTATTACGATCAATTAAAAGAATTGCTATTGATTGAATCTGTGCCTGTCATATTACTATGCAAATTACCAAATAACAACACTTTTAGCCTTAGGCACCATTTAAAAAAAAACATTAACTGAGTAAATTTGATTAGTAAAAAGTCATTTTGATTATTATTGATTTATTATTTGTTGTAAATTTTACAAAATAAGAAAAACAAAGAAAGAAATAATCAAAAATGAATATCATTTACCGTCACAATCACTATCAATAACGTAATACAATAAATAGAAAACATAATGACTTAAGACTATATCCATACTGCCAAGCCCAAAAAAAATGGAGAATAAAAAAGAACAAAATAATCGATTAATTACAAAACGATACTGTAACGAAACATCTAACCCACTGCAACTTGTACTCTGTGGCGTATCGCTAGCTAATGAGAGCGTGGACTGCCATTGTATACAGATGCGATCAGCATTATCTCCTTATTTTTGCTTCATGTTTTCACTTATCTCACCCCGAGTAGGGCCAATTGTTTCGTTTTTCGTCATCTTATTATTGTTTGATACAGATATTAATCTGATCGGCAGATACTGTTTGTTTGGAGCTGGCATTGTTCGATTAATTTCACTTGTTAAATGGTAAATCAAAGGTAATGTTGTTTTAGAACAGAATAACAATTAAGTGTGAATGGCGTGACGAAAACACATTTGAATGTGTATTACACATAGTGATAATTGTGTCGGTCTATATAATATACGAAGTTTTAAACTAATAGAAAGTTTTTTTGAATAAACATTTTTTACTTACGGCAAAAAATAATCGGCTATAGTATTTCTAGGTTTTTTTTATGTACTACGCTCCTTTTTTTAATAAGGTAAGCAAAATAGTACATAGATACAACTCGATATACATTTTGTGACCTTCAAAAATGTTAAAAACAAAACAATTGTTAAAAGTCTTATTTGTTAAATTTTACAAACACAAAAAGCAAAGTAGAAAGATGTAGTGCAAGCACCTGTCAGTGCTGCGCGTCCAAACGTCAGCTTAACGAACTGCATTGTATGTAAAGTTCAATCTGTCTTAGATCATATTTTTATTTTTTTCTCTCCACCATATAAATACGTGCTATGCCAAATATAATTTTTATGAGGATTTGTATAGCTTATTACAATAATAAACTGATATTTAATACTGACTGTATGTGAAACAATAGCTTAACAGACTATATGAATTGACACTTTTATTACACATAATTTAAAGCCCCATATAAAGCTTTTCTTCGCCAAAAGACAAAGGATACTTCATAAACCACTTTGCTACCATGCACGGTGAATAGTCACTAAAATTGCTTTTATAAATTGAATAACCCAACGATTTGCGTAGAATTTTTTGTCGCATCTACGATCGCCTATTATAAGTCCCATTGTAAACGATAGTCTGCCCTGCCTGTCTGATCCTTTGAGTGGAGCCGATAAATATTTTAAACTTTATCGTTACGTAATAAAGTTCAATCTCAAATGTCCGAAGTTAAGTTATATGACATTCAGTCACAGATTGAACATTTCAGTTAGACCATAAGCGCCGGGCGTCGTTAAGGAAAAAATGTCCTAATGTTACAAGTGTTAGAACAGGGTTTTCGCTGTGAGGGTAGAGGTTCGGTTCCGCGAAGGCAGTGGCGCTATCGGAATCACCTTAATGATGCCTCGATGGTGGATAGCCATTGTGTTGGATGTAAATTTGTAGCCGTCGGCGCGGGTAATGATGTGAGAACAAGCCGCGATGCCGATAGGTCGGCTGCGCTAAACTTCACGAATGCCTTCTTTTGAACGTTCCTACACATTGACTTCATAACTTTTGCATTTTGAAACTTTGTTCTGGTACGTTCTTGGAAATTGTAAAGCAAGTTGTGATTTTATCTTTTGTTGTAATTTATTATAATATACTTTTTTCTAAATTCTTGACTAATCAACGAATGCTAGATGGAATTATACAAAAGCATCATTCAGCATTAGACATCAAATCGGTATCTTTATAATACCACGACTCATGTAGTTTCCATAATATAAAATAAAAATTAGGCAACCTGATAGCTGTAACACAGAGAAATAAAAACAGTATATAATCTTATTAATGGCTCCAAGCTTTTTATCGGGATAATTAACATACAGAATACTACAATATAAAGATAAGAAACTAAAACACTACGGACTCTTATCTACAAAGTATTAATTGGAATTACTGACATTTATTTAATTTTTTGCTTAATACCTAAACCTGAGACTGTGTCGGCCATATAAAACATGTTGCTAATAAACATTTTATTTATGAGTTACTAGCACATAAATTACATTCAGAAAATGAGCCAATAGGCAATGCCTTATGTTTATTTGAGTATTTCTTTGAAACGAAAACTTCTTTAGGCGCGTCGAGCACTTTTTGGGGAAACAAAAATCATGGAACTCCCGTCATCGCCACCGAACGCCTAGTGTAGTGTCTATATAACTTTATGTCAATAGAAGTAGAAACTAGATTGATATTCATATTTGATACTTATAATTGAAACATATTTCAATTTCAAATTTTAATTTCAAATTCTATAAGTTATAAGTTTTCACTTCTATCGACAGTCCCTGACTAGTTTTTTGTTAATACTTTTATATTTTAAAAGAATCCATCGTCCCGCCCAATCTCAGCTTTTTGTAGGTTTTAGAGAAGCACAAATATTGCATTCATGATAAGCACAGACCGATACCAATTAATTATAGTTACTTTACTACTCAACAGTAGATTGAATGATAAATCAACTGTTGAGTAGTTTTTTGACGAGAAGATGTCACTTGTTTTTGGATACAATATTTTTATAAAAAATCTGTTTTACTTAAATATTCGCTGTACATTAAGCTCCAAATGAAGTAAATTACCTACTTTTATGTTATTTTTACTATAATATTTACATATTTTTCTTACACGACCACAACACTTAGAAAATAGACCAACGCGCCACAGTAATGCCCATCTTAAATCTTATATTTTTATATAGACAACCATTTGTTTACAAGCATTTTAACCAACGTGTGCTACATTAGCCAAACGCCCGCATTAAACTAAACAAAACATTACATTTACCAAAAAGACCTTTATGGCGGCCACGATCATTAGCCGCAGCCATCGCACTATTTTGCAGAATAGACAACATTTTCAGTCTTTCAGCGTGTCATAATGAATAACATAAAGGATATTTAAAGGGAAACATGATAAATAAGCGACTAAACGGGCTTAATGAAAAACGGCGTGCGATGCGGGCTCTTAATTTTGGCGGGAAATTAGGATTGCCATTTTGTCGTATCACGTACAATGACAGCCGAGAAACTAAAGCACAGATGATATATAATCTTAAAATTTATATGTACTTACTATTATTAATACTTTTTAACTGGGTTGTATATAGTTTAAAATTAAAAAATATATATATTTTAGAAATGCTTCATTCTAAAAATAAACAAAATAGATAAATTAAACTTTCAAACGGACATTATATATATAATGTAATATGTTATTTTATAATTGTATATATGACAATGTTTCACTACATCAAAAGTATTATTATTCTAATGCACGCTCAATAGTATTCCAATAAATACAAACAATTAGTGCGTAAGTGACATTTGTAATAAATTAATATTTTATCGAAGCAATGCTTTACCGAAGCTTATCACAGGCTACATTACATAGGAATCCACAATTAAGACACTTAACTGCGACAGCATGGCATGACATCATTATCGCTGCATCGATTCTTTTTCTTTTATATCGAGTAATCGAAATCGAGCGTGGCGCCGACCGATCTGTTTAATCTGTGTATTATCGGGGACTAATGCACTCGCACAGATAACGCGCCATAAGAGCGGGGGCAGATAAAACCACTGTGGTCATGTTGAAAATAGTTTACACGCATAGTTTATGGTCTAAATTGTCAGTAATGTGTAATACAATGTATAAAATAATATATTCTTATTTTTCTTTTAAGTGTATAAATATTGAGCGTGAACTGTTAAGTAACAAAATGATTAACCTATAGAAATATCCTTTAATTATTGACATTACATTTTAACGCCCACTCGAATCGTTAAGTATTATTTTGCATATCGTTCTCTGTATTGCACGCCACGATAAATCTGTCTAATAACGTCGTTTAATTGAAAATGTTTTAAATATAAACAAACTCTGTGTAGACATTGAATCCGCGACCATGGCATACTGTTAGACTCTTCACACATGTGCTACTGTAGAGCATTTTAATAGAAGGTTTTAAAAATTAAAATAATTAAAAGATATTGATATCACTGGTATTACTAGTCGTAGACACTTTTAACCACAAAGTCTCGTACTTGTTTATGTAAACAAACTACTGATATCATTTACCAAATTTATCGCTATGATTAAGTACCAATAAGCTGCCCCATCTTTATTTGAATGTTGTCGTAAAAGTCATTCGACTTTATATACCTGCGCTATAAAAAAAACTGTAATTTTAATTTGTTTCACATGAATTATATAAATGAACTATATTTTTAAATGTTAAAAACGTCATTAATTTTATTATTATTATCCTTTAGCGTTGAGTGAGAAATTTCTCCTGTCTCTTTTTAGAAATACGAGATGGAATAAATGATGTAATACCTAAACGATAAATTACTCTTAATAGAAATTTATATTGTATTTTATTTAATGTACTAAATTCGTACCTAAATTAAATTTCATTTAGCTGCTTATACCTACATAGTTTCAGTGTAAAGCACGGTACCTATATCTTCTTATCTATGAACCATAACTATAGCTGCATGTCATTGGTAAGCTGTTCACAATAGATTTATGAATATGAATATATATATATATATATATATATATACATATACTGTATTTATTTAGTATAGTATATTTGATACGAAAATTACATTTATAATTAAATTAATATTAAAACTGTGTTTTCTTTTATAATTTTGTCTTGGATATTTGAAACGATATGGTACTAGTCTTATTACTACTCCATTAAACGCAGGTGACGTAGATAGAAATGCTAATCGAAAATTCATAACAAAGTCAAATAAGTGACAAGTGTGAGATGATGAAAGATTCATCATAAATATTATTTTCGTATTTAAAACTGATGACACGAAAATAAAAATTAACGAACTAAAAAAATCGACGTGTCCACTTATATTGTCCGATAATAACATACTAATTGAAAACTACCATCAATTATTCATTAAGCAGCTACAAATTTGCGACTGTGCTCCAACGATAAAGTATCTATATAAATCCTATCCCATTTTTTAAAAAATCCCACAAATTCCGAGTTATCGACAGACGGGAATACATCTTCCTTATTTAAATCGTCATTACGAACTCTTTACTTTATCGCCGCGGCCGGCTTCGGGAAGATGGCAATAATAAAAATTATCTATACAAATGGCTCCGGATTACTCCAAGACATAAATTCAGCTCTGGTCCAAAGAAGATAAAGGGTCAACGGATTTTAGAGGGTTTTTTTTCGCTACGCCTGATTGGCTTTCAAGTTTTGAAACAATTTGTTTGATAGTGTTATCTGGAATGTCAAATTTTTGATATCACGTCTGGGCAATGTTTGGTACACTTGTTGGCTTAGTGAATAGCTTACTATTAGTTATGTAAATAAATAGTGTAAATATCTTTGTAATTATTTGTATTCACAAACTATCGAACCGATTTCTCTTAAAATGTGAGACATAAGTTGGTTTAAGTGCTAATAAAATATTTTTCTTACATTTAAATTGTCACATATTTACAAAATACCGTAACTTTTATGTACCAATATTCAAATTCAAAACTTTCCATTTGATTCTTTCAGTAAACCCTCAAAAGCTAAGCGCAATTAGCAAAACCAGTAATGGGCGCCAATAAAATTAAAAACTCATATTTCAGTGTTCTTTTTCCGAACTAAAAGACTTTGGCAGCGGATAGAGAAATATTTTAAAGTCCAATCCGGTTAAAAAAAAGGAAAAGCCCGGGCCCGGCTGCCCCGTATCGGGCGCTTACCGAGACACCGCGCAGAGTTATACGACAAAAATGCTAATTCTCGAATCTCCAACTTTGTACGCCGCAATCGGTACGACGATTCGATGTTTATCCCTCACATTTAAAAATATTCTTTTGACATTATGTATGTATGCTGGATACATTTTTTTATTTATAATATCATCATACATACATGTGGCTGCAAATTGTATGAATCGTAAGTACGAATGAAACCTACGATTGATGATGGACATTGACATTGATGGTTGCTTGTAACCTAAAATACAGTTATTTCAAAATCAATGTGCCAATTACATTTAAAATATCTTATTCATAGTTCATAGTACCGTAATTTATCTTACACAGAATGTACTATACCCAATAATAATTCACACAAATGAAAGCAGTCATCCTCGTCATGGTAGCGACCACTTGAAAGCCATTTGTTCAAAATAATTCAAACTAAATTGATCACCGCTGCCGGAACATTGTAATATTGTTAGCTTTTTCAATTGATTACAAGTTTTCTGGTAGCATCCGTAATTACAGCACTACCGTTGCTGTATTCTTAAGTGTAATTATCTCTTCAAATTAATGGCTATATAAAAATAAGCTGTCAGCATTTAGTTTCTTTGCTGTTTATCGGTAAATTCCAAGCTTCAATCTCCAGCTGAGCTATTAATTTTTGCCGTCAAAATTAATGCACGTATCGCCTCATCTCGATTAAATCGTGTCCGATTTCGATCGCAATCCAGGCTATTTTCTTTAATTATACAAATTACATTGTGCCGTTGGCGCTATCACCGCCATCTGCCGGCCGGCTAGCAATTTTCACGATAACAGCCAACAACCGATTAAATACAAATTTATTAAAAAATAAATACGTGAGCAAAAACTTGATGTATATAAATATCAGACATCTCGAAGATTTATTTGTGCTTTCTATATCTCTTTCGCTCAATATCGATTAAATCTATTGTCAATTTAATAACCCGTGTTATGAAATGTGTCAGCTCGTAAACATCGATTGAACCTATTCGATTAATGTGTGTTTAATTATTTAATTTAGTAAAATAGTATACTTTGATGTTGCGTTGATTTTAATTTGATGTTTTTCAATTTGTATCAGTACTTTAATATATATATCAAGTATAAGGAAAATAATTTTAATTAAAATGTTTGTAATATTTTTTTTAAATTTCACACACTTAGGAAATTGAAAAACTTGTATTCAGAATTTGAACGCGGCATTTTTTCAATTTCCTAAGTGTGTGAATAGCACTTTAAAAAATGTTAAAAAAATATTTAGTAAATAGCTTTCTCTCTTGCCAAACGATTGTTCGTAGAATAATCTTTGGGTAACAGAAATTTAAAAGTCTCTCTACAGAGATGTTAAAGTCTCTCTACAGAGATGTTAACAAGAAAAATAAGTTATAATAAGCGTATAAGAATTCGACGCAGCTGGGGTGTAGAACGCAAGGCTTAGTGGTCAGAGTGCTTGAACGGTTTTCAAGAGGTGCGGGTTCTAATCCCGCTGCAAAAAAAATTTTATACGTTTTCCAAATATAAGTTATTTGTAAAATTATAATTTTAGTTCGCGTAAAATTCATAGCATTTTTCTACTACGCCCGGTAGTTATTTCACTGCAGCAACCCGATAACGATTTAAATTAATAGAATACATAAAGTCATAGCGAAACAATATGTCGGGGTGGTGTTAGATCGTGGCCCGATCCATCAAAGCCTCGTTAACACGTTCACATTCTTTTTTGTTTTACAAACGAGTCGGGAATAGTGTTCGGGCGTTTTTTCTCTCCGATCGATTGTCGGTAGTAATTGGTATGGGAGTAGCCGATGTCGAACACGATGTTTGACGGTGGACTGAGTTAATTATTTTCGTGTCGTAGGCGTGCACTCGAGATGCTATCCTTTATCGTGATAGTGTTCTAACAAAGGAGATCGTTTGACGCGACCGTTCTCTTGCTGATGAAGCGTTTTATTAATCGCCAATACGTATCTCGGCTGTATGCGCTCGGATCGTTATCAAAATTTTAATAATCGATGTTAATTAATTGTAGTTTTAATTTTATTCATATGATAAATGTTTTTGTATTTGTTGTACGTTTAAGCTTTTCTTTTCGATTTATCATGTAATTTAATTACAATTCTGTCTGTTTCGCAATCGCAGTGTTAATTGTAAAAGAATAGTAGTTTTGAATATATTTTAATATCAAGTCCACGACTTTAGGGTTTACCTCATATTTTGCAATTATTACGTCTATGTTAAAAATGAAAACAATATTATAATAAACAAATAAAAATTATTTAAAGTTTAATGGCATAATGAAATGCGCGAATGCCTGCACAAAAAGTAAAAGAAAAAAATGCTCGTCCAACGAATAGTAATGTTTCATTTGTTTTATTTCCCAGTTAACTATCTTCCATCTCGGTCGGAACTTTATCGCGCATCAGTTTCTTAGAATGTCGCATACTTGCGCATTGATCGCACGCAAATTTCGTCAGAACGTATCAAAGGGGACGCTATCGATGTGTTCGCGATCAACATATTAATATTTGATACGATAGACCCCGGTTCTGATTTATAATTAAAATCGATATCAGATCCGATTGGAGGCAGATGCCGTCACGTCGTACGTCACAAGCGCCGCCCACTTTTGACGCCTACAATGCGTGTACGCAACTTTTACCGTTTGAAGCGATATTGTATCATTGTATCTTTAATTTTATTTTATCGAAACGGCTCCGTTTAATTGAATGTTATAAATTTTTTTGTTTATCTTTAATTGTGAAATAACTAATTCACCAAATGACATATTTATTGTTTAGAAACAGATTTGAAATCCGGTATTCGATAAAAAATATTTTATTTTTATCAATAATTTGATACATTTCATTATACTTGATGGAAAGTTACTGCGATACATTTGTATTATGATAAAAATACCATTAGATTAAGTTAATTACTTTAATTGATAAACGACGTCACAGTGACGCAGTTGCTAAGTGTCTGATTTAAAACGATATTTGTCTCGATTAGAGCAAAAAATGGAGAACAGAGTAGTCCTTCACTTTTTTATTCTTATTATTAACACTCTACTGACATACGGTACGTAATTTTACTTTTCTGTAAATTACATTTTTCAACAAACATTTCCCGTAGTTAAACCTGGGCTTATAAGATTCGTATAAAGCTTCCTGTCTCTATTTATACCTTAAGAAAGTCTAGGTTTTGTAAATCGTATATATATACATATATATATTCTTATTTGATTTCTTTGCTCTTGTATAATCAAGCGCGAAGTTAAAAAATATATTCGGAATATACTTTACTAGATTTCATTAAATTAAATGCTTACTAGCATCTACGCTTAAATATTACTCAAATATAATAAACAATAATGTAACCGCATGTGTTTTTTGCGTCTCGACGCGGTCGGTATCGTATCGTAGCGTTTTGCATAGATTTAAAAAGTGGATAGCAATGCAAATGGCTGAGTGCCGTGTTTGCTTGCTTTCTGAGTTACGGCGCGACTAGAATCTGTGGGGGCTTTAGAAAATATACCTACTAAATATTCTTCGTATCAAAATACAGTCATATCTTCAATGATTATATATGTGTAACTATGACTTTTTTCATTGTTATTAGGAATTATCCGCTCCTAATATTTAATATTCTTACCAGAGCAGGGAAATGGGATCGTCGAATTGCGATCCTCTCCATCAACCCACAACCATAGAGTAGAGTTAGAGTTTAGTTCGTAGAGTTCCGCCATTTATTCAACCAATCATTCAATCCGTCATTCTCGCAAGTTTCTAAAAACAGCGTGTCATCACCCTAGGTTCTCTCTGACTACCCTGCTACGCGGGCAAAAGCGTGAAGCTGCAAAAACAACTCATTATTATGAATTTATGTGAATATATTTTGTGTGTTTATGTGTTTTCTCTATGAAACCAATTTTAAAATAACTGCAGATAAGATATCAATATATAATATAGCAGCTATAAATTAATTTTTAATAAGGATTTATTATTTAAGCCTCAGACTAGTTGGAGTTGATTCTTTGGTTATAATCCAATTGATACCTAAAAGTAAAGACGAACATTTTACGTTGAAACAGCGACCACCGGCTTAGGTTTAAAGTACTTCAACAATGTCTTCACTGGTAAGCTAATATTTCATATGACAATTTCTTTAATTATTAATTTAAATATACACAATGTGTAAAGACGAAATATTTTCAAAAACACGTACATAGGAGTCCACATGATTTATGACTCAACTTAATACGGTATTAATTAATTCATTCGCTATGCGAGTCCATTAGACGAAACTCTTTAATTCAGCGTTATCTGATTTCACATGTGCCTGCTAAGGATTTTTGTTTTTAATTACAATAGTGTATGTAAGGCGATGTGTGAAAATTACAAGACGGTATTTTTCAATTAACATAGAAAATAATTAATTTTTATACTCAAATATGGCTATTTTTTAGATTCTTTCACTAACTTAGTCCCTTAAATATTTTTAATCTGATACTTATATCTTTTTATAATCGCATCAGCGTCGTATCAGTTTCATCCATTTGATAGCATACAGCGTAGAGCCATTCGAATCATTCCTTCACAGATCTGTGAAAGGCTTGACACTGGCGTTGCGTAGAGACGTTTCCTCTTTGTGCGTTCTCTACCGCATTTATCATGTGGGGAACTGTTTGAACTGATTCCTGCCGCTGAAATTCGACTGAAATATTATCCTCATCATCTGGATACTTGGCACTCTACTACTGTGCGATTTCGTAGGAACTTTCTTCCACGTGCCACTCAACTGGCCTACCAGCGGCAGTGTTTCCAGGTCGATTTGACATGGGTACCTTCCAAAAAGCGCGTCTATTTCCATCTTAAAGGCAACATCCCTGTTGCTCCTCTGGTGTTACACGGGGTCGTGGGCGGCCGTAATCATTTACCGTCAGGTGACCCGAACGCTCGTGACCAACGAGTCTTGACGAGACTTGTCTATGGAATAAAAAGAAAACGTTGAATTTCAAATTTTGCAAGAAATTCATGTTTTTGAACTTGAACAATGAAAATGATAGAAAATAATGAAATAAGTAACATATATTTGATATAACATAAAAGTAAAGCTTAAATTATATAACTTGATTTGTTTGTTTCATATTTTAAACGTTTTTTTTAATATTCATAGTTCAAACTTTTCAAATAAATCTAATTTGTACTTTACAAGTTGGCAAACTTGAAATAAATACTTTAAATTAATAAAATAAATATACTTCCATGCGTACATGTTATAAAATGACAAACACATTACTAAGGCAACGCCTATTTAACGCGTTAACGGGTATAACAATGCCAATAAATAGTAACTATCGTAACAAGAAACGGTGCCCATCGCGTTTCAGGCTGAAGAGCTCGAGGAAGTTCCTTGAAATTACGACCCAAGTGTAGACTTAAGTTGCCCCCTCCACTGTCCGAACTAAGGAGATCAGACAGTGGAGGGGACAACTTCGGTACTGGAATCTTCCAATTACTAAGGTAGAGTAAGGACTCTACCTTACTAATTGCTAGATTCCACTAATGCTGCCTCCGAAATACGTTCTAAAAATTAACTGGTAATAACTCTTACCAGGCATCTTTTAATAAAATGCCTAAAAATTTACATTGAACTCATAACCTTGAATTTCATCTATCTCCAAGTTTTACATATTATTATTACAATATTAGGGATAACCCTAAGCTAAACGTATTTCTTTTTACCAAGTCGGTAAACACATATTTCATTTCCTCCATTCTTAACAATTCCCTTGTAACACTATGAATATTAACATGCAACATATCAATCATGGCAGATCTCTAGTGCGATTGTACTCATTAAAGGGTTGGTTATATAAATGTGGATTAGGTACGCTTATATTTTGTATGTAGTACTAAGTATTAAATATATCTGTATTAGATACCTTCATTCATTTCCACGAATGGACATTGAACCCACAACCATCACATTTGCAATTTGATACTGGTCCATCACAAGCTTATTTGGCTTAAGAGACATTAATCTTAAAAATTATAATAACAAGGTTTGCTTATAGTTCACGCTTATAACTATACGAGCTTTAGCAATATAAACAAACCTATAGACAACCTAGTGCCTAGACACTGTGTTCTCCACTACATCTCAATTACTAGATGTTGAATGTTGGAATCCAACACTGCTTATACATGGCTGATGAAATAAATCATTATTTCATCAGCCGGAACTTAAATAAAATGATTCCCACAAGTGGCGATTAAAATGACAAACATCGCCTATAAACCATTTTTTTTATTATATATAATGTTAGGTGTCCAAAGTTTTCTGGTTAGGCACTGTACCTGTAATAATAGTCAAAATTGAATCATTTCAACTCTAGATATGTGTTACCTCTATAAATTATTTTTAGATTACTAATATTTTCGCAGCTTCATTTTCTATTAAGTGTCTCTCTTTAAAAAGAAGACAAGCTAAAGGTAATTTCTCTCCATCCTTCGATAACTTTCCATAAAGTGGAAAAATCCGTCGTGGAGCAGTGGTACAGCGTCTTACTGTAAACGCAACGTGTGTGGGTTCGTTTTCTATTTACAGGAATGATTATAGTTAAATTATTTTCATTGCTCTACTTTGGGACTTTTTAGACTTTATATATATATATATATATAAAATAAGTCTAAAAAGTATAATGGAAATAGACGACTAGGTATGATTAACGGGGTACGAGTAGGTATGCATATTTTATAAGCGAAAATGGCAGTAGTAAATAGCATGCAATTTAAAAACTAAGAAAGTAATTGCCTTAGTGCTACTTATTATGTATATTCCAGTAATTGATATAAATTTAATAATAGGTTCGTGTTATGGAAAAGCTATTTCTTATATCCTTGTAAAGAAATGAGGCTAAATATATTTAAGAATGGGAATGTTTTAATTACACAATTAGCACTAACTATGAATAGTAGGCACTAGGTGTCCCTGTCGCGTAAAATATGCGTTACCTTAGTAACGTGTATGTCACTTTATATAATAGTGCTGATATATGTCAAACTCATGGTTATTTAATTCATTTGAAAATATTTCTAATGCAGGCTGAACGCACTCCTTCGCTACATAAGCTGTAGATAACAACCCTCGATCCACATAATTTTAATAAAAAATTATAGAGTCTGTTTGTCTAACTGTAGAGTCTGTGTGTATTAAATTAATTTCACATTATGAATAATTCACATATTGTAGATATATATTCGCTGTATTGGCAATTTTACTGGAAAGACAAAGTGAAACTACTACACACATTATTTTTTTTGCATTTAAATAAGACAGCCGCAAGACCGGACGCCGCACTTAATTAGGGCATACAAACACTTTGGTATGCCAAAAAGTTTTTTTACTCGAGTGTGCTTCAACTCATAGACATTGCATTTGAATAAACATACCAACTTCAAGACGATGGTGTCTATATGTTCTATTCCTACATCATTTGGAATTTTGGTTTACTTATAAAACCCAAATCCAATCAATTTACTAAAACCTCAATCAATTTATTTAATCACCTCACGTAATTACACTGACATTTAAAGGCACATGTCATCTACTTAACTTTACTTACTTGAAATTATTATCAACAAAACCTTAACATATATTTAAAGTGATTTTTTTATCTGATTAATTTTTTTAACGGCTGAACGAAAATTTATACCATAACAGTTTTTTTTATCTTTACGTATCTCGCGCAGCCTGCAGAAAAAAAATGTGTTAATTTACTATATTCTACATTGAGCCTTAACAGTACACACATGGTCAAAGAGGAAATTATGTATATATATATATATAATGCACACGGTATATGATATGACAATAACATTAGCAATGTAAGTATGATGTAATGAGTATTACATAGAAAATTTAATATGAAACAAACAAATCTACTTACTGCAACTCAGAAAAGCTAAGATAAATAACTTTTGTATTACCGCCATAGCATAAAATGACATTGACACACTTGGCCAGATAATAATCGATTTAAAAGTAACAACATTAATTTTTTACATACGGCCATTACCAATCAACGCGGTTACATCTTGAGATAAAATCGAAATTATGGGACATCGATATGATGACACGATACATCGAAGTCAGCTGTCAACTGTCAGACTTCGTCCTATTAAGTTCAACTGCGGAAGGACTAGGTTCGAGATATCAATATTTTTTGTTTTCTTTTTATTTATCGCTAACAAGTAATAAGTTTATTTTTTTCTACAAATATTTGTTTTATTGTATCATTCAGTCATTCTAAAATTGAAGAAAAATTAAATACGTGTTAAAATTTTGTCTTTATTTTAATACATTTTCACTTTTACCTGATAAAATTTAAGATTTTGCAATGGGTTTTGTTGTGTCTAACTTTTTAAATACGCATACAAAAATAATTACACATAATTCGTTAGTAGAATAAATAGATCTCTTAATTATAATACATTTCACATAATAAATATAACTTGTTCCACGCTTCGTCGATCCGGAAACGTTTAAAGGCAACGCAACCTAGCACTCACATACTTCCACCATTAAAACTCAACTTACAAATAGCGTAACTCGATAGTGGAATCGAATCCGCGATATGCAAATGCGCGTCCGATCGTGACGCACGACGTCCGGGCACTTGCCGAGATCAGCGCGATGATAGACAGCTTTTATCACAATGCGCAGTGACATTCAGCTGAAGAAATGTTTTATATGTTTAGCCGATTTCGACGAATAGCTATAAGGTTTAGTTTTAAGACTTTTTTACAAACGAATTAAGTATAGAAAATGTCGCTGAGCTGTTGTAAATAGTTTGGCCGTGTACTGAATTATTATGAATTCGGTTAACAATCGTCGCAATATAAATAATGTTTAAAATTATTTTGTATATACGGAGTTCGCTTTGGTTAGGGGTTACAGCAATATTGGATTCTGACATAGAAACGCGACGTGAAATAGTTGAAGCTTCAAATTTTAAGGTCGTCAGTTTTGCATATGTATACAAAAACAGCAGATTGAATGTTAAAAGATATTTTATGAAATGAATCTAAAACCGTGGACTTATCGTGACTAATATTACCTGTGTGATCTTACGCATAAGATCGAGTAAATAAAAAAAGTACCTACGTAAGCTTTCTACTGAACCATTTAGAATGTTATAATTTGTATATTAAAGAACCCATTGAAATTAAATAAAGACTAAATGTTACGGGAAGTGTACAAAAATACAATAGTTAAACTGCATGTAAATCGGTTTAAGCGGTTCTGAAATTAGCATACACAAACAGACACACAGACACATACTGAACCATTTAAAAATATATTATTTTAGGTTCTATTACTTTGAAAAATGCCTCCTCTGTTAGGTTTATGTATCGATTAAAACGTTGGTTACAGGGATTGTAGGAAAATACAAGTAGATAGGCAATATTATTTTGAATAAAAAGTGCACAATTTCTAGCTATTTTTAAATACAAGTCTTTTTTCCTATTATAGAATTCTCAATTTATTTTTCTATATATTATAAAACAACTAAATCATAAAATAAAAGAAATAACGTAAAACACAAGTCTCACTATATTATTTTTAACACATGTAGGTATATAACTTGAATTAAAACATGATATATATTTTGTATAAACTATTTGTTAGGATACAAAGTTACATCAGCTTCGCCGCCTAACTCTTTATCCCGCATAGCAAGAAAGGCTTTACTTTTTACTCTACTTTCCGCCGAATTCTTGACATTACTTGTTAAGTGGCGAAGTTAAGCGAAGAAGCAACCCCGCAGTTAGTGAACATGAAAATATATTAAATATAATCATTCCACCAGCGGGGAATCGAACCGCAACCGAAATCAAACGGTTCTGTGCCACAATAGCTTATAAATATATGTTAAAACCATATGTTTCTCTTTGTCGGGTCCAAAACAAACCCCCGATATTACTCACAACAAACAAACTACAAAACAAACAACAGATTAGATGGCAATATTTAAAAAGAAACACGAAATTAGTATAAAAACCTTAACAGAATAACATCTCCATACAAATACCTGTTAATTTCATTTATAGAGCTCATTAATCATGCTGTAGGTACTTTATAATTGAATCTAATAGTAATAAACTCAAAATTCTTTAGAATTTAAATTTTAAATTAGGTTTACACAAGGTGTATAATGAAAGCATTAGTTAAAAAGATAATGTTATAAATCTTGTATTAACATTTAAATGGGTCCAACTAATATATTAAAAAAAAAACATAAATCTTAAGTAAATTTAGAGTTATTAAGCACGTTGCTTCGTTCTGATTATGGATTTTTCAATAGATATGAATATATTAAAACATCGATATATTACATAATAAACATGATCATACAGCTATTTGTATAAAGAAAAAAAAAACAACAAGTTTCACACAGCACAGAGCATTTAAGACGACGCCAATCTGGCATACACTTAACGGCTATAATGCCTTTAAAATGATCCAAATATAATTGCAGCTTTTCAAGTGAACTAAACTAGCTAAGTTACGTTAATAACTTCGAATACTATGTTAACAAAATACCACGGTGTTAAATGTATATAAATTAGCTGCAAAGTGGCAACATTTACACAATCTGTTTGGCTCGTGTGTATCGCAGATCGATACTGGCATTAAAAGCCATTACTATCGGTTTACGCAATCAATTCTCTGTTCATTTAAAACAACAGGAACGCTCGGTGTTACTTTGAACAATACTAATTTGTTTACATTTAATACCTAAAATTTTATCTGTTAATATAAATAAATAATAAAATAATAAATATATGTGACATATAATATTTGAATTATATACGTTGTTGGGAAGTAAAGAAAGTATCACAGTCACAGATAACCATTGAAATAAAAAAAATATACTATACATATAATACAAACGTCAATCTTGTACTTGTGTGCATTTAATAATTTTATAGAAAAACGTCAAACATAAGTATTTTATAATTATAACCAGCTGTGTTCGTCCGCGTAGTATTCTTAAATAAAACATCGTTATTACATCAGTTTCATATGCCAATCGAGGTCCCGTCAAAATCGGTGCAGCCATGTCGGAAATTATCCGGAACAAACGGTTCGAAGGCAGACAGACAATAATTGTAAAAAAATATTTACAAATATGTACCGTGTATTTAACTTAAAAGCACTTATATTAATATTACAAACAGAAACTCTTATTTTATTTAATTGTATAGATAAACATATTACACGCAATGTCTCGGATGCGGACGGACAACGGAGAACGGCGTGTCTTGACACTAGGTTCTAGAAAGCGTGAAGCTGAAAAATTATAAAAAAACATGTTATATAAAACTATATATAAACAAACAAAAGTAAACGTAATAAAATAACATTTAAATTAATTAAATACAAAATTTCAATATCTGATATCACAGGTAATGGTATCAGATATGGTATTCTAGGTGATCGGTCTCCCGCGTCACAGCACAGATCTATATCGCGTCGATTGTGACTGCCTCGATGCACGACTATTTTAATTGGGCTCTGATCTCTGATCAGATAAATGGACGGACAAGATGGCGGCTTTGTTTTTTTTATGGGCATGTAGGCACGTGTTCGATATTTGTCCGGGTATAGAATTTTGAATGGTCGTTTAATGGTGTTAGTAGAGGCGTTAGTAGTTAGATAGCTGATGTAATGATTTACATGCTTAATGCATGCTTGCTTGCTTTTTATGTATTCTTTCATTAATAATACAAAGTTTAAAAAAAAACATATTTAGAAAACGTATAAAAGTTTTAACGCATCGGCATTTGAACCCACGCCTCTTGAAAACCGTTCAAGCGCTCTGACCGCTAAGCCATGCGTTCTACATCCAGGTTTCCTTAGTGTGGAAACTTTAAAAAATTTAAAACAAATAAATACAAAGTTTGTCTGTATAAGTAAATAATGGCCTAAGTGTGTTATATTTAATTCATATTTGATCAAAAGCTTTGGTAGTTCAGATACCTATAAAATAAGCATAATTATTATATAAAACAAATTGTCACATTAATTTAATATTAGCTTAGTATAGCTCAGACCTTTGTGGCAAATGCGACACGACAAGCACTTAAAGGATAAATCAAAAACGGTTTGCTTCCTCTAGTCTTTGTTAAAAGCAATGCGGGTACTTTAAGGTGGGCTTAATACAATATAGTTATGCGCGTCGCATGCCAACTCTCTCATATAAAAGCCATTTTAACCACATTATTTCACGTGTCTATAAAGACAAAAGGACATTGATAAATATCATTTAACGAATCGACATTCAGTTTCACAAAAGTTGTTTAAACGACACCAAGTCACGCCATCTATCTGATTGAACATTCAACCTTTTTCAACAATCACAACTTATAACTTACTTAAGGAAAAACGGGAGCTCGAACGCAACTAACGAACTGCGATAACTCGCGTTCGGTATGACGCCAACATTAAGCTGCCAGATATATCGAGTTGGACTGAACCAATCGCACGTCACCGCGGAATCGCAACAGCCAATCAAAATGCGCTGTGACTAGGATAGCGTGACCCGAACGCAATCCGATTCGAATTGCATTCGTTACCGCCAGATGGCGGTGCGCGAGTTCCAATCGTCGCGTCCATCTCGCTGTCGTGCCCATATAATGATCTTCACAGGGGCAGGAGAATGAAGTTGAGCCTCTCATTAATTGGCGTTTTGAGCTGAGATCGCTGCGCGAAAGATAGGTTAATTCCTCGCCCGGTCAAGATCGTTGTCGCTCAAAAAGGAAGGTGAGCGAGCGTTTTCTGGAAATCAGATCCAATTACAACGAGCCCCGTTAACTTTTTGTTCTATTTGCTCGACGGCTGAAAGTATACTCACGCGCAGCGCTGACAGACGCGGGTCATGTGACCAGTTAATACTGATGAATTATTTTATTTCCTCGATGCACGGAAACGTTAGTCCTTTACCCCACCCACGCGAGAAAATTTACATACCGCGAGCACGTCTCAATTAGGAGCGCTAATGTATGCCTCGACCGAAGCCCTGATCTGTCTGTCGTCCACAGATAGCGAATGAAACGTGACGAGTGACGACTATCAAGAGAAACCCACTGCCAACTTTGCATCGCTTCGCTATTAAGAACGCTAACAGCAACTGATACTGTTGATTTCTTTTAATTTATATAGCTTCTCAGTCTTATATTTCAATCCTAACAAAAAATAATGTATGTTCATATATTTTATTTCACTTTCAGGTGAGGACGAGGAATGGGGAAACGAGAGCGAGGCGATGCCTGGAGAACCTCGCACGCCGAGCTCTGGCGGGGAGCGACCAGCTTCTAGCGGAGGTGCTTCACCGGCTTCCGAAGGCTCTGTTGCTGCTTCTCCACCACGTCTACGTCTAAATACTAGTCTAGCCACTGATCCGGCGCTAGCACCTCAAGCTACATCTTTAAAACATGAACCTCCGTCGCCATCACCGCCGCCTCCACCAACTCAACCGAGAGATTATGGCTTAACACTTACGGCGGCTAATTTCTCAGCACTATTTCCAGCAGCAGCAGCAGCAGCTACTCCACTTGGTTACATGTGTAAACCATGTGGTATACGTTATTCTTCATTGAGCACTCTGCAAGCGCATCAAGAACATTATTGTTCAAAACGTAGAACTAAACCAGATGGGACAGAATTAACAACAGATGTAGCCGCTGATGAGTCTAGTGGTGACTCGAAAACGCCCCGACCACCCGGCAAGCAATTCGCTTGTACTTATTGTTCGTACAGTGCTGATAAAAAACTTAGTTTAAATCGACATATGCGAATGCATTCTTCTTCACCAGTCAGCAGTGGAACTCCCGTACCGCCGCCTACTTCTAATGGCGAAAGTATAGATGGACAACCAGCCCAAGAACGTTATTGTATGGATTGTGATATTCATTTTACATCAGTCAAAACATTTCGAGCTCATAAAGCTCATTATTGTAATACAAGACAGGTAGTCAAGCAAGTTTTAGCTGCCGCTAGAACGGGATCTGCTACGTCAGGGTCTGCACCACCTTCTCCGGGAGCAACTCCTCCAGCTCAAAGCCAATACGCATTAGCACTACCAACAAATCCAATTCTTATAGTTCCATATTCAATATTACAAGGCGCTAGTAGACTTCCAGGTGCTACATTGCCTGACCCAGATACACCTTGCTTTTTGTTACCAAATGGAACTCTTCAACCTATTAGCCGAGCGTTGCCAAATATAAATACAGAGGTAAAAGAACCGGAAGTTTTAAAATCGGCCAATAGACCACGTGAACTATCCCGAGATGGTGCCACACCTTTAGATCTGAGTGTCCGACGTACCCCAGAATCTGTAACAACAGATGAACAAGAGAAAGAAAATAGAATGCGATCTACTACACCAGAGCAAATAGTTTGTGCTCCATCGTTACCTGGCTCTCCTGAAACGCCTTCACCTTCAAGAAGATCCTCTTCGCCCAGTGGAGAAAGTTCTCCTAAGCGTCGCCGTCGAAATTCAAGAGGTCCAACTCCAAAACCGCCTTGTATACCTTCTCCTCCCGAAGAAAAATTTACACCAGTAATACCTCCTCCAATAATACCACCTGCTCTAGCCCTTCGATTAGCTTCTGAGCTACCTGTAACGGCGGTAACCCCACAAGTGTTAGTCAAACAAGGCGTGTCCAAATGTATAGAGTGCAATATAGTGTTCTGCAAATTTGAAAATTATCGAATTCACAAACGACATTACTGTTCGGCTGGCGGTGGTGAGGAGAGAGCTAGCCCTGCTCCGCCAGAGCCAGGCCCGCCTCCACAATATCGGCAGTTAATATGTTTGGCGTGTGGCATAAACTTTAGTTCAATAGACAATTTGACTACCCATCAATTATATTACTGTACAAAGCGTGAAACACGATCGCCGCGTAGCTTGCCGGAGGCGCCAAGGCCGTCATCGGGGTCGGACGGCGGTTGGAAATGTCCTTGTTGCGATGTCGTATCGCCAACTGCCGCGGCCGCGAGCGACAGCACATGGAAACCGCGTTGCGCGTCAAAGCGTTTCTGCCGTACTGGTCTGCCGGCACAGGGAAACACGCTGAGAGGCATGCGAACGCACATACGTATGCATTTTCGTGAAAAACCCGCAGATCTTCAGGTTGGTATAATTTAAACTCTTCAATAATCTTACTAGTACTTATTTTATATTATGAAGATTCATTCAACTAAAAAATTATTATTAATTTAATAATAAAATTAAAACCATCATGGCCGATTGTAATGCGATGGCTGAGGTCAATCCTCATTCAGGGAAATAATTATACTCCATTTATTACCTGCACTGAAGAACGTAGGACGGCGTGTAAGCAAACTAGGTTCTTTCTATCTAACTTGTTATGCAAAAATGAAGCAAAAACATTATATTCTTATTCAGTCTGTGTATATTTTAATATAAAATCTACACATATATACTGCTATAATTATTATAATTTAAGCAAAACTAGTTCAAATTACTTGTAATTTTACTATACAAAGCTTATCTTATTTACAGGAGGAGAGCTACATCTCATGCGTGCTCGAAGAAGATAACCGAGAAACTACTTCGCCTAGCCCAGCGGTGGGCGATCGGGTCCACCGTTGCGGGTCCTGCGCCTACACATCCACTTACCGTGGCAACGTTGTACGACACGCGCGTCTAGTCCACGCTACTGAAGACCCAGAACCCGAAGAACAAACCTCACCAATACCAGCGGTCGACATTAAAAAGGAACCCGAGACTGAAGAAGATACGCCTAACTTCTGCAAGTCGTGTAATATACCATTTAAATACGTGAACACATACAAAGCACACAAGCAGTTCTACTGCACTGCCAATCAAGATGCCGCCGCCAACAACAATGTACCAGCGAGAGTCAACGACGCTCCTGTTGTATGAAATAACTTTAGAAAGTTTCAGCGGCCGTTAGTAAACTTAATATTAGTGTCACAATAAGGCTGCTGTACTCTCGACCCTTAGCTTATTTTGCTTAAGAGCGTTAGTAATAAAATAAGTGTATATCTACTCGTTTTTCTGAATTATAAAAAAGTATGTGCAATAATTAAACATAAAAAATAATTCGATATAAGACACTTGTACTGCATATCAAAGCCAAATTGACGTTTTGACATTAAATGCGTTCAATGAGTGTATGAATGAAATCTCGGCTAATGTATATATAGGCATAGGCGTGGCTAGAACTTTTATGAACTTTTAATGTATAAGTCAGCCAAGTAAGTAAATGATGTTTCAAAATATGTTTTTAGTACCTACCCATTTTATAATTATAATTTGTAATTATAATTTTAAGTAAAACTTATTTAATTTTATTAACAGTAAATTTTAAAGCACTATACTTCTAACTGCGCCTATGATTAGAGCCCTAATTAAGATTTTGTTATAATATATTGTTATGTAAAAAAAAGTTAACCTCTTTCGTCATTGTATTAGTATACGTTAAAATACCAAATTGTAAATATATGTAAAGATATTATCGCAAACTAACTAAATTTTATTACCATTTGTTCTAAGTAGTAAGTTTGTTGTAAGTTGATTGTTCTTTCTTTGTTGTTAATTTTTTTTTATTATTGATAATAATTACTCTTGGATGAAGTTTATCATATCTTGCTAAGCAACTGAATGCTCATTCCGTAAATAACCAGTGTTTTTTCATCATAAATGGCGCTACTATATAAATAATATTTGACGTATATTTTTAATTAAAATAATATTAAATTCAAAACAATAACTGTTCCATCATATTTCGTTGCTAATGTAGTGTCATTTGTACATTCTTGGTTTGTTTATTTTTTATTATCTGCATTCATAAGAAAATATATTATCTGTCAAAATCATATAATTTATTGACATTTATTTTTGTAATATAAAAATTATTTAAATACCTACAGTTGACAGTTCAGATTTCAGTTTAATTTCAAATGCGTATCGTATTGTTAGTACTTTCAATAAACACTGGCATGTTATTCCATTAGTTACATATAAATTATACTAGCACCGCAATATAAATATAAAATGTATAATATATTGGAAAAATTAAACAAATATACCTTTCTAGTAAGAAAACGCGAAATACCATGTTTTGTCAATGCCAAAGCATCGCTAGATTATCGTAATTTGCATTTATAGGTATCTCACTAATTATAGCTGTAGAATTAAGCAATTAAAAGACTTATTCCGTTAATATAAATGTATTGTGTTTGTCTGTACATTGGAATAAGTCTAGAGTTTTCACTTTCGGATAAATGGCCGTATCCATTCGGATTTTTAAACTTATAACGTATTTAGTGGTTAAGTCGTTGACAAGTCATAGTCACAGATTATCTTTTATATATTATCTATTTCAAATACAATTGAATTGCATTAACTATTCCATATGACCATTTCTGTTTTCTTTATAATATATATTTTATTTTTCTCTATAATTACACAGCAAAAACTGTTTTCGACTTGATCATTCCTACGTAAAAACTTCATGACATTTCAATAAACCAACATAGCATCTGATGTGACGTGCCATAATCAGTGTTTAATATAAAAAAAAATAGATTTAAATGTTAAGGTGATATTCTCGAATAAAATTATGGCTTAAATTTAATATATCGCATCTTGAAAATTAAAGTGACACTTGGCGAAATTTATATAGATGCAGACATACAGATTGAGCTCGGGCTATATTTGAAATTAACATATGAACAATAAAATGAAATAATACCTTCAATTGATATAAATTATTACTTGAATAAGCTTAATTTTCAAGATGGGGGATTATTACAAAATTGCATGTCAACGCGCCTAGCGACGGCCAAATATTAGTGTTGAAATATGCCACGTTATAATGTATTTGTATCGTAACCATAGGATGTTTTAAAGTGATACATACGTGATGTACGCGTACATTGATATTGTAAAATACGCCAGACAATAAATTATTATTTATCACATATTATGGACTTGTTTTTTTATCCTATCCTAATTTTTTTATCTGTGCGCTTAATGGTAGGCTGAATGGGATCCAGTGTTGGTTTTTTGAGACATTACTTAATAAATATTCTATTATTTCTATTTGTACACACTTATTATTAAAAGTGTTATTTACACACTTAGGACTACCTGAAATTAGTAAAAATTTAAATTTCAATTATTTTAACCAAAATAATCTACCAGATGAGTCTATCTATGACTTTGACTATTCTAAAGTTTTTAATTCTGAAAAGTCAGGTTTCCCCAAATGGATATTCGTATATCAAGCTTTCAAGGGCTGTGTGTACAGACATCTTCACCCTAAAGGCCGGTAACGCGTCAACAACTCTGATGTTGTAGATGTCCATGGGCGAAGATAACCACTTGCCATCAGGTGGTCCTTTTGCTCGTTTGCCTCCAAATTTAATAAAACACAACAAGAAGTGATTAAAAGTAATTAAAACATCAATTATTCTCACTATTCTCCCTTTTCATTAATAACTAGCAGCAGCATATTACACATGTTGCATTAAGATAGCATGTCACTTCACAAAAAAATATCAAACACATGGTAGTTCTGTGTAACATATTATTTCACCAATATAAGAGTTTTTTGGCTCGGACTTTTTAAAATTATTATATTTAATTATAAAAGATGTATCCCTGCACTCCTTTTCCATATAAACTTCAACTATGCCAAAAAAGCTTAACTACACATATAAAGGTACAATAAAACAACTATACAAATACAAAATTATTTAATATATACATCCATAAAATAAACCAAATAAATCATATATATCAATCAGGATCTGAATCAGATTCATATTGCTCCTTAAACTGTTCAGAATCCTCTTCTTGGCCATAGTAGAAACCATCTTCACTGTCTTCTTTGTAACTGTCATCTGGTGTGCAATGGACAAAGTTTCTACTGTCAGATAATTTGTCTGCTTCGGATAGAACCCTGACTTTATATTTAGCATAAGCTTCTCCATACCTTTTAACATCTTCATTGAATAAATCTGGTGGTTCGTCATATATTTTTTCTTCGCCTACATCACTTGACAGATCATCATCTGTATGAATAAAATCACAAACTGTCTTGAAAAAAAACTAACAGGAACACATTTAAAATTATTTTCTCAATATTCTGGTCATCTTATCATGCTACAAAATTGGTACCAGTGCTACAAGTGATGATTGGTACAAGTGATAGCTAGATAGATAGGTAACTACAGGTGAAGCTAATAAGCTCATGTTTTTAAATAATATATATTAGTTAAAATTGGTAATGCTAATTTTGTTATAATCTCTATATATAATAATAATCTATCAAAATAACTTATATTTAATAAAATATAATAATACCCAAATTAATATTCCCAACAGCTTTTATCATATCTTCTTCATCAATGCTACTGGGCTCTGAATCAGGATAATCATTTCTCCAGTTGTTCTCTGCATTGGAATCTTCACTGTCATCATCATCATCATCTGATGCAGCTAGGCCATTATCTCTGTAGCTGCCTAATACTAAATCTGTTTCATAGTTTTCTATACTGCAATACAAATAATTACTTTAATTTATATAGCCAATAAATTATATATATAAAATCTTGGTAATTATCAATTTTTACACATTCTAAATGTGGTCACAGGTAAACATAAAATGTTGACCCATTGGGTTTCCAAAATATATGTAATTAACCAGTTTATATATTTCATAGCTTCATTTAAAAAATATTTATTTGTTTTTTTTCCAGTGCATGAATGCAGACTGAGAATCTGTAACTTAAACCTGCATTTTATCTAAACAGGTGGACCATAAAATATTTTCTATAAATTCAATACCCGAGAATACATTGAACTTCTTAGTTCTGTCACAATAGGGTCTTGATATACATTGTAATATTTGATGTTAATCAAACAAATTAAATCATTCATATTGCATTACCTTACTAGATTGTCCAACATTGATATGTCGAAGTCTTCTTTCGCAGAAGTATAAAGGTCATATATATATTTATCATTTTGTTTTTGATCTTTTCTTTCTTTGTAAGTCTACTAAATCAAAATCATCTTGTACAGAATTGCCTTTCAAACCTCTACTACAATTAACAATTTCGTAGCGGCTTTCTGTAGCAATATCTTTTCTTTCTTTTCTTATTTTCTGAATTATATTATTTACACTAGTTGAATGTTTCAATTTAATATTATTTGGCACTACACTTTTAACATGCTCGTGTTCCTGTAAACATTTTTAAAGAAAAGTATTAACCAAATATAAATAACTACTGAAATAATTATCTATATAAAAAACACTTTATGCCAACCTCGTTTTCTACACTACCCCTAAAAACGAAGAGTGATGGTGCAACTTCATCAGAGTCTGTTTTAAAACGTTTACACAAAAGTACTAAAGCGTCTTGAGGGTTATCATCTAATCGGCGTTTCACTCTTAAAACAGTCGATGTAGCCATTCTAGCCGTAATTAAAAATGTGATCTTATTTATTTTGAGTTCATCCCCTTCATTAATTGATATAGTAATTTTTTACGACTTTGCCCACACTTTCAAGATTTTCCATGTTTCAATGCACGACAGCGAACCGACTTCAGTACACAAATAAATAACATATTTAGTTGTCAATTTGTCAGGTTTGTAAGCTGTCAGACTTCAGAGTAGAATATTACAATACTACTATCTTAAATGCCTATCAATTATTTTCAAATGAAATATGAATAAAATAAAATAATAAGTTATTTTTATGAAAGAATGATATATTACTTATATAATAATTAATCAGTGTAGAAGGAATATTATTTATTATGAAAGTGCCTTCATTTCAATAATTATTATTTAGCACATGTCGTGAATAATATAATTATTAAATGATTTATATTTTACATATAAATAGTACGTCTAATGAATTCAAGAATTATTTGTGTTAGTTTCTGATTTAATAATATTTTAAGTTTAAATAAGTTATACTACAGAGTATAAACAATATAATGTGCAACAAAGTGAAGCAGCTCAGTCCTTATGTATTATTAAAATTAATGAAAAAAAATAATCAAAATCTACGATAACCTGTGACAGTTTCAGATTCATCAACTAAGGTATAAGAATTCAGCGTTATCGCTTTATTTAGTTCCGATTGTGGTGTAATTACCTTTTATTACTAATAATAATTGTTTGTTTACAAAAATAGAGGCTTGTAGAAATTTCAGAAACAGAAACATATTTCATTATGGATAATTTAAAACAATTCAATGCCATGGGTTCCGATGATAACAATTGGCGAACACAAAGTGTTAGGCAAACCGTAGTCTCGAAGATGTAAGTGTACCATCATTAGTAATATTCACTATAAAATATATTTATTAAACAGAAAAAAACATTCTGTCGTTCTTTCAAAGGAATTACATGGTACTACATTCAAATATAATTTTGCGTAACATGTAAACAAAATTTCTTAATTATTACTAACTTTTAAATTGTATATTTATTCATGTTTTAGTGAGGAAGTAATACAAAGATCAGGGATGCAGGTCGCTCGCAACAGCAGCGAAATGGAGAATCATGTATTCTTGAAAGCAAAAACCAGGGAAGAATATATGAACATGGTTGCTAAATTAATTTTACATGTTAGAGAAATGTGTAAGTTACGTTTTACATTTATGATTATTTAATAGCAATTTTAAATTAGGTAAAATATATTAAATTAAAAATTGCCAGAACACAATTTACTTTCTCCAGTAAGTGTTATTACTTATATTTTTATTAGTCCTTTTTAATAATTTTGTACTAAAGTATCAACAATATAAATTTATCGATTGGTAAAATTTGCAACAGGTCTGCTTGCAACAGTTGTGAATTCTCATATTTCCCCATAACTATTGTAATGTTATTGTTTATAAATAACAATATCTTACTTATTTTATTAATAATATTCTATGATTTAGCTCAACCAAAACAAAATCAAGGAGCTCCCAACATGCAACCAAATCAAAACCAGCCTGGTCCCAACACCCAAGTACAAAATCAACCAGGTCAGCAACAACAAGGACCTAGCAACCAACCGGGCATGGCTACGGACCCTATAAACGCATTACAGAACATGGCATCTCAAGGCACAAGAAACCAAATGATGAATATGGGTCCAGGGCAAATGCAACAGGGAGTTTTAGGACCTAATCCTGGAATGGGAGGAATGCAGGGTCAGATGAGCCAGCAAGGTCAGATAGGATCACAAGGACAAGCTCAAACAGCGACTAATTTACTCCAAACTCTTAACCAGCGTCCTCAAATGAACATGCAATTGCAGAATAAACTTGGAGGTTCTATAGGCATGGTACCAAATCAAGGTCAAATGGGGTCTAACATGGTCAGTGGAATGGGCATGGGCAATATGGTCAGTCAGTTACAAAATCAGCTGTCAGCTCCTGGTATTCAAATGATTCCTACTATGTCCATGTCAAATAATATGCAAGTGCCCATGACGGGCTCTAATACAATGGTCGGCCAAATGCAGTGTAATCAAGTTGTAGGTGGAATGGGTGGGCAAATGGCTCCCAATAATATGCAAGGACAAATGCCTAATCAAATGGGTGAGTTGAATGAATATTGAAGTTGTTATTTTGTTTGTAATGTTACTAATGTTATAATTGAGAACGGAGTGTCTTGTCACTAGGTTCTCCTGACTAACCTACTATGTGGTAAAAAACATGAAGTTCATATAAATGTGCATAAACAAATGTGGATTTTTTTCATATCTAGTAGGCAACATGGGCAATAATCAATTGGTAAACATCAACATGCTGCAGCAAATGCACCGTGGTGGTAAAGAAGTGGTGATGGGCGCGGGCTACGCTCCCCGCCCTCCACACAACCAATTTTTGAGGCAGAGTCCGTCACCGTCGGCCTCGTCACCCAATATGCCTGGGCCGAGCCCAGTTTCTATGGGTATGTAGATAAATATATTATGTGTATTTAATATAAATAAAAAACAATAGTTAAATGTGAAATAGTATGCTTAAAAAAATATACTAACAGAAAGTATGGCAGTACATCATACCACTAAAAAAGGAAATGCCATTACAACATAACATAGTGCATTGTACCAGACCAACAAAAAAAATAATATAATAGTTCCTCCAAAAAGGAATCAAACCCACAACCAACCGCAGTTTGCAGTCAGGTGATGTCCAACGGCGCCAAGACGGCCTCTGCAGTATAACACATTTTATTATTTTTCTATGATTGAGTATTTAGTAATATATATAAAATATATAATGTATGCAGAATTACATTTACATTGAAAATATAATTGCAGGTGGTGGTGTTCTGAGCGGAGCCCTATCTTCACCTCTTTCAGGTCTAGGAGGTCTCGGAGCATGTACTGGAGGCAGTCCTTCACCCTCAACCAGTCATCACCTTGGTCATCATCCTCAACAGCAGCGGTGGGAATATTTATGATTTTTTCTCATTAATTATTGTTTTATTGATTTACCAATTAGATACAATTATATAGGTAATTATATAATTATTGTAGTTGTTAGGCAATTAAAAAAAATGTATACATTGTATCATTGATGTTGACTGACTTTACCAGAGTTTCACATATAAGGATTCTTACTGTGGCCAGACATAAAGGCTGTGTTCTATATGTCTGTCCGCAGGTTATGAACATTCCTTTTAGTAAAATTTTAATACTTTTCTTATTGACATAGGTATTATATATATTGGTTTAACACACTTCTAATAATGAAAGAAACTTACATACCAACTAAAATGTCTATTTTGACCAACTTTTTGTCCAACCTTGTGCCCAAGACAATACAATATTATGATATTATAATGTCCTGGAAAAAGAGGACTTTTCTATGTTGTAGTTTAATTTGCAATTAAAGCATGTTTTATGTATTTTTTTTTCAGTGTAAACATGGGCATGGTGGCGTCCCCCTCATCGTCCCTCAACACTCCAGTGGGGGCAGGAGTGGCTTCTCCTAGTGGAGAAGAAGCTGCCTACAGAGAGAAAGTGCGACAGCTCTCGAAATATATAGAGCCTCTTCGTAGGATGGTCTTGAGGATGGTCAGCGAGGGAGAAAGTGAGTGGTTGCATCATTATTGCATTTCATCTGGTTGGATCATTTATGGAATATTTTCAAAATGGTTTCACACCTTTTTCTCCAGTAGCAGAGTAGTAGCAAAATAGTGTCAAGACATTCAGTTTTCCTCTATTTGGGATATCTATAATATGTATAAAACTATATAGTTTTTAAATTTCTTTTTTGTTTTTCTGTTTGTTAATGTATATTAATATATCACTTTCATATCATAATACACGCTATAATATCAAAAACGGCTTAACCAATTTAAATGCAATGCAAAATGTTGTCTATTGTAACTGTACAATAAAAAACAAATATTCAGGGAAGAAAAAATAAAAAATATATTACCACTGGGTAACCAGTGGTAATATATTTTTTATTTTTTTTTCAATCGGTTTCGAAATAGTCATGTAGTATTCGCAGGCGAAGCCGCGAGCGGGTCGCTAGTAATTAATATAAAAGTAACACTTTAAAAGTATTGGCTTTCTGTACTAGAAGATAAAACATGTCTATTCATTATTTTATTTTTTCACGCACTTTGTAAAAGAAAAATATGTTAGATGCATGAAAAGTTAGACGTATTAGGATTCGAACCCTCATAGAACCCTCATAGACCGCCTCATAGAAACGCTCCCAAGCGTTCTAGCAAAAATACATAGAGCAGGGTTGAGCAACCTGCGGCCCGTTTAATAATTTATATTACAGATACAGATAAACTCTTGGCGTTTATATATTACATTCTACCAAATTAATGTGACTTGTTCAAACATTGGTTATAATATGAATACAATTTAGCTGAAACATGTTGCTCATACCTGACGTAGATTGATACGAATCCTTCTACATTACATTTTTTAAACGTTTTTACTACGTACATAGGTTTTATTAAAAAATATTAGAAAACCACAACCATTGTGTGATATACATTCCAACTGAGCCACTATGTAGCGTTAATTTAAAGTAATATATAATTAATAATTTATTTAATATAATGAACTTCCACAGATGTTGAAAAACTTACAAAAATGAAGAATCTATTAGACATATTGTCTAATCCAAACAAAAGGATGCCTCTGGAGACCTTAATCAAATGTGAGGTGGTGTTGGAGAAGCTGGACTTCAAGAGGAGCGAGAGCGTTGGTCTGGGACTTCCGTCCGCTGGGAAGGTGACACAATTCAATCTTTCAATTCTCAGCTTTTTTAATACACGTTGTGTTCCTGTGATTTGTATTTTGTGTTTTATTCAAAAATAACCTAGTGTCAAGACACTCCGTTTTCCACTTTCCATTCGAAAAAGGACATTACCATTTACCAGACTGAAGAAATTAATATAATTTAAATATAATCATTCCCCCGAATGGAAATCGAACCCACAACCGAATTCGTTTTCTTTTAGACACCGTCACACGCTGGTTTAGTCAATAATTTAAAAGTATATATATGTTTAAATAGGAACAAATATGTAACCCGCTATTGGAGGTAGTCAACATTTGCCTCCAGTCGCCGCTCGCCAACCACACGCTGAAGCGCACTTTCGGATCCACCCTCGACGCTCTCAACGGACCTGAGATCAAGTTTGTGCATTTCATCCTTCTAATAACATATTTGCAAAAAACTAGCCCAATTAAAACAGATTTATTTGATGATCATATGTATGAAAAATAGGTATTTGTGTGTGTGTGTATGTGTGAGTGTGTGTGTGTGGGTGTGTTAGTGTGTGGATGTGTGGATGTGTGTGTGTGTGTGGGTGTCTGAGAGTGTGGATGTGTTAGTGTGTGCGTGTGTGGGTGTGTGAGTATGTGCGTTAGTGTGTGAGTATGTGGGTGTGAGTATGTGGGTGTGAGTATGTGGGTGTGAGAGTGTGTGAGAACATTTATTTTAATTATAGATACAATCCCATATAAAATACAGTTCTTCAGAGTGTTTTTACATACGAGTCGGTCGTAAGGCTAGGTCTATCTTTCCATGCAAAAACCAAATTTTAGTGGAATTAAGACATTATTTCAAAAATTAACCTATTTAAAATTTGTGTAGAAATATTTACGTATATATTTAAAAGATAAATAATAATAAAAACTGAATGTGTCGTCCGTAATGTAATGGTAAATGAGAAGTGTTTATAACATTTTTTTTAAAGTGTACACACTTAGGAACACTAAAAAATTCGAAGCATTCGGTCTCCATGAGACGCGGGTCCTTTATCACTAGATCTATTATTTTAAAATGCTAAATAAACTTTTAAATTCATTAATAATCTTTTTAACTCCCTCTTAGCGCCCACAAACGTTTCACGCTTCACCAATGGCATTAGTCTTTATTGAGATTTGTTCCAGGAATCTTCCAGCGCCCCCTCAGAAGATACCCAAAGTGGACGAGCCGGCTCTGGAAATACCCGACGTGTTGCAAGGGGAGATCGCCAGATTGGACTCGAGATTTAAGGTACTTTTGACTAGAAATAAATATATATATATATATATATATATATATATATATATATATATATATATCTGCTCCGCTCTGAATAAGCGTATAAGAATTTCGACGCAGCCGGATGTAGAACGCATGGCTTAGCGGTCAGAGCGCTTGAACGGTGAACGAGATGCGCGGGTTGAAATCCCGTTGCGTTCAAATTTTTATACGTTTTCGGAATATACTTTTCAAATACCGTTTTATGTTAGTTGGTCCAATTTATATATTAGTATGTTTTATTGTGAGAGTTGAACTTTTTTTATTATATACTTATTCTTGTCATAAATATTGTTACAAAGAAAAACATTATTTTTTATTGTACGTTTTATTTATTACTATTACAGTGTGTTAGTTTAATACATTCATATAAAACCATTAAAAATATATGAAGCTTATTCGAAGAAGTCTCCATGGCTGCAGTACAGTCCTTTAAACGTTGCGGCCAGTTATCAATAGCGGCACGCACTCTGTCTATGAGAAAACTCTTCACTGCCAATCGTATGGATTGTTTTAGGGACTGCAAATTATCATGGCGTTTACAGCAAATCTTACTCTTTAAAACTGACCATCAGAATCTCGTGGATTAAGATCAGGGCGAGATGTCGGCCAGTTTTTAGCTCTGATGGACTCAGGAATATTCGTTAGGCACCAAGATTGGATGGATCGAGCTTTATGGCCCGAAGCCGAGTCTTGATGAAAGGATTATTCTTGGTTATTGAACATGGGGCTTAACTACGTTCTCAAAAATGATGCCCAATGTTTTAATACCTTTTCCACGAAAATATGGTTCAGTCACTCGTTCATAGCTAACATCACACCAAGCCAAACCATCACAGAAGTCAGATAATGCCCATGTTGTTCTCTGTCAACTAATTGGGTGGCTTCTTTAGAGCTTTCAGCATAAATACAGTCATTTTGTATATTGTATGTTATATTGCGCAATTGGAGATTTTCCTCATTCGTCAGTCAAGTCAGTTACCTCCCTTTGCGTACCGCCCCAGTAGTTTTGATTTGATTTTACCATCCTATCATTTTTTTAATTTTCAGTTAAAAAATTACCAGTGCGTTTTGTATTGGCTGCAAGTCCTAAGTCATATTTTTAAATACTCGCTATGGTATACGATAATCTAGATCACCCCATTCCATTTTTATATCACAAAATATTTGTTACAATATATTGGCGCGAAAGTAAGGAAACACAATGAACAATCACATGAAAATGACAGATTCTAAATTCAAAAGTAATGTTTTGTTTATTTTTAATTATAAACAGTATTTATGGTCAGATTAAGTATTTTAAGTATATGTTGTTGTTTACATTTTGAACTTGTTTTTTTTTTGGTTTAATTCAATTTATTTTACTTAATTATATAGGTTTTAGATACAAACGCTTAGACTATTTTGGGCGCAATGTGACAGTATCTGACTGTATGTATATACAGTGCGATGGTTGTGGGTTCGATTTCCACTCGAGAGAATGTATATGTTTATAATATTTTTTATTCTGGTGACAAGACAAGGCGCTGCGCTGAGTTCCACCATTTTATTTTTTTATTACCAAACCCGTTTTAAGTCTCCAAGAAATGTCAGGTGTCACTGGAGACGATGCAGCTGTCGGGCGGCACTTCGGCCATCGCGCTCACGGCGCAGCTGGACGACGTGCGCCTGCCCTGCGTGCCCGCCGTGCACGTGCGCGTGCCGCGCGACTACCCCGCCGCGCCGCCCGCGCGCACCGCGCCGCGCACCCCCCCGCGCGCGCCCTCCGCCGGCGGGCCCGTGTCCGCCAGCGACAGCTTCCTGCAGCGCGTCGAGAGGGCCATGGACGCGCGCTGTGCGAGGTTGGTGGTGGTCATGTCTGGTGGCTGGTCACTCTTTTTCACTTGTTCACTTGTTCATTTTCCATTCAAATTTCCTCAGATTACCAAAAAGCTGCTCAGTCGGCCAGCTCCTGGACGCTTGGGAGATGAGCGTGCGGCAAGCCTGCGCGCCGAGCCCCGTCGCCTACACGCCTGTGCCGCCTTTAGGACTGTAAGTCGAGTGTGTCAGTGATAGTGCTCGCAAAGTGTTACTGTGACTCTAAAGTGACTGGATTATTGGATTGAAGTGTGATTGGTATGTTTCTCCGCTTCACTGTTTATTTTTTCTATATGCGAGGGGCAAGTGAAATTAAATAAATTATACGGTTTAAGCTTATTAAGAAAAATAAGTTTGGTTTAAAAATAGGTTCAGTTCAGCTCAGTTATTTATTTATGATGTTTTCAATGTGCTGGTTGAGGATAAAATGTTAAATGATTAAAGAGTAGTATCAAATTTGACAAAAAGGTATTGTTGCCTTTTTGTCAATTGATATTCCTTTACACTCTCCCATGACTTTACACAAATAGTTATTTTCACTGACACATTAATGGCCTTATTGGTCTTAAAGGGATACCCGTTTTATAGTAAGTTTAGTTTTTCAATTGTTTTAAGGATTTATGAAGTATTGTACTCATGCTCTCTCTCTGTAAGGTTTGGATGTTACCTTGGATGTGGATCGTTTTTCTATTTTGTTGTACCTTGTGTCTTCAAATAGGAATAAATCTTGGTGTAAACTAAAATCTTATCGGATTGATGTAAATCTCACAAAGGTAACAAGGCTGGATACTATGCTTCTACCCAGCCTGTTATCCCCAAGGTGTCCATGGTTTTATTCCCATAGATTTTCTGAATTAATCTGTTGTTTACACCTTGGGCACACATGCACACCTGTATATTGGGCCAAGATCAGGATCAAGGAACACTCACTGTGTGAAGGGGATTTGGACAAAGGTTCCACTCTCACCTTTGTTTCTCCTGTTCTAAGTTAATACGTCCTATGGTGTTCTGTGTCATAAAGTTGCCCGCCCCCATAATGTCTAATGTATATATTTACAGTTATAACAAGATCAAACTATTTATAAGCCCTTAGTAAATTATTATTCATTATTAACCTTTAATATAGTATGTGTATTGTAAATATACATTTTGTTATAGGTGAAGGTTGTTGTATTAGTCAAAATTATCAATTGTAGTGTAACTGTGTCTGTTTTTCACCGATAAATGTCCTTTGTGTTCATTCTCGTGTTGTGCAATGTCTATGTGACATCGGAGAAGTGACTTGTGCTCTACTGGATCATCTGAAGCACCATGATTGATTTTATATCAACATATAATATAACATGGTGTGTATTGTATATATATATATATATAGTTTTATTATATATAAAATAGTGTTTTGTAGAAAATTTAAATTGAATTTGTAATATTTTTATAATTGAATTATATTATAAATGCTTTTTTTTTTTACAAACGAAAAATAAAAGTTATTTAAAATTGTTATAAATGTATTGTGAATATGGAAATTTTCGTAATGAAATAGCAAAATAATTAGAGTTTTAAGGTTCATTTATAGTAATGCATTAAAGTAATGCACTAAAGACTGTCATTTAAATAGATGTGGAAAATTTGAAAATGTAACATATATACCTCCATTTCTGCAAGTCGTCAAAAATAAACGGTTTAAGTGAAAGTTTCCTAAGACAAGTGTTAAGTGTATTGTTTTTGAATGCAGAAGTGTAATATTTGACAGTTTATGGACTTCATATAAAAATATACCTGATAAAATGTGTAAACATACAAACAAATATTTTTTTTATTATAACATATTTGTAGTTGTATTTTAAAGAACAAACTGAATTTGGAGTATTTTTGATAATTTGTTACAGAAAATGACATATATATTTATATAAGTTACCAAACGTTATATAATGCATACAATTCTCTCGCGATGGAGTACGACAGCATGTTATTGTATACGCGAGGGTTGTGGGTTCGTTTCCCACTCATGAGAACTAATTTTATTAATATTAATATATTATTTAGATAAAGCGCGACATTGAGTCCCGCCACTCAAGGCACATGTCTTGGATTCGGTCGGAAAGTGCAGAATGGAGTGCTTTGACACTATGTCCTCTCCGACTTGAGGAGAAAAAATAATTAATAGATAATAACCTATGAACTGTTTTGTAATGTTCTTTTTAAAATCAAATTTCATACTTAAAGAGGCTTTTAATATAAATTGATATAAAATATAAGCAATAAATTGTTTTAATCTAATTTAAAATTATTGATGTATGTTGTAGTTAATAAAGTTTAATTTATTTTTGGATTCCATTTTGTTTTGTCTATTGTAAAATTATTAAGGAAAATAAAGAATATATAGAAGTTTAGGGATATTTTATAAGAAATTAATATTATATAAGGCAAGTAAGATCTTGAAACCATTGTAGCTCAATGGGAGCATTTGACTGTAGTTGTAGTGAGAGACATCACTCAATGTCTCTAAATTGGACGGATGCAGAGAACCAAGTGTCTTGAAACTAAGTTCTCTTTGACTCTCCTCCTGATATACTGAAGGTGTGTTTAGCTAGATCGTGATTTTTATATAATATCCAAGAAAATATAAAGTATTTTATTTCCAGGTGTGATATTTGTCTGTGATAACTTTAGTATGTTGTGACAAATCATTTATTTTTTTTCTTTATTTTATTGTATTCTGATGATAAGCTTTTTCATATATTGATGTGAATGTAAACTAACTTATGTCAATTTAATCAGCTTACTACAGTTTTGTCTGAAAATTTGCCTTGACTAACTAATAGTAAGGACGATCCAGTACAAAAGCATAATATTTGTTTTTTGAGTAAATTATTTTCAATATTTCATGTTAAGTAAACTTCCAACTTTCATTAAACTTATTTCCTACGAACCAATTTGCCTTAAAATATGCACTCGTCTCCAAATCCGTTGACAATTTCATAGCTTCAATCTGATATCTCAGTTAGAGCGACTAGTATATATTTCATATATGTATATATACTGATTACCCACTCGAAATGCTAATAAGTGTTATGAGGCTTTTTGTAAAATTATATTTTAAAAACAGTGATGACCTGATGAGTTTCTCGCCGGTTTTTCTTAATAATGCTGCCTTTTGACTCCGTGGTAACTTTCTCAAGATTTCGGACGAAAGTTAATAGGTTTATTTGTAGATTAACTAGTCTATACATATACTTCGTTGGCATTTTCTATGGAGAGCTTAAATATCAGATAATATGTTTGCTTTTAAACATAGACAGACAAATGTTACATAGAATAAGTTTTTGTTGCTTGGAAGTCATATATACATTATATATATATATATATATATATATATATATATATATATATATATATATATATATATATATATAGTTCAAAAAGATCATAAATAACAAATAATGTATGTATTTAAGTCTCGATTATTTATAATTATTAGTACAGCATGTTGCAAATTATGTAAAGTGATTAATAAATTTATTAATATCTACAGATACATTGAAAGGTTGTAAACCTCATCTTTGTATTATATCTTATAATTTTTTTTTAATATATACCTATTTTGTATCATGCTGTATAACTATATATAAAATCAATTAAAAACATTTATTTATTATAAAAACGTATTTTACATTTCTATTAACGAATTTGTGATAATAAAATCAACGAAACAAAAAGTTAGCGAATACAAAGCAGACTTACATTATATGGCTAATTGAGTAAATAAACTGTTATATATATTTTCCATATTTATAATTCATAATATATAGTAATAAACTTATACCTATACTATTGTGTTTCATTATGGGAATGGAATTGTTCTTCTCTCCAGGATCTTCTAAATAAATTTCTAGAAAACATGAAAATTTCAACGTTGCTGGGCTCGAACCCGCGCCTCTTAGAAGCCGTCCAATCGCTGTGACCGCTAAGCCATGCGTTCTACATCCGGCTACGTCGAAATTCTTATACGCTTATTACAACTTATATTTGTTGTTAGCATCTCTGTAGAGAGATTTTTACAAATTTCTGCTACCCAAAGAATAATAATATAAGAGAGAATGCTATTTATAAAATATTTTAACCTTTCTAAAGTGTTGTACACTTAGAAAATAAAAAACTATTTTAGAAACATTTTATAGGTTTTCTATAAATGTTTTTCAGGTCCTAAGTGTGAGAATAGCGAAAAAAATATTTAAATATCTTCTTATACCTCTAATTGATCTGAAATTAGTCAATTATTTTCTTTAAAATCAATACCTAAATAAACAAGAAGACGTTTATAAAACGAACTGAAAAGACATACGTTATCAGCGCATCGAAGTACGTAGATAGGTTTACGAGAACTATATATTTTTTGTTGACGTTGTAAGCCCTTGCTTCTGTTAAACGGGATTTCATTTATTAGTATCAACGGTAGTGATTAAAAGCTGTCAGTTAGTCAGTTAAGTCTTTATTCAGGAGAGAATAAAACCTAAAGTCCGAACTTTCCGCCCGAATCTGATACATTGCGTGTTGTGGCAGACCTAAACGCCGCATTTTATCTTGTCATCATAGTAGATGTGACAATAATTTAAATATAATCAGTCCCCTGAGTGGGAATCGAACTCAACCATCACGTATACAGTCAGACGCTGTCACGCTGCGCCACGATGCCCTCAAGTCATGACACCAGTTTTATAATAAAGCTAATGGCAAGTTCACAAGCTGCGTGCGCCAAATTATATGTTTACACGTTTGTGTTTGTCGATGCTTGCCGAGCCTTGGCAAGTTCGTAAATGTACCATAAGTTATCATATTTCATAATTATTATTAAGGCCAGGTGGTCTTCTCAAAATAAAATGACAGCCGACGTTTTTATAAATAAATAATAGAATAATATCTAATAAAAAATAAGCAATAAAATCAATATTATTGAATTACAATACAGCACTTTATTAGGACAAAATATAATCAAATATATACATATATAAATATTAAAAAAAATCGTACATATTAAAATTATACATATTTTTAATCTATACATTTTTATAGCTTTACGCCATTCCCCACATATTAGGGTAGTCAGAGAGAACCTACTGTCATGACACTGTACTCAGTTTTCTGAATCCGGGACATTGCGTATTGAGTGACGGAACTCAACACCGCGATCGTCTTGTCGCCAGAGCGGAGAAATGAAAATAATTTTAATGTTGAGTGGGGATCGAACCCATAACCACATCCAACTCAACTCAGACGCTGTCACACTTTGCCACGATGACCTGTATATAATTATTAAGCATAAAAATATATTTAATTTATACTCACTACATACTAAAATAAATAATAAGTTTGATATTTTTAAAATTTTTAGATATATAATACGTATAAAAATGTTGAACGCATTCAAACCCGCGCCTCTTAGATACCGTCCAAGCGAACGGAAATTACTGGTTTCCAAATTTAAAAGCTTAATAAATTTGAGTTATTTATTATTCATGACATTTACATATAATAATCAATAAGTTATAAATAAACTATTATTGCTGTTCAGTGTCCAACACGTCAGTCGTGTCGGATACTAACATGACTTAAAGGAACGACTAACTTACAAATCTCTACAGTCATTCATAATTAACATGTTAGTCGTGTCAGTAAATTACAAATATTTGGTAACATAAATCAGTTCTCCAATATGTCAGTCTTGTCAGTCATGATCCGACCAACAAAGAGAACTGATATTACTCAATATAGAAGCTCTTAATAATCAACATGTCATCAAACTCCGAAGTTGTCATAACCCAATACCACGTCAGCACTCGTCCGTCCGCGAGGAGTTACAAGGAGAACTGGTAGGGCTGGTGCGTGCGCGAGCGCGTGCACTGCGAGTCGCGGCGCGTGCTGGCGCAGCACGACCAGTGGCGCGTGCCCGGCCAGCCCGCGTGCCCGTGCCCGCAGCCTGCGCGGACCATCCAAGCATTCGTAAATAGAAAAGAGAGAGGAAAACAAGCAAACAGGGGGCACGTACCGCGGTAGCCGCGCGCCATGGGGGCGGCGCATGCGCAGTGCGCGTCGCGTCTCCCGCCGGACGAGCAGAAGGCGCAGCAGTGGAAGGTGCCGGAGTGCGGCGAGCACGCGCGCGCGCTGCACGCGAACGGGCTGCCCTGTTAGTTAGTTTTCAATAAAATGCAATTAATACCAATAAAATCCGTTATTCAATACTATACAGTACCAGTCTGTGAAACCATCGTTCGCAGTACGATAGCATTCTAACTGAAAATATATTTGATTTTAGGTTCAATTGCCACTCAAGGAAATGAATTAAATTACGTTTAGCAACCCGCTCACGGCTTCGCCCGCGTAAACTACACGACTATAATTTTAATTGTTATAACTTTTTTAATTATGAACCGATTGAAATAAAATAAACATTAAATGTTACCTTACCAAAGCTTACCAAAATACAGTAGTCAAAACTGAATTAAACCAGTTTAGCCTTTTCTGAAATTAGCGTACACAAATGCACAGAAAATAGTTTTTTTTTTTAGGTTCTATTATGTCCCCAAATAATATTTTTCCTGTATATCTTACATTTACAGACAGCGATCAGTTACATTTTTATTATATGTACAGATTTTCACACAACATTATTCCCTGTATTGTCTCAACAAACATACGTGTATGGGCACGTCGTCGACGGTGACGGCCAGCAGGTACTGCCCGGGGCTGTGCGCGGTCAGCACGAGCGCGTAGCGGCCGTCGAGAGCGCGCATGCGCACGCGCACGGCGGCGGGGCGCGCGCTCGACTCGCGCCGCCGGAAGTACCCCGCCACCTAGCCTCCCGGGTAGGGAAAGGGCAGGGCATATTACTGATATTGACTTCTTTGGGAGTACAAACTTGTTTGTTTTCCTAAGTATAACACTTGGAGATTCATTATATACGTGTGGTTTTAAAATGTGACGCAGTGGAACAGTGTGTGACAGTAAACAAGTTTAGCTGTGGGTTCGATACCCACTCGTAGTAATTATCAAAATTTAATTGTTTTCATTTCTCCGCTGAACTCCGGTGAACCGTACAAAGCGCGACGTTGAGTTCCGCCACTCACACGTGATGTCTCTTGACACTAGGTTCTCTCCCACTACCCTACTTTGCGGGAAAAAGCGAGAAGCTGAAAAAGCTAACACTTTAAGAGGAAAGCCGGCACGCGGACTGTGGAGGCTTTTAGTATTTAAAAACCTTATTTACAGGTTGTACCTTAGCTTCAGGTTGATAACTTTAAATCAGCCACTAATATATATACCTATATATATTTATATAGTTATAAATTACGTACATTTTCATCGCCACACCAAATATGCTCCCCATTGCTATCTCTCAGTTCCAATATCGCTGTATGCGGAACCTCTACTAGAAGATCTTGAAGACCTGAAAAAAATTAAAGGGACCCAGTTAAAACCTAATGAAATAAAAAATTCTGTTGTTACGAAAAAGTGAGTTTTGATAAACATTTATAGGTACATTTTTTTGTTCATTTAGTTTAGGGTTTCTGTAAGGGTACATTGGTCTGAGAATGGTCAAGAAATTGTCATATAATGTATATAAGTATGTATGGTCTCTCACCTTCAGTTGTCAACGTGCAGAGTTGCGGGTCAGGCGCGACCGTGTACAGTCTGCCCACGAGCGCGCTATGGGCGCCCGAGGGGGAGGAGGGGGCGGCGGGGGCGGCGGGGGCGAACCGGATGGCGGCGCGCGGGGGCTCCCCCGCCGCCGGCAGCTCTGTCACGCGCTCGAGGCGGCGCAGCACGGACGAGTGGAGGGAGAGGATGTCGTCGGTCTTGCCTTGTGATAGCAGCTGCGAATGGAGAACCCAGTGTTAGCTGTATTCTCCAATTCTTGATCAAGATATGGCGGCATGGCGTGTTGAGTGGAAGTCCTTGTTATTTCAGCGTTACGCTTTTTCCAGCATATCAGCGAGAGCCTACTGTCATGGCACTCTTTTCACTCAAACATTGACTCAGAGGGGAACTGGCATTTATTCCCCGTCTCTGCCTTCTTTGGCTGCGGCACTGCGGAGCGCTAGAGCTATATTCTTGAGTAAGCCCATTCACGAGCGCGCTCGTGATGGTGAGACCGGTGCACACCACCTCCGAACCTAGACACCCTCACCCTAGCACGGTGATGTTGTGCCCAAGGTATTACACCGCTTTGTGGGTGTGCCCCACGTCACATAGGGAACAATAAAACATAGTTAACCAAGTAAATTGCTTGTTGTAATTTAATTAATTCAGAAACGTACGTTTAATAGCTATTTTAAATATTTTTTTGTCGATCGCATAAATATTCAAATATATATATATCTTTTTACCTTTTTAACTTTGAAGCTATCGTGGCGCAATTAGACAGTTTCTGGCTCACTCACTGAAACGTTGGTCATGGGTTCGATTTCCACTCGTAAGAATGATTATATTTAAGCTCTGGTAAGAGAAAGCGCGGCTGTGACTTCCGCCACTCAACACAAAATGTCTAAAATTCAAGCGGAAAGTGGAGATCGGAGTGTCTTGACACTAGGACCTCTCTGCCTACCCTATGCGGGACAGGTCCTAAGAACCTACCTCCTCAGCAAACTTAACAGCTTCCAAAGCCTCTTGAGCCCGCTCATCTAGCTGCTTGGTCTTGTCCTTAATGCGCATTCTGTAAGCAGCCCGCGCTCTCACCGCGGCGGTACAGAGTTCTCGTCCGTGGACTTCGACTGCGCGCCGGTATTCTTCCGCCCAATTGCGGATTTCGCTTTCTATACGTGCGGCTTGTGCCTATGACAGTTGAATGTTGAGAAAACACTTTAGGAATCGTTGGCGGAGATAATAATTGTATCAAATGACAGACAAATGCCACCTCAGTCTACCTGCGAGTATGACCACGGGCTACTGTAAAGTGTTCGAAGCGTCGGGTTCTAAAATGTATTTTCAAATACCATAATTATACGCGATTAATCCGGTTAAAATAGTTTCATTTCAAAATGTGTAATAATCGTGAAAATCAAATAACTTATTAACTTTAGTTAACTTGAGTGACAGAAGTAAAGCGAAATGTATGTTATTTTTTTTATTTTACTAACTTTTTTAATAGTCGATTTCTGGTATAATTTTTAAATTTAAAATTGATATTGTGTGTAATAAGAATCATATCTTGTAAAACATAAAATTTATTATCGAATAAACTGAAACAGGTTTTTTTCGAAAATTACAGTATACCGAAGAAGAAACTAATAATTTAAAAAATCTATTCTTTTTTTTATTCATTCCTTTTTAAAAAATAGTCAGTACATTTTGTTAAAATAAGATTTTCTTGTTTATTTTTACATGTATATAATATTTATAGCGTTTAGTGCCTCTATATGTTTAATAGCAAAGTCCAGTTTCTGTAACAAGTCGCCTCTAGTTTATTTCAATTTAAAATAACCTACAATAATTGATAATAACGCCTTATTCACGCACTTAGGAAATTTAAATACATCATTGAAAACGTATAAAAATTAGAACGCAGCGGGATTCGAACCCGCGCCTCTTGGAAACCGTCCAACAACGAAACGAAACAAACGAAAAATTTATATCAATATTTATATTTTCTATATCTTTTTCTATTATATTAAATCTATATAACAAATATCGTAACTACATTGTATTTAAGTTTAAACTATTTTCAAGTATCATATACATTAATAGATACTATTACAAGTGTCTGTGTGTACAGAAGAACAATGTGAAAGTACCAAACGCTGTAATTTTGTCATATTTGTAAAAGGAATTATTAAAATGACAGTAATTATAATTTTTAATAATTTCCTTTGAATAACGTTAAAATTACAACCTGAGACAGTTTGAAATCGCTCTCGTGGAGTGTTTTTGCACTTGTAACAGTCTACGCAGGATATTGATTCACGAGTCAGGAATGACGAGATTTATCATGGAGAGATTTGTCTTCTGGGGCAGTTCCCCAGATTCGATTTGATTCCTGCCGCCGAATGTTCCAACCGCAAAGTATGTAACCGACTGAAATACCATCCTCACTAACTGGATACGTGGCACTCTTTAAAGTGAGAGAAAAACTGCTGTGCGATTTCGTAGGAACTTCCTTCCACGTGCCACTCTAATGTGGAATGGTCTACCAGCGGCAGTGTTTGCAGGTCGATTCGACATGGGTACCTTCCAACAGCGCGTCTATTTCCACCTTAAAGGCCGGCAACATAACCCCTGTAGCTCTACTCTACACCTCTAGGTGTTACACGGGGTCGTGGGCAGCGGTGATTACTTACCATCAGGTGACCTGAACGCCCGTTTGCCTTGTCTATGGAATTAAAAAAAAAATGAAACTCACATCAACATCAGTAGCGTGAACCTCCAATATCCTATTCGCTCGCTCCACATTCTCGGGCACGTGCTTGGCGCGCTCGCACGCGTCGCGCAACGCGGTCGCGCGCTCCGTGGCTGCGCGCGACGCGTTGGCGACCGCGTGCCCTGTGTGGGAGATCAGGCAGCAATCTCTGCATATTACCTAGGTAGTTTGGAGTTCAAGCTAAGTTACGCATTTCTGGACAAACAACGTTTTAAATTTGAACTTAACGGGATTCGGACTCGCGCCTCTTGGCTACCGTCTAACGAAAATGAATTGTAATAAGCGGATAAGAATGTCGACGTAGCAGGATGTAGGACACATGGCTTAGCGGTCAGAGCGCTTAGACGGTTTCCAAGAGGCGCGCGTTCGAATCCCGTTGCGTTAAAAATTTCTATACGTTTTCTAAAAATGTTTTTCAATATCCTAAGTGTGTGAATACATTATAAAAATGTTAAAAGTGTTATTCTTATTCCACTTAGCAGAGGAAATAACTTATAAAATATAAAAAAATGTTTATTATGCCAGATTGATGACGGTCGAAGACGGATGAATGATTGACATTGAAATTATTTCCTTGTAAGACAAAGCAAGGCGCTTGTCTCGTGAACCGCAATGTACCAGAAAATAAACATACTCCGTTCTTGACGCTTGATATATAATAACACACATATGCTTAGCACGTATCCATATTTATTACGTTTCCTTAAATATTCTTTTTTCTTTGTTAAAAGTTAACTTGTATTCAATAATTATTATATTCTTCTTCTTCTACTTCTTCTACTTGGCACCTTAACCTTCAGCCAGGCTCTGCCTTCCTACTCAATCTCTCCACTTGGCACGATCTTTGACAACCTCTGTGGTTAGTCTATTGGTTCTCATATCCTGCTTCACGACATCCAGCTATTTTTTCTTGAGTGTCCGGGGGGTATTGTTCCAGGGACAGAAGTGTGTGTATGTGGCCACACCATCTCAGGCGACGCTCTTAGAGTTTGTCCGCTACGTCACTATATATTCTATAGTTTCATAATTAAAGCTGTCACCCATGACAAGTACTTTTCAGAATAACAATTGTACAGTCTTGTCTTTTGTTTTTTCTAAATGTTTAGTTTCTCACGATCTTTGTAAGTTTATATTTTTTATAAATACTTTAAGTAAATAAATAATTGTTTTCCCATATATAACTCGCTAGATCCTATCTGACTACCCTGAAACTAAGGGTGGCTAAGCTGAAAAAAAAGTTATAAATATAAAAAAAAATTAACTGACCTGTTGACAAGTAGCACAATACACACTCAACTCCACTTTGGGATGCTGTCCGCAAAATCTTAGCAATGGCTCCAACGGTTGTAAGAGATGGGTGGCATGTCCCTTTTGCCTGGTGTGCGAGTCGCCGCAGTTCGAGCAAACGCTAACAAGGCATTGGCTGCAACGGCTTTCTGCCTAAGTATAGTAATAGTGTAAGAAATTAAGTGAAATTGAATATTTTAAGATTGTCATGAATTACATTAGGTTGTATCTGGGTATCTTTTTTTTGTTTAAAGATGGAAATCGTACTTTTTGTTAATCTTATTTCCTGTAAATTGGCTGAAAATTTACAACCATGACTTAAATTTCTATATATTGTAATATAAGTCTATCTCCATAATATAGGGTTAGTCTAGCCTAGAGTTTCACTGCTAGAGCTTTTTAAATAATTACTTACTTATAATATTTAAATATGTGCTTTTTGTGTCATTAAAGTATATATATAGTCTACTAATGTAATAATTTCCATTAAATAGAACCGAAGCCATCGTGGCACGTGGCAGCGTTGGTTTGTAAACGTGTTTAGTCGTGGTCGTGGAGTCATTCCCACTCGGGGAAATAATTATATTTCAAATATTTTAATTTTTCTGCTCTGGTAGCTAAGACAAAGCGCGGCGTTAAGTTCCACCATTAAATACGCAATGTCTTGTATTTGGGTGGAAAGTAGAGGTGTCTTAACACTAGATTATTTCTGACTACCCTACTACGCGGGAAAACAAGTGAAGTAATATAAAAAAAATGAGAACCGGTGACCACCTAGTTCAAGATCAACTCCCCCTCTACTCGCCCATAATATGAAGTAAACAACTCCAAAATAAACATACAAAGCTAGCATCATAATGTGGCGTGACATTGTAAATTAGATTTTTCAGAAATCGCCTGTAGTTCAGAAAGTAATAAGTTGCGCATGAGTTGTATACACGTGTGTAGTATTTTCATCTTGTCTGTCTGTCACGTGTTTTGTTTATATATAGATATTTTTAACAATTGTGTATAAAGTGTAATCACACACTTACGAGATTGTACATATTTTAAGTAAACACACACATTTCACATTATACGCATAGCTTAGCAGTTAGAGCGCTTGGTTTCCAAGAGGCGCATGTTCGAATCCAGTTGCGTTTAAATTTATATCTAAAAGTATGTTTTTTAAAAATATGCTATATATAGATTACAGAATCACAAGTGCAGCAAGTTGCAACAATCGGGTTCGAAGGTTCGGGTTGTTAAAAAATATATATAAAAATTATGATCATTGGATCACACTCAATGCCTATAGTAATGCCCTTCTCAACTGCGTGTCTATGGAATTCATTATATATTAAATACTAGCTGTGACCGTGACTTTGTCCATGGAATTCTAAAATACAAGTATCTAAGTTTCTTATTATTTCATAAGCTATCTGCCAGTGATCCCGTTCAAAATCGAATTAGCCGTTCCAAAGATTAGTCGGAACAAACAAATAGACAGAAAAAACTTTTAAACAATGTTAATTTGATATATGTGCACACATATGCATTTAGTAAAAAGCGGTTATTTTAATATAACTACACAAAAGACAGTTATTATTCTTTTAAGTCGCCATTTATCCCATATAAATAGTTACTGTAACAAGTATTTTAAGAAATTACTTATAGTATATTTAAAAAAAAAGTAATTTCATTCCCTACTTCCGTTCTATTTTATACCACTAATGTGTTAATAATCATTTAGAATTCAAAACGCCATATGTAATCTTATGTAGGGTGAGGAAACAACACGTCTGTCGGATTTCAGCTTACAATTAATGGATATTGCGTGCGGTATTGCATCAACGAAGTTTCTATAATTGCTTAAAGAGGATTTAAATGTACAGTTGGCTTTAAATTTGCTCTAATTTTCACGCCATTGCAGCCAGTTGGTATGAGTCTGACTGAGCATCCACGCGTAGGTCGCGGGTTCGATGTATATTGTAGGAAATATATATATATATATATTTTAACTTCACGCTTTATTTAGCGACCTTATATTTAACCTAGTGTCAAGACTCCGTTTTCCACTTACCGGCCGAATCCGAGATATTGCATGTTGAGTGACGGAACTCAACGCAGCGCCTTGTCTTATCACCAGAGCGAAGAAATGAAAATAATTTAAATTTGAAGCTATTTTCATTTTTCTTATTCCTTTTTTTTCATAACATCACCCGGCATATATCAAAATGAGCGCAAATCGGAGAACGGAGGAAACAATCAATAGATTCTCTTTTTCTAACTTGCAAAGGAAAAATATATGAATATATATAAAAAAAAATCTATTGACTTTTTAGATATGATAAAGAATAAAGAATGAATTGTCTAATATAAAACTTACCTTATTATCAGCGCAGCATAGATCACACAGCACAGAGTTAGCGCTTTCTCTATTGGTCATTTTGCGTAATATGACGTAATTGAGAGGAAGCGCAGCGATGCCACCAATAGGCAAGGGCGTCTCCCAACTACATATTGGGCAAATAACAAAATGGCAGTTTCGACCTGAAATCTAAGTTTTAAAAAGTTAGAGTAATATGCACACCAGGTTATAAATTATTTATTAAAAAAAAACACAATGTGCGGCGTTGAATTCCGTTATTAAAACCTACTCAGTAATTGAAGACGCATGGATAAAGATCACAAAATTCGGAATTGCAGAAAATTTTGTTTGAAGTTAGTAGTGCTTGATTTTGAAAATAGTATGGATGGATTTTTTTTTAAACTGTTATAAAAGACGACTCGACTCTCAATAAATAAATACAATAGCCGAATAGGGAAGTAGAGGAAAGAGCCAGGAAACAGCCTAAGGCAACTAAAAATATATATATTTAGTATATAAACTATATATTATAGTTTTAAGCACTTAACCTTGGCACCATTAGCTTAAGCACAATTATACCAAAATCGATTTAAAATTTTTGACTAAAATTGAATTTGTTTGAAAGGAAATTACACCGATTCGTAACTAGAGCTTAGTAATAACTAGCCGACTATGAAGCTGATATGCTTGAAAATTTAAAACTAAATACCTTTCGTGTAACAATAGCATATCTATGTGGCTTCTCCAGACTCGTATCGGAGCCAGAATGACGGAGATCGCTCTCGTAACCCGAGCCAGCCGATCCTCCTCCAGATGCTGGTCCTGAAGCTCGAGGTTCATGGTGAATGGAACCTATTATTCATTATTCATCTTACAAAGTGCCTCTGATTGTATACACGATTGGTAGTGGGTTCAATTCTCATTCGGAGGACTGATAACATTTAAATTATTTTCATTTCTCAGTTCTTATAAGAAAAAGCGCGGCGTTTCGAAATCGCAAGCCGGAGTGTCGTAACACTAGGTTCTCTCTGGCACCTTTGATCCCGTTGACCAAATTTCCACGACAGTACAAGCGAATTTTATATATTAAACAAAAGCTGCCGTGGGCAACCAGTATTTGTATTAATACTCTATATATCTATATCCCAAGCGGAAGAGTGAAGTGCTTATTACTCATTACGTCGGATGCGGGAAATCTGTAAATAAATCGACCTCGGGAAGGTTGTGATTCATAGAACGTAATTAGACGGACAGTTGTTAGTTAGAGAAAAAAAATTAAATGTAAATATATAACCTACTACACTTTGAAACTGAGTATGTTACAGTTTCTTCTGCTACGTCAACGAAAATCTAGTGCCAAGACTCTCCGCTCTTAGCTTTGCGCCAGAGATTGGGACTGCGTGTTAAATGACAAAATTTAACGCATTGTATTCTGGACCAAAACTAAACTTAAACCCACAATAATTTAATGATTTTACAGTAAAACTAAACTACATTAACTTAACTTGTTATTGTCATAGACTATTTAGTTTCTAATCTATCTCTCTTGAATTCATTAAAGAAACTAAGACTTTTATACCAAATAAAAAACAAAAAAGCATTATAAGAGATAAACTCAGCAAAGTTTATTTATACAATTCCTTCACGCAGACACTTGGTATTTCTTGAATCAATCAACTTCATACAACATTTCATACAAATGTAAATACTGTTTAATATTTCTTAGAACGATGGAACTTATGCTAACTTTATACCTACAGGTTGGGTGTTGAATAGTAATGAAAAGATATTGTTTTGTTTAAATTTCCATATGTATCCATCTAACGGCTTATAGCAGGGCTGTCAGAGAGAACATAGTGTCAATACTCTCCGTTTTCCAGTTTCTGCCCGAATTAGAGACATTACGTGTGAGCGTGTAGCGGCACGCAATGTTGTCCTTTGTCTTGTCACCAGAACGAAGAAACGAAAATAATTTAAATATAATTGCCTTACCGGGATTTAACCCGCAACCATTGTATATACAGCCATACTCTGTGACTCTGCGCCACATACCACTCACATACAATTTAAAAAAATATATAGAAAATCTGGGATTCTTTGGAATATATAAAATAAAATAATATGTAAAAGTAAATTTTAGCGTACTTAAAGAACAAGTACTGATATGCATTGTAGTGAATAGTTATAAAATAACTAAATAAAGTAACGACGAAATATTTAATTATTTCAAAAACCTATAATAAAACTACATAACACAATGGCGCTATAATCATAGCCAAAATGGGCCAGATTTGATGGTTCATCTTTCATTTAGTATATTTTTTCACCTTAGAGTTTTTCTTTCTTGCTAGACAAATAGGACCTAAATCAAAAATTTCTTATTTCTCACAGTTTATCTGTGGTTATTCCATAATCCAGATATTTAATTGTTAGGTTATTCGGTGACAAATGAGTACCAAGTTGAACAGTTTGACTAATTTCTTATATCTCATCTAGACTATTATTTCATCATCTCTTAAATCCGGATCTTTAAATTTATGATAAAAACAAAAACAAAACGCATATAAATAAAAAAAAATGCAGTTACCGTTCACATATGTCATTAACTGTACGGTTAAAGATAACTGCACATCACGCTGAACAGATTTAGTTATAGCTGCTTTGTTTCATTTCTTATAGTTTAGTGTATTTGGTTCAAATCGATTACACCCTAAGTTCTGGCCAGATTTACTAAACTAGCTAACGAAAAAGTGAATGATTTTTTTGCTCCGTCCGGTAACTACATAGATTTGCAAGTACAAACAGACAGACATAAATTCCAAAAGTAATTGATTCATATTCTATTTCATATTTTTTCATCCACCTTGAATTATTTTTTCGCAAATATATTCAATGTACAGACAATTTTTTCACTGTCTTATTATAATACAGATAGAAGTATTGTTCTATTCATGAACGGTTTTCAAGAGGCGCGGGTTCAAATCCCGCTGCGTTCTAATTGTTATACGTTTTCGAAATATGACTTTTTCAAATTCCTTAGTGTGCGAATAACACTTGTTCGTAGAATAATCTTTGGGTAGCAGATATTTGTAAAAATCTCTCTACAGAGATGCAAACAACAAATATAAGTTGTAATAAGCGTATAAGAATTTCAACGTAGCTGGAGGTGGGACGCATGGCTTAGCGGTCAGAGCGCTTGAACGGTTTTCAAGAGGCGCGGGTTCAAATCCCGCTGCGTTCAAATTTTTATACGTTTTCTAAATATGACTTTAAAAAATGATAAAAAAAAAGTCAAAGACAGTGAAAAATTTTTTTACGTTTTCTAAAGAAATATTGTTACTTAGATATATATTTTAAACTTCATTTCTTTCGATTATATTATTAATCCCAAGAACTTTATGAGCCACTGTACCGACTTTGTATTGTACCGGCTATTTAACGTTATTGATGTCCGGAACAGCTAATGCGTTTTAAATATAACTCCGCCACCCAGCTCCATACAAACAAACTCGATCGGTATCAGTGTGACAGTCGCTTTGTAACCGTAATAGTTACAACTAGATGATTGCCTTTGAACCAACATTAACGCATACATTATGTAGATTCATAGAATACATCAAAACTTAAAAATAATTTATAATTCAAATAAGTAAACAACCTATTTAAAATAACGGAAAGTGGAGAATAGAGTGTTATGACACTAGAAACCCTATCTATGACAGCAAAAAGTGGTTATTGATTATTGATTTGATACTCTGTGGAGAGTTTTTATTATTCTTTAGAGTACGCAAGTCTGTATATAGTTGGCATCTTATTAATATTGACTTGAGATCTACAATTAAGGTTTTGAAAGACAATGTTGGCAAATATGTTAATTTAAATACTAATTATTAATAATTAATAGAAATTGAACAGTAATTTTGTCGTACTAAATTGAAAGATATATATTATATAGTGGTGCATTCTGCTTTCATTCTTTGGACATTTTATTTCGTAGTCACAGAGAACCTAGTATCGAGACACTCCGTTCTCCAGAGTCCGTCTGAATTAGAGACATTCCGCGTTGACTGGCAGAACTAAAGCTGCGCTTTGTCTTAGGTACCGGAGAGAAAGAAATGAAAATATTTTAAATATAATAATTTCCCAGACTGGGAATCGCACCCACAATCATCGCGTATACTGTCAGACGCTGCCACATTGCGCCACATCCTGGCGTCTAGATTTTTAACTTGGTCCATTTAAGTTGATGAGAAATATTATAATACAAACCCGAAAGGAGAAATAAATGAATAATTAGTGTGACAATTTTAAATCAAACATGTGACAATTTAAACAATCGCTTGCTTTACAATTCGCATTTAGTGCTTCGACCGATTTAACGGAAATCCGTCGTTTACCAGTATTAGTATCCCTGAAATAATCCAGTTAGTAAGAGGCCAGACTTGCGTTTTTGTGGCTTCTTGAACTATTTACTTTCATAGATTTTTCCAACACAATGTTTCATTGAGCCTAACGTGGCTAGCTAATCTAGCACGCGATATTTACGGGTTCTAATCTTTCAAGGTTATTTTATGCTAATTAATAAAATTATTAGGAGAATTCACATGCGCAAATACAATTAAGCAGCTCATCAATAACTTCTCTCTATATAAGACAGTATAGTGTAGTTTAATTAATATGGTTCATCAATTTCATTTAGGAAATTACTTAAGTAAGTTATGTTTACAAGTATTTCTTTAAAAATAATTAAAAAAAAACTTTTAATATGAAACCTGTGGCATGAAGAAATGGAAGGAGGCGGCCGTCGTGGCGCTGTGGGACAGTGTTTGACTGCAAATGCGACAAGTTAAGGGTTCGATCCACACTCGGAAGAACTTTGAATTTAAATTATTTTCATTTGTCCGCTCTGGTACAAGACACAGTGCGGCGTTGAGTTCCGCCACTCTGCACGCAGTATCTCGAGTTCAGGGGGAAAGCGGAGAACGGAGTGTCTTTACACTAGGTTCTTTTTGAGTTCCTTGCTATGCGGGAAAAAACGTGTATTGAGACTAAAATTAGCTGACGCTGCACTTTGACTCATTTGATAAGCTGCCTAAATATTGAACAAGGAGGTGGTAGTTCCATCTGATTTAAGAAAAGTGATAAAAAAAAGAATGTGTTTATTATACGAGTATACTGGTTAAGTAAGACACCCCCCAATTTTTGACATTTTGTGAAGAGTGGCGCAACTCAGCGCCGCGCTTTGTCTTGTCCCATTATTTACATAATTATTTTCATTTCTAATTCTTCCGCCGCTAATTTTACATTATACTATTGTATTTTTATTACAATCTAAATCATAAAACCAGACAATAGGGCTGGCTGCCACATTCTAATCGACCTATTAACAGACACTTGGCAGTTTAATAGCCATACCAGATGTAGAGAAAACAAGCTATCGTTTTGTTAGTGTTAAAAATTTTTATGATTTGTTTAAGTTTGTGATAAATGGATCATTAGAGTTTCCATCGACAATTGATCTTTCATGCGGTATACTGGTCAAGTACATTTGTTTAAAAAACTCAGTTCATGTATGAAAAAGAGTTTTATTATATTAAATAATAACATATATACATACACTATTATACAATATTTAAATTGTATTAATTTTACAACAGTTATTTTCATATCTCTGAAGACAAGACAATAAGACGAAGACGAAGCGCGGTGCTGAGTTCCGCCACTTAATGTTTCGGACTAGGACGGAATGTGGAGAGCGAAGTGTACAGGAGTGTGTAAGATACTAGGTTCTCTCTGCCTTATCTGTTATGCGGGAAAAAGCGTGAAGACGTGTAGCGTGACTATATTTAACGACTTTTCATATATTTTTATAGACGTGCTTAATGACACAGTTACAAAAATTTTGACGCGACAGTTCTAAGTTCGTTTCTCGGTCAGTAAAAGTGTACATTTGAAAGATTACCATTTCTGCAGACTATTTAGAGTTTAGACGAAATATGATATTTGATTGGGCTATTCTACACGCAATGTCAATAATGTGATGTACAGATTATTTTTACTTTTTCTTTTTTAATTTTTTTATTCAATTTATCATAATATTTATGACTATACCATATTTATATTTTATTGGTTATTAATTGTAACTAGTGGCCCCATTGACACTTAAAATACGCGTTGCCTTAGTGGCCGTTCGAATACTACGTACCGCAATTTTGGTTAAGGGGAAGTCTTGTAAGGCGTTACGATGCGTTACAGGGGCGGGAGAGGGCTTAGAACGGCGCCTTACGTATTTTCTTTATTTATACATAAAACTAGGAAACTAAGATCCCTCAAGATGACAATCGTTTCCGTTAGAAGGTCGGTAAGTCCTTATTACATGAATGATCTAATCATCTAGTATTTTATCATCTGGTCTTTCAGAGGCTAAGTTCGGGCTTAGTGCCGGTCATTCAAGGTGTTTATTCTTAGTAACTTCTAGTTAAAAATGGTTATTTGAGTGAGGTGATATTTAGGGAGGGAGAGGGGATGTTTAGAAACACGTTACAGAACATAACTTGGAGGGGAGGGGCAGGTAGAGTAATACTTGAACTATCCCTTAGCAGCTTGTGCAAAAAATTATGACAGAAGTCAAACACATTGAAATGTGAAAATATAATGCATTATAATGAAAAATATTGAATAATGACAATGTCAAATTTCATATTCGTCAGCATTTATTAATTTTAGTATTAAAATTAGAATTAGACTAAGCATATTAATAGTCAAATTTAAATAGTCAAATAAAAAAAGTGTTCTCAATCAAATTATAAGACTCTATTTTGAAATACATGTTACAGCAGTTGACTTGGCATAAGTTCGAAATTAGATTTAGAACCTATAACCGTTTTAGTGCGTAACACTAAAGATACAAAGATGTGGTCAGGTAGTATTTTATTGCTTTCGCTGAAACCTAAATGTTCTAGATATATGATGATTTTTAAACATATTATTATGGTACCTGTTTATAATATTCCATAAAAAATGTTTAAAAGAAAGCAGTCTAAAAAAGGAAAACATTATGAGTGTTATGACACTAAGTTCTTTTTTGTCTCAGGTACCAGAGCGGAGAAATGAAAATAATATATAATCATTCCCGCGAGAGGGAATCGAACCCACAACCGTAGCGTTTACAGTAAGAACATTACAAATTAGTGTTCCGAATTTATAATTTAATGTAATAAAGGCTCAATTTCATTCATTTATAATATTAAAAAAAACAAGACAAAAAACATACCTTTATCAACATTTGCCCACATCGCATCTTCACCATATTGTAAATTTTGTAAGCATCTGGTGCAGAAGCTATGAAGACAGGCCAAGAGCCTTGGCTCTGTCAGTTCTCTGCGGCAAATCCCACATTCCCATTCCTTTATTCTAATCTTCCTTGATCCATATGCTGAGGTTCTTGGGGCAATTACCAAGTTTTGACTTGAAGGCCTCGAAGTTTTACCCTTTAGCGGACTGTTACCAGCACTAATGGATGAAGGCTCTAACGATTTACGCCGATCTTGCCGCTTACGGGAAAAGCTTCCGAAAATATACAAAATACGACCCACTTCCATTTTTTTGTTGTTTAAAAAAAAACTAAACGCAACAAATTTAAACGCCTATATTTTTCTAATTTTATCACAAAAACCTTTCTTGTTTACATTGTTTAAGCTATATACACGATGTTATGATTCGTAGCAATATTAAACGATCCCGGGGCGTTTTAAAAATAAACTTAACGTATTGTCGTAACGGCTGGCAGAGGTCGACTGAACTGGTCCACAAAATACAAATTCTCTTTTCGATTTAGCCATATTTTCTGCATACAATAATTTTTGGGTTGAATTTTAAGTTCAGTACAGTGTCAGTTTATTTTAATTGAAACGGAAACATTCAAAACTTTAATTATTAATTACATTTATAAAACTATTAAATACAAAATATAAAAATCTATTATTCATATGAACTATTTATAAGTAGCCTTTAAAAAAAAATACTAGAGTCCATCGTGGCGCAGTGCGACAGAGTCCGACTGTATGTGAAGTAACGTGATAGTTGTGGGTTCAATTCCCGCTTGGTGGAATGACTCTATAAATTATAATTATTAAATTTATAATCAAAATAATTAAAATATTTAATGAGTCCGCCACTCAACACTCTCTCGGATTCTGACGGATTTGCACCATGTATTTATTGAAAAGAATCTACTTGTATATAACCTACCTAATTGTATATAAACCTAACGAAAGAACTAAATCGTCTAACACCAAGAATTATGCATATAGTATATATATACCAATATATAAATGATGTCAATGTCTTCCCAAAATTATCACTTCACTTTAAACGTTGATAAATAATATATTTAACATTAATGGCTACGTCGCGGTCATAATCAATTTCCATGCTTTTGAGTGATGCTACAGCTACACTAAATAATTATGATGGTACTATTTTCGTCAGTCGTTTCTCAAACGACAAGGGTGAAATGATATATTCTGGGGTTGCCTTCCGGTGTTTTTGAGAGATATTTTTGTTCCAATGTACCTTTTTTTTTTTCACTTATCCCTTGTACTATACTGTATTGTATATAACAGGGGTTTGTACCTATATTGTTATTTTTTTTTTAGTGGGGACAGAAAAGAGCGGCAAACGTTACGGTACCTGCATACTTTGTATACTGATTTGAATATAACAGGGATGACCAAGCGAGCCAATTATTTAAAATTTTAAATTTCGAACCGCAGTCAAACACGTATTTAAAAGGTACACAAAAAAGGTATTATATATTTATTTAACTAAGGAAACTCTGGTTTATTTATTGAGAGCGACAACTAATCCTTCAAAACGCCGCATGTGACTCGCGACCTCTGGTATAATATGATATAGTTTGTTAATTTTTATTTTGTCTTGACTCTCAGTATGTATGAGTTGTGTATTCAAATCTTACACAGGGGAATACCGGGAGTGTGCCTCGGCCACACTCCCGTCAACCGGAAATAAACTTTTACATATGATAAATTATAGTAAAAGTATACTTAGTTAACTTATTGTTACTTAATAAAAAGTAATGGCAATTTCGTATTATTATTATTCTCATTATATGATATATATATATATATATATATATATAGAAGGATGTAATTAAGAATACATCAATACTCAATTTTCATCAGCTTCCAGTAAAAGGCGCACGTGCAGTGCGAATTAAGTTTTTTACGACGGGATGCAAGACGTGAATAGTTTCAGGATTTATTTAAAACACTCAGATTCTTAATTGAATTTGTATAGATAAAAAAACCATATTCGTGGGTGGTGTTGATATTATCGTTCAGATAATGATATCGTTTCTCCTCTCCCCTGCTGGGTGCAGAGAGATGACCACACCGTAGCGTACCGTCAAAATATAATATACATTTTTATATTTTTTTAAAATAGCAGTGACATAAAAAATGGAAGTGAATCTAAATCAATAAAAGCAAAATTACCAAATCAAAGACATCACATAAACACACAAAACGAACTGATAACTGTCAAAATATGTTATGTCCTATACTATATAGGTCACGGAGTGACCGAATTTTGGCGGGAAAATTAATGTCAGTGGCCACGTGGTTTCATAAATATAACTAAACGGAAAAAGCCAACATATGTAAGTCCAGTAATAATTTAAAAAATATATTTTTCCGTGATTTTAACGAACGAACGTTCGCGCGATCTCGTTGAGCACACTGCGAAAACTAAAGCGCTATTATACTTAGTAAAAGTTAATAGGATTACCTTGAAATTGGAAACAGTTCATTCAATGTATACTTCCGATGAGTATAGATTTTTTCAGTGGTATAGGGTTGGTTGCTTAAATTTAATATTATAAGCGAATTATTTTTTTACATGCAAAAAAGCCATATTGATTCAATCAGTTCAAAAAATTAATTGATCATTTATGCCATAGTAACGCAGTATTGACGCTGCCCGCATCTGAATGTAAATGCGGTTAGTTGTGGGTTCGGTCCACTAGGTGGAATATTATTACTTCATTCATTTTTATTTCCCCGTCGCAGTAAGACAAAACGTGGTGTTAAATCTCAACATGAAATGTTCGAGACGATGCATGTTGAGTTGCGGATCAATTGTGTGTATGGACTGGCTATTTAAAATTGTTTGACGCGTCAATTAGCAATATTAAGGAATAATATTACCGTGATTTCATTTATTTTCACCCAGCTCGCTTATATAAAAGGTTAGGAAATAATGGGAATAGGTTACACGTTTTTTAACATATTTTTTTATCACCATATAGCACACTGAAGATATTGAATCTACCACAAACACGAGAATTCACATTACTTTAGGCCAAAGTAACAGCTAAGCAGATTAAGCATCTGACGTATGTACGTTGATGACAAACCTAATTGTGCCTATTTTCAAGCGGCTTGTATTGATTATTTTGAACTGTGAAATGCGATTACTTATTTATTTATTCTGCCGGAACTATAGTTTACTTTGTTCTTCCAAATAAATCGGATTCGGTATCCAAATTTATTTGTGTTACTAAGCTATATATTTGGACTTTGTTGGTGGTCAGGTTACAATGAATAAAGATAGCGTAGGCGATATTATAATACATCTTTGAATCTTCTGGTTTTCGATACATTTAAAGTGTTTTACGTTTCTTTAATTTTTTATACATAAGTAATTGTTATTGTTATTAGTTGTAAATGTAACAAATATAAAATAATAATAAAGATTTAAAATAGTTAAAATGTGTTTAAATTACTTACATACAATTGAAAAAGTAAAGTAGGCATACCAATGTACTATAAATGTCAATTATGAGAAGTGAGAATAGACTTAGCATTCTATGGTATGAACCTACGTGCAGGTGCCGAGCGGGAGAAAGGAATTCCTCTTGGGGCATTACCTGATGCCTGCGAACCGTACAACAGTACTTGCGACCCAAGTCTAGCCTTAAACAGCCCTTTTAAAACACTCATTAACGCTAGTCTCCCCACAAGCTCCTCTTCCTAACCAAATTTGAAAAGATCCTGTTAATGCCGCCTTCGAAGTATGTGCTAGAAATTATCTAATCATGATTTTAGACAAGCCGAGATCTTTAAGTAAATTAAAGACAGCTTTTACCGCGTATTTAGTAATGAACTCTAAACCTATTCCTAGTTAGTTCCTTGTTACGTACGTCTAATTACTTGACAATATAACGATATTTATTTGCATTACGTTGAACGGAGCGGCTTTTGCTTTTTGACATTTGATATTGTTGACAATCCGAAACTTTTATTTGACAGATGCCAAGTGTCAAATATGGCTATGGGCAATGGGGATTGACTCAAGCAGAGTTCACTACAAGTCTACTACTTTATTTTCTAGTGTGGGTGTCCCGAGTAGTGGGATGTTTATATTTATAATGAACTCGTATTTTAATTATGCCAGTACTAATATCAGTGCAGCGTAGCGTAGTGCTGTTTGTTTATTAACGATATGTTGAACATTCATAAGTTATGGCTATTTTCAAGTCTCTGTGTCATTGTTATTGTAGTCCTATATTTTCAATCAGAAATAGCTCGCCTAGAGGACAACTACCGCAAACTAGGTCAGTGTGCATATATAAATTCCTCATGCTTATATCGCGGAGAAATCGCATTAAACATAGATTTCTTTCCAGAGTACAAATTAGTGCAGTCACACTCGGAATCTCGTCAATTTTTACAAAAAGATTCTTTAAATGATGACGACGATTTAGTTGTTATATATAATAGAGTGCCGAAGACCGGGTCTACAAGTTTTGTAGGTGTAGCTTATGATTTATGTAAGAAAAATCACTTCAAAGTTTTGCACATCAATATAACAGCAAACATGCATGTTCTGTCGTTAAGTAATCAATATAAATTCGCTCAAAATGTAACCAAATGGGATGAAATGAAGCCAGCTCTATATCATGGTCATATGGCTTTTCTTAATTTTGAAAGGTAAGCTATAAATAACTGGCATGCATCTTTATGTGTATATTATAAGAACCAATTAATTCAAATATCAAAATAATATTATTGTATATAATTGATATTTGATATACTGTTAACATTTTCTGTGCTTTATTCATGAATTAATGAATTATTTATGATAATATGTTGTACATTTTCCTGCATATTTTCTTTAAAGTGACTGTGTGTGACACATGACTAGCATGTTGATTATTTTGAAATAACTGCATATTTTAGTCATTAGTTGTAAAGCTTGGTTTATTTAACTTAACTTCTAAGCATTTAAAAATACTAAAGAAAAAATAAGTTAAAAGTAAAAAAAAACTTGGATGGATGGGTGGATAATTATCAGCAAGCCATTTTATTTGGTATTTATATTCAAAATTAAGTCACAACATTTTACTTGAAGAAACAAACATACATTGAAAGTTAAATAAAAGCTTGTAAAAAAAATAATTATTTTTTATATATTTCAGACTGGGGACTACATCAAAGCCAATATTTATAAATCTTATAAGGAAACCACTAGATAGATTAGTATCATATTACTATTTCTTAAGGCATGGTGATAACTTTCGTCCACATTTAGTTCGAAAGAAGCATGGAGACAAAATGGTATGTTAATAAATAACTAAAGGATGTTTTTGTTGCCTTTGTGTTACTTCCCGCCTGTATTCGAAACATTCCTAGTTGAGTAGCGGAACTCAATCAACGCCGCGCTTTGTCTTGCACCAAAGCGAACTAATGAAAATAATCGAAATATAATCGTTCCTGCAAGTGTGACTCGGATACCCACAAAAAATCGTGATTGCAGTCCGACGCTGTATCACTGCACTGTTAGAGCTATATATCATAATTTCTGTCAATACTAGCACTGTACTGTCCAAAAGGTGATACATCACTTAATGAGAAGAATGAAAACGGTGTAGTTAAAAATATAAAATTAATTATTTATTGCTAAGCCTATCCTATGTCTCGATCTTGGGAAGAAATGGAGAATGAAGAGTCCTGACACTAGGTCCTCTTTGACTATGTTGTGTGGGAAAAGCATAATGTAAAAAACATAAAATAAATATGAGTCTGATCTGTTCCTTACATTTTGAAACCTATTCTATATTTCATTGTTACTTCGTAGAATTAAAATTCTTATAACAAGTAAAAAAAATAATAATTTATGTAATTTAATTATATATAAAGTATTTAAAAGGCCACTGTTGTGCAAGTGGGACAGTCTGAATGTAAACACAATTGGTTGTAAGTTAGAATCACACTTGAGTGAATAATTATATAAAAAAAAATTTTTTGCTCTGTTTTTCAGAGCTATTTACTGAGACTACTTAGTTACTTTCTTTCTCTAACTACCCTACCTGCCACACATGTTTTTTTTTTATTTTTTTTTTTTATTAACATTAGATATTAAAATTATGTTTCCAGACATTTGATGAATGTGTTGAAAAGAGCCAGCCTGATTGTGATCCAAACAATATGTGGCTACAGGTGCCCTTTTTCTGTGGACACGCTGCTGAGTGCTGGTAAGAACTATTTTATTATTAAACTAAAATGGCAACATTTTTAAGAATCATAATTGCGTTAGTATAAATACATGTAAAGCAAATACTTAAATATCATATATGTACAAGTTTTTTTTCTATATTTGTAGCTTTACTATTTTACCCTCTTAGTAGGGTAGTAAGTAAGTTCTCCACTCTACTTTCCACCTGTGTCCAAGACAAGTATTATGTGTAATATTGTGTGTTGATTGGTGGTGCTCTATGCCTTGTCTTATCACCATTCCCCGAGTGGGAATCGAATCCACAAACAATCGCGCTTAGAGTCAGACACTGACACACTGTGCCTCGATGGCCTCAAGTAAAAACTAAATTCACTAAAAATGAATCTAATAGAGAACCTAGTGTCCATACAATCCATTATTTACTTCCCTCCAAAATCAGGACAAGATGTGCTTAGTTTTGGCACACTTTTTAAGATTACAAAATAATTTAAATTTTAAGCAAGGGAATGAAAATAACTTAAATTCATTAAATCATTGCTCCAAGTGAGGATTGAGCCCAGACTCAGTTTCCACTCAGATGCTATACTGCTACACCACAATGTCCGTATAAAATTAAATGAATGAAAAATGAATCATAATCAAATTATTAGATTATATCTAGTTCTAAATTATAAATAACTAAAAAGTGTCTTAAAGAAATTCAAAGAGAAAAAAAATGTTACAGGAAACCCGGCAGTCAATGGGCTTTACAGCAAGCAAAACATAACCTAGTAAATCATTATCTAGTAGTAGGAGTGACGGAAGAAATGCTCGACTTCATATCAGTGTTAGAGGCTAGTCTTCCTCGCATATTCAAAGGGGCAACTGAACATTATCTAAACAGTAACAAATCTCATTTAAGACAAACTAGCTCAAAAATAGACCCTTCACAACGCACAATTGAAAAGATACAGCAATCAAGTGTATGGAAAATGGAAAATGACTTGTATGAATTTGCATTAGAACATTTTAAATTTGTCAAAAAGAAAATTTCGTTGAGAGAACCTAACAGTGTTGCACAAGTGTTTTTCTATGAGAAAATAAGACCAAAATGAAGTAAGTGAGTGATGGTTGGTTAATTAAAAGCGAATTGGTATGTAGTTTAAATTTTATAATTTATAATTAATTTAATCATACATTTGATTGGAGGAAACTTTTAAATAATGCTCCTCCATTGGTGTTGTAGTTATGTTGTTGATACACTCGTAGTTTTGTATGTGGTAGAAACATTCCAGATAGTTCTAAGATAATTTATAAACTAACTTAAAGAACCAATTAATTATGTGTATATTTTGTATTGTGACAGGGAATTAAAAAGACACTGGCGTATACAATTGTTGTATGCTAATTTTTATTATCATTACGATTACGACTGCTTCTATAGCTGTATTTTTTTAAAATTATTTATTACTTATTGTTTTTATTATTACATCGCAGAATTAACGAATAATATTATTTAAGTTTTATGTTTTAACGAATTTATTTAAGAATTTTACTTTGTGACTTTTATTTGGCTGAAGCTGTAATTCGCTAACAGACAATAAATAACAAATTATTTTTAAATTTTAAACTAAAATAATCAATACTCTTCAAGATATTTTTCAGTTGATGTTTTTATAAAAGAAGTACTAACATTAACTTAATAAAATCAAGATTTTCAATTTTTAAAAAATCTAATGTTATTTACGAACAACGAATATTTTTTTGTGATTATCCAAATATCGATGTATTTTCCTTCACTAAAAAGATATTTTGTAATATTAATTCCTAACTCAGTAAATTGTATTGAAATCGTAATCTTTTATAGTCTAATAGTTTTAAATGGACAGGACCACTTAGTCTTACGTCTTTTATGTTATTATCAAAAAATATGCGAGGCAGAGATCTATGGGCAAACCACAACATCTTTATTTATTTTTTTAAATAAATAATTATTTGTGTATTACAATATGTTATTTCTTTATCTGTGAAAGCAATTATTTTTTTATTAAATTGTCTTATTAGATATTACAATAACGGCCTATATTTTTTTTTTATTTTAATTAATACGGAAATGCATATTTTTATTATTAGCTATACATTTTCTACAAACCTAACAATATGCATTCTGTGCAATTTTAACTGACTTATTTAACCTTTAGTTAGAAATATTTGTTGAAACTTTATTAAAAATATCTCGTTTATAGTCAAATTGTTACAATAAATATTAAATAAGTAGTGAAATATAATCGTTTTTATTTTAGTTATTTAATGCGCATTTAATAGACTCGTACTGTTCTTCCATTCTAATTTGTATTTAGATATTATTTTACCTGTTATAGCTCAATATAATTTACAATTATTGCGAATATTATTATTATATTATTTTAAATATGTCGTTGGTGATTGGATGTGAGAATAAATTTACAACACTTTAATTTTTTGAGTGAGTTTTCTATTCTTTCTGTAATTTCAATATTTTAGCAATTTCTGAATTGTTAGTCTTTATACCTAATTTTTAATTTTAAATACTATCTTTTTCACATTTGAATAAAGATTTTTTTTTGCTATCTTAAATAATCTAATCCAAAAATAATAGTAAAAGAAATAGCAAGTTCATATTTAATACAGTCAAAATATATGAAATATTGAAAATATGAAATATTATATATTAAATTTATAAAAAAATATTTTCGGAGTTGAAATGTCAGCAATGCTAAAATCTATGGCCTAATGTATTTAAAACTTTATACAGACAAATTTTATAACTTATTTATTGTTTATAATATTATTTCATTCTGTACTTACTTGTCTATTTGTATCTATTTGAATAACATTGTGATACAATTATTTATTGTTTTTAATCTAGTTTATATTTTGTTCTTTTTGACGTTTGCATACAAATCGTTACATTTATTTTAAAAATCGATATTTAGAATATGTCTTAAGCTATATGCATTATCGATTTTTTGTCGAACACGAATCAAACATCTTTGGCAACTTTTTAAATTTTTCGTGATGTTATTTAAATGGTATAAAACAAAACTATAATGAAAACTTTTCATACATATGTACTTATTTGTTATATATTTCTAAGAAATGTGAATCTCTACATGCACAAGTTATAAAGCAATTAATGTTACATTAATAAATGACAGTTTTCTATAAACAAAGTATTTTATTTTATTGCCTTATTGTTTTCCAATGGTAAGTGATTTAATGAATGTATGGGTTTGGCCTATGGTTTAGGCTGACGTCACTCCAGTATAATGATTTTATAATATTATATATTTTTTTACCTATTCCCATTACATAAAACACACTTTGGAGCAAATTGCACTAAATGATAGTTAAGTGCTTAAATTTATTTTGTCATACCCAGTAAATAAGGGAGATACGTAAAAATTAAAAGAATATATTTTTTTGCAACTTTACATAGTCAGAGAGAACCTAGTGCCAAGACACTCCGTTCTTCACTTTCCGCTCGAAAATCGAGACATTGTGTGTTGAGCAGCGGAACTCAACGCTGCGCTTTGTTTCAGGTACCAGAGCGGAGAATAGAAAATATATTTTATAAATATAATATTTTCCCCGAGTGGGAATCGAACCCACAACCGCGCCACGTTGACCCTAAAGAATATAATAATAATTCGTATTCATCAAATGTGATAATAATACCGTACTGGTTGACATACATTTTATAGCTTGTTTTACACATGTACAATTTTTTCAAACAATTTCACAAAGATAAACGTAAAATATTAAGGTATATTTTCAGAGTTACAAGAATTATCACGCCAGGCTAGTTCATATAATAATAGGAAATATCCTCGCCTAAAGCAGGCAAAAGAACTTATAAAAATATTTATTAAGTATATTCGGAAAACTTATATAATTAAAATAGCCTATGTGTGCTGCCACATCACTCAAGCTTGCCCTTTTTAATCAGCGCTTGAACCTGTCTAATTTATCTTGAACATAACCATCTCATTGTCATATTTACGCCGTACAATTTTTTCAGTTTTATTTATATGATCAAGAGAAAAGTATTGTTTTCTTAGGAAATTGTGACATTAGTTTTACAATATAGAGTTACGAGTATTGCTGAGAAGCGCTGCTCGTGTAGGCTTTTATATGTATATAATAAATAAGTAACAAGAATAACAAAGCGACCTCGTTAGAAAACAATTGACTAATATGGAATTCATAATTCATTATAATTTGTTTTTTAAACACATGTTAAACTTTACTAACCACAGGTTTGGTAATTACACGACAGTATGTAGTTAGACGATGTCACAATTCTCAGAAACTCGGAAAGTTCCGAACATATCAATTATTGCATGTGTAACATTTGAATAAATTATAGCCGGCCATGTGTGTTACTGAAAATTTAAATATTTGACCCTAATCGACCTTTACGTTGACTCAACCTTTGTTAACATCGCATTTTCCATTTTCTCACATGGTCCCTTGCATTTTTACTGTAATTTTACACACCTCCATTCAGGGACTTCTCCATTAAATTATTTAATGTGTGCGCTGTCTCTTTTTTGTTATAACATAACGTGTGAGCGTGAAAGAGACGGTTACACCACAAGGTGCTGACTATCAAAAAGATAGCGTGTTTAGTCGCGCGTTAAAATTGCTCCAGAGCGGTCGGCCCGCGATGTGCGCCCGATTTAAATCGCCGGCAGAAATGCCCTCCCGTAGACACAATTTTCGAATAACCAATGTTAAATTGATCAGTTAAATTACACGAATATGAGTTAAAATATTTAATTTTATACGAATTGAACAATTTTTATGTTTTGTTTGTAATGTAAATTCCATGCGAAGGTCGTGTCCTTCAATCGATGAACAATTAAATACGTGTGGCCACACATGGACCGTTTTTGATATATTTTTGTCGTAAGTGCCAATATAAAGTTAGGCTTTATAAGGACTATTTTAATTTTGTTGAAGGAAAACAAAAAAATATTTATCTTCATGGAACTATGGGCATCTGTTTAGACACTGGTAAGTGCGTCCCAAGTCGGGCGCCAAACTTATATTATTAAACTGATGTAGGCATTAATTTTTAATTGATTTAATATGTGATTTTAATAAAAATAATAGCCATGGTAGTATAAAAAGATACGGTAGTTGCGCAGTTAATACACAGTCAAGACCTACTCTATGCAATCTACACATTTATATATATCATAAAAATGTAACTTGTCGCTGTCTGTATATAAACAATGAAATAGAACCCAAAACAATTATTTTTCTTTTTTTTTCTATTTGTCTGTGCGTTTGTGCACGCTAATCATAGCAACCGCTGAACCGATTTAAATGCATATTTCTTTTAAAAAATTTTTTAAAGTTTTATTCGCACACTAAGGAAATTGAAAAAGACATATTTAGAAAACGTATAAAAATTTCAACACAGCGGGATTTCAACCCGCGCCTCTTGAAAATCGTTCAAGCGCTCTGACCGCTTAGCCATGCGTTTTGATGTTTTTTTGATTTAAATGCAGTTTTGACTATTGTATTTGGTAATTTAGTGTTTATTTTATTGAGATCAGTTAGTAAATAAAAAGTTACAACGATTTAAATTATCAATTTAAGTAAAGTTTGTGATTTAAGGCGAAATAACGAAATAGTTTGGGTAGTTTGTGTTATAAGGTTGCTAGTATATTATAAAACTGTAAGAGGGTACTGCCAGAGCCAATTTTGTGTATAGAATATAAAAATAAAATGTAGAGGTCTTTATATAAATAACGAAAAGATTATATGAATTAGAATTTTTTCTTTGTCTGTCTGTTATTCGCCTTTTATGCAAAAACTACAGAACGCATTTTGATGAAACTTGTATAATATATTTATAAAACTTAATCAGGTGCTGCAAAGTAAAGTTCCTTTATCTAATACTTTATTTTACGTTTATAATGTGGAAAATAAATAAAGGAATGGTTTCTCATAAACTTCAAGCAGCCATGTAGTGCTTGCATTTCGCAGGAATTGAGACCTTCTCCGCTCACCCCCCTCTGTCGCTGTAAAGACCAACTGGTCAACAGCAATTCATTAATCGAAAAAAAGTCATAAACTTTCTTCTTTAAATCCATTAAATTTTGAAAGCTGCCTGGAATTGAAAAAGGGTCCGTTGTAAATCGTATTATAAAAAATATCTTGAATTAATTATACGTATATTTTTACTATAAAAATAAATCGCTTCTGTGGCCGGGAATTAGATCTCGATGACTTCTAATATAAGAGTTACCATAAAGTTACAATAAATTGTAAGTCAAAACAATTAATGGCAATACAAAATCTTTTAGTTTTTTTATTCCCACTAAAATATGAATTATATTTTAAAATGAGGTATCGAGCGTATTAATGTTATTTCATATTTTTATATTGACCCAACATGGTTTTCGTCTATTTGTCGTACTAGTTATTTATTCTCATATTCTAATAAAAGCCGCCAGCTTCATCTGAGTTTCACGATCAAGAACATTCAAATATTACCTTACAACAAGTAGCCTTATTACGACAATAACTAATATACAGTTATCAGAATTATATTTGCTTTGCTATCAATAGCGGCTGTTGCCAATATGAGAACTAAAATCGATGAATAATAGACCAAAAATACGCTAAAGATTAAGACACTCACTTCTGTGAAGAGCTGTTAATTTTTTTTGTCGCATAACGCTTCGCCTCTTTGCCTCATTTTAAAAATCAGTAAAAATCGAAACCGGAAATCCGGAGACCAGTAAATATATATGAACGTACACGCCTTATGCACAGATCATCTATCTATTCATCAACTCATTATATAATTTATACATTGAGAACTGAACTGACTTAGTTTAGTATTGCTTAACAAAATGATGCCATAACCTTCCGCGTTTTAAACATTTTACCGAATTTAATTCTTCCGTTAATAAAAAAAAAAAACTAGGACTTACTGTAAGATACACTGTCGATTTTCTGAATATTTCAGAAACACTTTGCGTTGGGTAGTGGAACCTATTTACCTAAGCACTGTCTGTCATACAGGCATCAGTAAAAAAAAAATTAAATAAATGTATAGGTAAAGCCTAAAATATTCTAACTGCCACAGATCTATATTTATCATATAATTAAAATATATAATATTAGAATAATTGTAATTGGATAGAACAAAATAATGAAGAATTCGAGAGGAGCGGCGATCACAGTCGTCGTGAGAGTGCGTGGCCCGCCACACCGTCCGGCGTACCGTTTCCCATGCAGAACTCTAGCCACGTCAAGTTCGAGCCACCTAGTGTGCCTGTTATATTTGTGTTGGGTAATATTATATTCACATTATTTATAAGCTTACTGAATGTTTCATATTTTCTTAGTTTGTTTAGTTCATTGCACTACAAGGCTGGCAGCCTTTCCGACATGAGCTTTGTAGACAGAGAGGGTATAGTATTAAAACTGTAGATGAGACGTCGTATTTCAGCTTCAAATTCAAATGCAAAATATCCCTTATTTAAATACACTTTTACAAGCACTTTTGAATCCTCGAAGGAACATAAACCTATCACCGTCTCGGAAGGCAGTTCTGCTGAGAAAAGCCAGCGAGATACTCAACAGTTGCAAATACAACTTTATTATTTAATACACCAAACTCGATTTTTATCTTTTAAATATTCTTCTACAGAGTAATAAGCTCAGAGAAGAATGTATCTAGTACATTACTTATCACCAATAGTGTTTCTAGAAAAAAAAAATGCTTAATGTGTGACGTAATTTAACGCTTTATTGTCCTAACCAGTCTAAGGAAATGAAAATATATTTGAAACTTTTTACAATGTCTTGCTCATTTAGCAAGAATCCAGGGCAGTACGCGAGGCAACTAAGAAATCGTTGGCGGTAGTTTGATATAATAATTGTATCAAGTGACAGACAAGTGCCACCTCACCTGTGACCACGGACTACTGTAAAGTGTTCGAAGCGTCGGGTTCTAAAAATGTATTTTCGAATACCAAAATTATACGCGATTAATCTAGTTAAAATAGTTTCATTTCAAAATTATATAAATTGTAACGTTAATTATATTGGCGCTAAGATTGAAACCCACACTATTTGATTATTTTATTGTTTTTAAAATATGTTTAAAAAGTTGTGTATTATATCTTGAATAAAATTTGATTCATAGTTAAGTTAAATCATGATAAAATCTCGCTCTCATATGGCTCCGTAACGGATCAACAAAAAACAGTACCAACTCTAATAAAAATATTACTATAATAAAAAAAATGTAACTATATAATGGACAGTATATTACTAAGTAATAGTTTTAAATATTAATTTCTTTAAGTAGCATTTTCTCCGAGCAGTTTTTAAATTTTTACCAATATAGGTACGTTTGCAGGAGGTCCGGGAAGCGGTAAGGTGACCCATTGCGACAACCTGATGCAGGATAGACGAGGATTGGTTCACATCAATATGACTGATCTGTTACAGCAATACGCTATTGGAAACGGTAAGAAATTAGTTTTAGTTTTCCGCATAGTGGGATAGGCGGAGGGAACGGTAGTGTCAAGACACTCCACTTTCCCTCCCGAATCCAAGACATCGCGTGTTGAATGAAAATTTAACTATAATAATTCACCTGAGTGGGAATTCAACCCACAATCATTCCGTATACAGTGAACTGCGTCACAATGTGTACAGAAATTTGGTTTAATTTTTCAAGAAATCTACGTAATTATCATATCTAGGCATCCGCTAGCAAATATTTTTTAAGAATTTTGATGTCAAGGAGGATGAAATAGAATAGAAAAAAAATAATTCGCAAAAATAATACATAAGTGGTGTACATGACTTAAGTAAGCAGTAATGAAAGCATTGTCAAAATTTTATACCTAAGACGAATAAACAAATCCTCATTCAAATACTATCGGAAAATACAACCCCTAGGAGAGAGACAATTTTACGCGAAGTTGCCGACAAAATCTAGTATAAAACAGCCACCACAAGTCATTTTTGCGTTAATAACAAATGCAAGTTTGTCTATGAATTAAATATATGAATAACGTAGTAAAATCACTCCCCTTTGCCCACCACCTCGGAAAACAGTGTTTGGATCAAACTCTCCTGTTCCTAGGCTCTGCAGATTTGTTAATGAGTGACCTACTAGATATTAACGCTGACTCGACAAACAAAATTCGGCTCTTGATGAATAATAAACTCCGATCATCTTAAAAATATATGTATTATCCTAAGAAATTGTATTTTATGTCATTTTGGACTAATTGTTTGGTTTGTTTTGCTGAAGCTCGCCTTAGGAGCTTATTATGTTTTTTTCTTTCTTGCATGCTGTATCCGCCTGTAAGTTTTATGTATGTACCGTGTAAACAAATGTTGGTGGATCAACTAAATAAAATATATATATATACTGTTTTTCATTTAATTCAATATATATATATTGAATTAAATGAAAAACAGTAAACGCGACCGATGTAAAATTACATCTGTTGGTCTATACCAATTGCTATCAATAACTTACTAGTCTACTGGGAAAACTTTGTTTGTATAAAGAAAACATTGTTTTAGAGAAAAATTTCAACCTATAATTTATTAGTGGGTGTTACAAAATGGTAACAATTGTGCAAGGATAGAGTGTGCGCTATTTCTTCAAAACAGATTCTACTGACAGGCCAAAAACTAACTTACTTTTCGATCAAGTATCGTTATGATTCGATCATATTAAAATGAAATAAGAACACAAAACTCATTTTGTGCTCTCATTTGTCGGGCCGTTTTTTAGACTGTTACCTTTAATCTGTGCATAGCTGATTAAAGAACCAACTAATTAAAATTAACTAAACAATTCTATGGGAGTGATTTTTCCCGATTAACGCAAATGGGCCCCTGGTTCAAGCTAGTATGTCAATTCGTTAGATTTGTGTTTAGCGCAAACAATAAGCGTTATAAATACTTTTTATTTAAATTTCACATTTATACAAAATGTTTATCATTTAAAATTAAAAAAAACAAATAAATAGAATGCAATATCACGTTTCAAAATCGTAGATAGCTACGAACAGTTTGAAACATTCAAAGTATCACCATTGTAAGATTAACATTTGTATTTCTCAACTTGCAAAAAGGCATGGTAGAATCATTTAAAAAATTAACAAAACCGTTTAAAATTGCTTGTTACAGTTGTTTTTACTTACCAAAAATAATTGATGAAACCATACAAAAATTTGCAATAAATCAACTCGTGAAGTAGCAATCATTTAATTTCTCGCGTCTCCCTTACTTAGTATTACCACTGAATTAAACATATTCTAGATGTTTTTTTTTGTTGTTACTATTTTTATATAATTATCAAGATAATTTAAACGTAAAGGAAAATATCAATTAATGTGTTTAATTTGGTTTTTTATATAATAAATTCGGTATATATATTCTTTTTAAACATTTTTGAAGTGTTATTCGCACACTAAGGAAATTGTAAGCCGTTCGATATTTTCAAGAGGCGCGGGTTCAAATCCCGCTGCGTTCAAATTTTTATTCGTTTTCTAAATATGACTAATTCGGTATATGTTTTGTTCACTAGATTTGTTATTATAATAAAAAGTTTCGAGTGTGACCTGAATTTAAATTTTAAGGAAAATTTCCATAGATAGAGTCAACACAATTTTGGTTTGTTCATATTGATATTAAAATAAGTTATTGTCTTAACTTGTTTGTCAATAATTTATCGTTGGGGTACACAAAGTACGAAATGGCCCACAAAATGTATGATGCTATAGACAAATTTAACTAGGCTCTAGTATCGGTGAAGAATTGCGAATTTGTGGTATACAAGGCATACAATTACAGTTGCATAGTGTCTTAGCAAACATTATTAGTCAATTAAAAAAAATAAAAATATGAATCCTTCTAGGTATAAGCCTTTAAAAAAATTGTAATTGTAACATAATGCCCTAAAACGCGGGAACCACCCCACCACCACGTTGCGCTTGATATCAATTTTTTGTTTGAAATGAAACTATTTTTAACAGGATTAATCGCGTATAATATTGGTATTCGAAATTTTAGAACTGGTCACTGGTAGACTGAGTCTAATCTAAAAATCTGAGACTAAATAAATCTGGGAATATATCTAAATAAATCTGAGACTACTACGAAACGATTAATCCGGTTAAAAATTGTTTCATTTGAAAAAGCTTTATTGTCATTAATTCAATCTCATTTATCAGACACTTAGGAAATTGAAAAAAATATTTAGAAAACGTATAATTTTTTCAACGCAGCGGGATTCGAACCCTCCTGGAAAGCAATTTTCATCGCACATGCTTATTAAATTCATATTATTTTTTATTATATTTATGTATGTTTCAAATATACTATAATATATTTATTATATTATAGTTTATTTAAAAAAGTTTCAAGTCATAAGTGCCTTAAGATGCCGAAATATGGGATAAAATCCCATCCCAAAAGTTATAAACAAATTAATAAAAGGAATTGTGTTAAATGAAAAACGAACTGAAGCTTTACAAGATAAAGGAAAGGCCCTAGTGTTAAGCCACTCTGTTATGCACTTCAAAGAAAGTTTAGATTTTGTGTGCATTATATATAAAGGTGTAATTGTTGTTTTGTTGTAGATGCAGACTTTAAACTGAACCTTTTCCTTTTTTTGCAAGCTCGTCTTGTGTTATAATTAATTATTTTTCTTTTACCATACAATCTCCTTCGTGTGTTCTGCTTACAATGTGACATTGGTAAACGACTTGTGTTTGAACTGACACTCGTGAATTGCCATAACCTAAAACTGTACCAAGACTTCTATACTCTATAACATTGTTACCTATTGTTTTTGTCAATTTAATGTGATGTACAAGTCAAGTAAGTTTAAAATTCCCTTGCAAATAGACTGAGCTTTGCTGCGTACGCTGTTAGAAAAGTCAGACAGCTTACAGACTTTAATACGGCCCGACTTGTTTATTTAAGTTACTTTTATAGTATCTAATCCTATGGAATACTGCAATGGGGAAATGTGTCAGATATAGCAAGACTATTTGTAATTAAAAAAAGATCAGCGCTGGCTATTTACAGCATGGGAGTTCGGATTCTCTACGAGAAGTTTTTAATAAAACAGTTGCATCACAATATATATATACAATAATATTTTGTTTGTCCGCAAAAACATACACGACTAACAAAGCAGTGATAGACACGGTATAAATATAAGAAGTAAAAATAAGCTGATTATTCCTTGTTTTCGCCTTCAAAAGGTAAATAAATCATTTATGTCACATGGTATACGTATGTATAATAAAATTCCACAAATAATACCAGACTTGCCACTTGAACAATTTAAAATTAAGATTAAATATATATTATTGAGGAAAGTATATTATTCGGTCCAGGCATACTATTCTGATGGTAATCGAACTGAAGACTATATTTGAAAAGAGCAACTGTTGAGTTTTTCGCCGGCTCTTCTCAACTGAACTGCCTTCCGGGCCGGTGGTAGCTGCGACTAGGACTGACAATACCGACTATGTTAATTGACGATTCGAAAGTGCTTGTAATAGCCTATTTAAATAAAGAATATTTGGTTTTGATGAATACTTATTAATATCATTTAAACAATATATACCATAAAAACACAATGTCAAAACAATTAAAAAATATATAATATTTGCGGCTGTTTTAAAACAAAGCGCGACATTAAGTTTCGCCGTTTATTACGCGTATTATATTTTGAATTCAGACGGAAATTGTAGAATGAAAAGTGCCCCTAGATCCTTCGGACAGTCGAATTTGCTTGCAACACATTTGTTGCTCAAAATAGCCTTGCAATATAAAAAAAAGACATTTGAACCCGCGCCTCCTGAAAACCGGTCAAGCGCTCTGACCGCTAAGCCAGGCGGTCTACATCCAGCTACGGATCGAAATACTGTATATATATGTAATCTAAATATGTCTTTTTGAATTCCCTAAGTGTGCAAATAACACTTCAACAAATCAAAAAAGAAAAGCCTTGCAATATGTTCTCACATTGAAAGACACAGGTGAAGCCAATAAAGGCGTGTTAAAAATGCCAATAGCTTCGTTCAAATAACACACATTGCGAAAATTATAAGTTACAATACACTAGGAATAATTGTGTATTTAAAAAAAAAACATTTATACCATAGCATTTGTAATAATTAAGTTAATTCTATAATGAAGACCTTCCTACGTAGTACGTGGGAACGATCGAGTGTCTTTGACAATATACAGTAAGAGCTCTGCGGTAATTTTTAATGCTAAATATTTCAAAGTTTCTTTAATAATTTCAAAAAGGAACTTAAAAGTGCATGTCATTAACAATGGAAACTGTCTGTAAAAAAACTTATATTTTTAATTATTTTTTTTTTTTCTCCTTACATCTCACTTGTTTAGTGAGTAGTTAGAGAGTACATGTGATGAGACACCCCTGTTCGCCATTTAGTACAATTATACTAATTATAACTAGATATTTGCTGGTTTAATTGTACATTTCGTTGCCACACCATAGAATTGATGATTTAATGAAATCATAGACACCTAAACACCATGATATTATCACATTTCGTGAAATGTTCAATTGAACATCCAAGATGACAATTGTCGACCTTGACCGCTTGAAACTTTACACGGAATTATTGACCAAACGCAAAGTATATCTTTTTTTTTATGTTAGGTCAAACCTTTTTATTTCGGATTCTCTAGAGGTAGATAATGTAAAGCTGAAAATATTCTCATTATATATGTATAATGAGTTCGTTTGACGCACATATTATGGATTTATATTAAATATATTATTTTACGACATGTGACATAAATAACAACACTTGCCTTCGTCGCAGTGAAGTGAAGTGAACTTAGATACGAGAATGTACAACATATAGTGTCAGTTTAAATGTTTAGGCCGGTACAAATATTTCTTTTTTTATAATATTTTCAATATTTTTCGAATATTTACACATTGCACTTTATAGTATGTGAGCGGTAAGAGAGATAGGAGAGATCTTGGTTGACCTTCGAGAACACAGTATCGATGATAATGTCTCCATCAAGTCAAGATCAAGTAAATTGCATGAGGCTCCCCGGAGTGAGGGGGGTCTGTGTCTGTGAAGAGGGTGATGGGGACGAGGCGAAAGAAGTATGCCAGGACCGTAGCTCTCCGTTGTCTCCGACTGGCCCTGCTAGGGATCTTTATACCGTTCAGATAAAAAAAAAGAAAATAGTGTTTTAAAATATGCATTTACATGTTATACAACACTTTGTTGTTTTAAAAGTTTAATGTTTCAAAAGCCTTATCTTATATATGAGGAGAAACAGTACACGAAATCTGAAAATTATGATACTGTTGAGAATCTGTTCTGAACTGATGTGGACTATAAATTTAACATTTTATTACGTTGTAAAAGACCAACTTTACTTAAAATTAAAGGTTTTTCCCTAGATATGCAAGATTTTGGAACGTTGTCGAGCAAGACAGTGACTGAAGTACTGATGTTAGAAATGAAGATGGCGCCTACAGCGAAGACCTATCTGGTTTCGGGGTACCCAAGGTCCATGAGAGATGTTGCTGAATATTCTGATAAGGTAAGTGTTAAGTTATTTTAAAGTCAATATTCGTTATTTTTTTTAACACAGTTAAAGATTTTTTAGAAAAGTTTGCTTTTGAAAGTGGGACTCGAACCCGCGTCTCCTGGAAACCGTCCAAGCGCTCAAACTACTCGTTCTCTTGTTGTTCTTATCTGTCTGTCTGTCTCGTTGTTCTTATCCTAAGCTTGTAAATATTCAATAACTGAAATATTTGGACTCTTTCAGGAGAATCTTAGTTTTAGCCTAGTAGGTAACAAAAAAAAAGCAATATTAATTCAGATTTTGTTACCAAAAAGTACGGACCGTACGTTTTGTCACATATACATACATAAAGTATAAGTAGATAGAAGGAGTTTACACAATGTTTAGCTTTTTTAAAGCAAAAAATATTATTTAATAATTCATAAGTAATTTTACTATTTGATTAAATTAGTGGCTCCAAATACGAGGGTCTATATTTGGATAATATTATTCTTAAGAAGTAAATTTCCAAATTCCTTTAAATAATTAATAAATATTTTTTCGATACGTGGCTTAATTTTATATGAGATACCTTGTATATTATAATATTAATATACCAAAAAACAGTTTTTATTACTCTAGCCCGAAACAAAATTATAATAATTTACTTTTGTATTAATAAATATATATTATGTAAAAAAATATATATCTAAAAAAAGCGCTTTGGCCCATGAGGGTATCGAACCCGCGACCTTCGCGTTATTAGCACGACGCTCTAACCAACTGAGCTAATGGGCCGACATGTACATTTTATAAAAAGTAGAGTAGGCAAGACTACGAAAACCACAGAACAAGAGTTATAGAAAGAAATCTGATAACATTTAGAATTTCCAAAAGAGCCCATAAAGAACTGTCTTAGCAAAAAACACGGATACAAAGCCAAAATAACGGAAGAGACGAAACACAAGATAGAGAAAGCATAATGAAAAGAGCAACAACTACAATTTACAAACTATTTTCTTCGATTATTTTGAGTATTTTGAGCCCCGGAAATTAATAAAAATCAACCAACAGAAAAAGCAGGCTTTCGTCCACACTACTCAACAATATATCACATACAGGCCTCGGAACAAATACAACAAAACTATATTATAATGTTTTTATTTTATCTGTATTTGCATTTAGTGTGTAGGTAAATTAAAGCTTAATTATATCATATATATATTATATTGATAAATACCCCCAATTATATATATTTTCATACGTTTTCCAGATAGCGATCAATTACATTTTTATTATATGTAGGTATATATATATATAGATATAAATAATATAAAAAATATTATGCATTATTATTCAGAAATAGTTCTTTTAGAAAATATAATCTTTGTCTATTGAGGTCATCGTAGCGCAGTGGGGCAAGCAACGTTTAACTGCAAACGCGATTCGTGGGTTCGACCCCACTCAAAGGAATGATTATATTTAAATTCTTTCGCCTATTCCCAGTAGTTTTACCGTGTAGTCGTTCCAGCGATACCAGTGAGTTTTTTTTATCTTTATGCATATCCATAATATGTATATCTTTGTGGTTATACTTTTCGTCCCTTTTAAAGCTTTTCTTGTTGGTAGACGTAAATAAGCCCCGGACTTTTATCTAAATCATTTTTTTTTAATATTGAAATGACCGAGCACCATAGCACGACACAGTCGATAACTTTGCTACTGTGTTATGATAGCAGTAGCTGGATATTCCGAATATTATAAAATTCATATTTTCTAAAGAATTACACGTACATAATTTTTAAAGAATTCATCAATAACAATTTAGGGCGGATTTATTCTAGTAATATAAAAAAATAAAATTATGATTGGCCCATGAGGGGATCGAAGCCGCGACCTTCGCGTTATTAGCACGACGCTCTAACCAACTGAGCTAATGGGCCTGTTGAATTCATGTACTAAAATAAAATAGACTCGCCTTTTGTTTTCTCCGCTAAACTAAATAACAAATTAGTTTAACAAAAAAAGATAAAAGTTACATCATTCTATGAAAATATTGTTTTATCATCGGATTCGTTCAAGCTTACCAAGTAAATGGACAAAATAAGCGTTTTAAGCTCACTTTTAGACTTTTTTAGATTTTCTTATATTATTAGAAGCTAATAAAAGCTTGATAATAAACAAATATTAAATCATAAATACAACTCGTAACAATAGAACACCGAAGACAAGTCTGTAGAAAATGTAGTAAAATTTATTCCCCTCTAAAAACATACAATTGATTGGTACCTATGTTATAATAAATTTATAATTATTAAGTAAATCGTATATACTTTGTTCGTTAATCGATTCTGGTAGGACCTTCTGACAAAAATGAGTGACTAGTGTGTCAAGGACGAGACACTACACTACTTATCATTCATTCTACAACCTAAAATGATTTATAAATCAGGTATTTCTCATTATTGATTTGCCTTTTAGCTTAGTATAGCCAATAATTATAAGTGAACAACTTTTTTTTTTGTGTATATATCCTATAAAAATAAAGACATATAATAGTTACGAAATCGTTTAAAAAAATTAAAAACAATATCAACTCTCAACGCGCTACGTCTCGATTTCTTGAAAAAAAAAGTGGAAAAGGGAGTGTTTTGACACTAGGTTCTCTCTGACTTTGAAAAACATGCTTAGCAGAAGTTATTTTCTCATTTTTCCGGTCTCCCGGTATCAAGGATACTGGGTTCATTCCATCAAAATATAGCATTATCTTTGAATTCGGACGGTAACATCGCACACGGTACATTTTTGTTTAAATAGCGTTGATTTTCTTACTTTTATAAGTAATAAACAATAAAATTAATAAACAATATAATTTAGTCTAACAATATTTACAGCTTTTATTATTCATTACTTACAAGCTAAGTATATGTTAAGTATTTATTATTTAGTTTTACTTAATCTAATTGTATAGGAACAGCTCCACGGGGACCGCGAGAAGTGATGGCGAAGTTATTCGAATTGATTGTTAGCGATACGAGTATATCGAGCGAGTCGATCACTGTAAAACCTCTATACATAAGACCTTAAAAAAGAAAAGTCCTTAAAGCAATTTAAAAACAAATTTCTTCAGAATGGAATTAGCAATTTAATAATATTATTTATTTAATTTAAGATTCAGTAGCTTTTTATACAAATAAATAAAATTGGAGTGTCTGTTTGTAATATTAAAGTAATCGCTTTTTAATAAATGTATGTATATGTATGTATACAAGGTACATATGCCAAAATAACATTTTTATACATATCGTCTGGCTGTTTATTCTGGCTAATCTCTGGACTTCCAATGGCAGATAGCTAATGTAATAAGAAGAAACTGAGGCTACATTTATTTTAAAATTCCACATAGACGAAGTCGCGGGCACAGCTAGCATATAGATAATTTCAATATTAATACATTTCTTTATATAATTTATAATATTTATAATCGTGTTTATAGTGTTCATCTACAAATGCTTATTTTTAAAAACTAAATCTCCCGTTGTCCAGTAAATAATAAGTTGCTTTGAGAACGTGTTAGTCGCGTTATATAAACACACGGAAGTGTGAATGATATTTGTTTTATTAGTTTAACACAGTTTTCTTAGAAAAGGGTCAAAACCTTATACATCTTGTATTAATATAATGATGATGTGACATGTGAATTATTTCAGCCATATATATTTTTTACAATTGTGTATATTTTATTTATTACATTAAAATTACAATTGAAATTACAAAAGAAATGTCAATTGTTCCATTTTCATGATCCAATGTAGCTAGGCAGGGAAAATCTTGTATTAAGATACTCCGCTTTGGAACGGCGGAACTCAACACTGCGCTGTATTTTTATTTTAAAACTCAATTCATAAAACACAGCTGTAACTATTTTCATCTAGGAATTATAAATCTAGCGTTACTAATTTTAACAATTCCTTTTCAGTTCTTTTTTTATCATAACACCTAAAAATGATTAAAACTCACCTCATTAGAATCAATGAGCCTTCATTACAATGTCAGGGTCACTATAACGGCGGCCCTTGTAAGTTTTGAAAGCCACTAGCTGTGTGTCAATGCCTTAATTATGTCAAATTCAACGCTATGGTTGGTTTGAAATCACTTTCAGTCGTTATTTCTATTAACATTGGTGGGAAAATACAATTTTTGTCATATAGTGATTTTGGACTCCGCCTAAATTATTTTACTCTCTCTCTTCTTCAAATATAATAATAAACCTTTAAACTTTTATCACCTCACTTTATTTACACTTAACGCTAACGCTTGAACACTTATTCACTTTATACACATATTCACTTTGTTTCCTTATTCACTTAGAGGGTGCTGTTCCCTCAGCGTGTTAAGACTGCCTTCAACAGTAGCTTTGCTTGCTTAAATAACTTCGAACTCCACCAAATTCACATTGTTTATTATAAAACTATTCCCTAAAACTTGAATGTCCTTACATTTTAATCATAATTCGTACTACCATACATTGTAAAACAATTAGAACATTACTTAACAAGTGTTTCATATTATCATATTACCAAGCTTTATTTTTTTTTAACTTACAATCCAAATGATCACTAGTAAGAGTATTACGACTGACTTACAATTAACTGGCAACATTGAATATACTAAATCATAGCAATTGCTTTTTATTTTTACATTAACACCTATTAAAATGCTTCGTTTGATTTTAATTAAATCATAATAACCATTGTTTTTGTCATTATTGACACCATTTTTTTTTTTAAATTTTGGTTTTTTATATATTTCAACACATGCTTCTAGAAGAGGTATATACAGTGATTTATCAGTATATATAATTAAAATATCAGTATATAAAATCAAGACGATGGCATCTATATTACTCACCTAGATAGTATAACTAATAATATTTTGTATGTAATTACTACGAAAATATTATATTTTTTATTAACATTTTTTTTAAAGTGTTATTCCCATACTAAGGAAATTGAAAAAGACATATTTAGAAAACGTATAAAAATTTTAACGCAGCGGGATTTGAACCCGCGCCTCTTGAAAACCGTTCAAGCGCTCTGACCGCTAAGCCATGCGTTGAACGGTTTTCAACGATTTTCAAGAGGCGCGGGTTCAAATCCCGCTGCGTTCAAATTTTTACACGTTTTCTAAATATATTATCTTTTTCTCCATCTACCCGCAAAAGGCATAGTTGCACTTCAGGCAAAACAAAACTACAAATTTTAAATATCGTTAGTTTAGTATTTAATATGTAAAAACATACAGTACTATGTGATTTATCATTTACAAAAATATTAAATATTAAATATAATTATTGTTCGATTTGATTCGAATGCCAAAAGAGCCGAGTCAGCGGCGTGGCGCGATCATATCTAGCGTTTTAGAATAAATAGATTAATAATGCATGCGAGCAGTTGGGCGGCGACTCGCTACATACGTGTCAATTATTGGAACTGAGGGTCGGCTTTTCCAGAACATTCTATAATGCAAGTAATAAAACAAAAAAAAACGTATTTAAATTTCAATGCAGCGTCCAGGGACTTGATAGGCGGTTTTCAAACCAAGATATCGAATCCTTTTTTTTATCAACATACGGTAACATGCTGTTGACCCTGTTCGCCTTTACAATGATCTTATTTAAAATATTTTAAGCTAAGCGTTCAAGCTATATAGCTTGAACGAATGGCTTAGCGGTCAGAGCGCTTAAACAAATTCTAAAACAAGAAGACGAGAATTTTTATACGTTTCTAAATATGGTTTTTTTTTAAATAAACTGATTATAATATATTTTTTATCTATCCTTGATATACAGATCCAAACAATAAGTGGGGTTGTGCTCGTCAGCTGGAGGCAGAGGGTGCTGGAACGACAAATCGAGTACGGCGCACGACTTGGCCACGTAGTGTTAAGCTTGGCGAGGATGGAACTGAACAATTTCTACAAGAACGTGATGCCAGTAGCTGATTACTTCGACCAAAGCAACATGCTTATTGCGGTGAGTCAAACCAAAAAGAGAAGATACTCTTAAGAATTTACCCATTGGTTTGCAGAGAGAGTAGCTTGGAGCTGTGTCTACGGCTTACGCACCAAGTGTAGGTATAAAGGGCCCTTTCAAATGCATATTAAGGCTTCTTTCCACAGTTCGAGCTCATCACTCTATATAACCTATTATTGGTGTAAAAAAATTGCAATTCACAATTTATTACTAATCCCTTTTTTTACTTCACACTTTTGCCGGCATAGCAGGGCAAACAGGGAGGACTTAGTGTCGAGACACTTTGTACTCCAGTTTCTGCCCGAAATCGAGACATTGCCAGTGACGGAACTTAACGCCGAGCTTTATGTTATTTAAGTATAATCATTCTCTCTTAGGAATCGAACCCACAACCAATCGCGCTTACAGATACGCTATATAATATATTAGAATGATGAAAGATGAGTTTATATAATTAAACTTGGAATTTATAAGATAGAAATTACATGTTTTATTTTAAGCATTTAGCGAAAAGTACAGATTTATGACACAAAAAAAACCATTTTCAAGAAAAATTAAGTAATACATTTTTGCGTACTTACTAGTTTCCCGCGGTTTCGCTTGCGTACACTGCACGACTAAACAATTTTGTTTATTCGCCCGTCCGCGTTTTGACTCAATCACAAAAAGATATAACCATTTTAAATTATAACAAATGCTTAAATTTATAATTTGGCCGGTTGCGCTTCACGATATTTATATTTCACAAACAAACGAACGAAATAAACAGACAAACGCAAGAAATACAAAATGATTGTTTTGGTTCTATTAATGCATGCCCCTAATAATGTATTTTCCTTTTATCCATGTATTGCAAGTGCATTGATATGCGTACATGTAAATGTATTCAAACTATATAACGAATTTCAAACTTATTACGCATCCGGCGGCCGATAGCTCAGTTGGTTAGAGCGTCGTGCTAATAACGCGAAGGTCGCGGGTTCGATCCCCTCATGGGCCATGATATATTTCTTTTTTATCATGAATCTATCATCATTTAAAGCTGGACCGGAAATTAAGTCCGATATATTTAGTTACAGTTACAATCTGTCCAATATAAAACCTTTTTCACATATTTTTTGTGTGCGTTTCTGTGTGTTTGCAGGCTGGTGTGTAGTGTTTTTATATTACTTATGTTTTTAATACTACATTTAAAGAAAATTTTTGTATGTAATATCTTTTTGATCCCTGAATTTAGTAAAGCCTGATATCTTGAAATACCGAAGCAGTCTTACATTGCTGACAGATTTATTTTAACTTCACGCTTCTCCAATAGAACAAATGAAAGTCTCCACATTATACAGTGATTATTTGACAAAATTATAATAATTTACTTTTGTATTAATAAATATGTATTATGTAAAAAAAAATTATATCTAAAAAAAAGCTTTTTGGCCCATGAGGGGATCGAACCCGCGACCTTCGCGTTATTAGCACGACGCTCTAACCAACTGAGCTAATGGGCCGATATGTACATTATATAAAAAATAGAACTCTATGTAGTAAAAAAGTAACGTGCTAATTATCTTATATGAAGTATAATTTAATTATATGAAGTGTATGAAATAAAATTAAATTATAAAATTATATTGTGTGAGGCCTTTGTGGTGCAGTTGGACAGCGTCTGATTGTAACCGCGATAGTTGTGGGTTCGATTCCCACTCGGAGGAATGTTTATATTTAAACTATATTCGATAAAGCGCGGCGTTGAGTTCGCCAATGTCTCATATTCGGACGAAAAGTAGAGAACTAGGTGAGGGTTGGGCGAAAAGTGAGTAAGCTGTATAAAATAAATTAATGTAATTTCTAGGCAATAGTGTTAATTTGTCCTTTAAAAGCTCAAAATAATTAGAAAATACTTCAAAAACACGGACAGATTTGAAGTGGTTTCTTGGTATCCCGGAAAGGTTATCAGCTTCATGCTATTGGCATGTTGTATTGTAGTCAATCCGGACACGTGTGCAAATTTTCAAGTAAATGAGACATGAAAATGTGGGTCAATATGGCGTTGTCAGATTTTCATATGTAGATTATTAGACGGATAATGTCTATATTAGCTAATAACAATGGTGAAGTGTCAAATTTTTGTAAGAGGCAAGGCGGCCGTTTAATATTTATATTAAAAAAACACTGAGTATAGAAATACATTTTACGTTGAAATTATCGTATATCAATTTAAATAGATTTTCGTAGTGGTATTGTTAGATTATTAAACTTATATATAACTATTAATATATTTATTTATTTATTACAATTTACAAGAGGTAACCCGGTTCGAATCATATTATATTGACACTTCGTACATGATGAGTGGGGTCATCGTGGCCAATTGGGCCAGGGCCTGACTGTAACCACGTTAGTGGGTTTGATCCCCACTCGTGGTAATTATTTTATAGTTAAATAAATAAATTTCCCTGGTCCCTGGTTCTGCCATTCAACACATAATATCGTTAAGATAGAGTAGAATTGAGTCTTAACACAAGTTATTACATACGTTGAGGTACCTACTAAAAAAAAATAAAAAAAAATAAAGTCTTTATATACCTAAACGCAATTTTCGATTGAATTATCTAATATTATTATACAGTGTGTAAATTGTTTTATTATATATCAGAAGATTTACGACTTTTAGATAGTATTTTTATTTATAAAGAAACAATATCAATAATTGCTTTATCATGAACATAAAGTTATTAAGTTACTTGGATAAAAAAAAATCGCTTATCACTTCTGCTTGATATTTATAGTTGTTTATATCCATATAGGCCATTTTGGTGCAGTGGGACGTCTGGTTGTACGCGTGATTGGTAGTGTATTCGATTCCCACTCGGGGAACGAATTGTATTTAAATTATTTTCATATCATCGCTATGGTAAGACAACTCGCTACTTTGAGTTCCGCCACTCAATGTCTCGAATTCAATTGGAAAATGGAGAACAGAGTGTTTTGATTTTAGTTTATCTCAATCTACCTGTAAGAGAAAAAAAATTAAAATAACTTTCATTGCTTCTATATAAACTATACAGTGGGACAGCATTACACTGTAAGCGTAATTGGGTTCGATTCCCACCCGGGTGAATTACATTTGGTTACATTTCATATATTTTCATTTCTCCCTTATTGTACCTAAGACAAAACTCGGCGTTGAGTTTCGCCTTTCAACACGCAATTTCTCGATTTCGAGCTGAAAATTATGAACGTCGTGTCAGAGTGAAATGTATAGTGAAATGCAGAAAAAAGCGTGAAGCAAAACAAACAGTAAGAAAATATTTTTATAAATGTACGTCACACGTATTTAAAACTACTACCTGTTCTCCCACAGCTTTGTCCGCGTAGTAATGAAGACGTAAGTTACAATGAGGTGTTATTTATATGCCAGTCAAAAGAAAATGTCTATCACACAAAACAACTTTTTTAAAGCATCAATTAGAAAACATATAGCTATTTATAGGTTATGATAAAACTGTTCTTTTAAACTCTACACTTACGAGAGCTCTTAGACCTCCTTAATCCGGGTCTGTTACAAAATCTGTTCGTAACGGATGTCTACTAACGATAAAATACCTTCCCGCCAAACTTCATCTTTATACGTCAAGTGGTGTTCGATATTTCGATATATATATATATATATATATATATATAAAAAGACAAAGAAAAATTTGAACGCAGCAGGATGAACCCGCGCCTCTTGATAACCGTTCACAGCCCTCTGACCGCTTAGCCATGCGTTCTATTAACTGTTTTCTAAATATGTCTTTTTCAATTTCCTTAGTGTGCGAATAACACTTTAAACAATGTTAAATATATATATAGCAAGTGTGTGGTGTAAGGGTTGTAAGGGAGGATTAGTGGAAATTCGTGTTTAAACAGAAAAAAACCTCATTTTAAATTATGCAGTACACGTGAATATAGTAGTGGGCTACAACTAGTACAAAAAAAAAATGTATCCAGTAAACGCAATCAAACTTTCATGCATAATAACGACAAGGGGCATTAAAGAAAATGTCCGCTGGACTGAATGCATATTTTATTAGAAAATAGTCGGAGTCAGTCCTCCGCTTCATTATTTTTGTATATGAAATTATAACGTTCATTTCATAGTATACAGGGCAAAGTGTAAAGCGTTTTGTTCATGTAAAATGCAAGTGATAAATGCGCCTTTATAGTCCTTTGTTTGTAGAGCAAAGCCAATTGCCACAATTAAGTGATAAAGCACTTTAAACGTAGTTAAAGCTAGTACTACTGTAGATTTGTAATATACACTTTCTTTTAATAAAAAAAAACCCACTAAATCAATTTAATAGTTTTCCTTAACTTAGTAAATTTATATGGTACTATATACTCATATATTTAAGGATATAAACATTTTTAAAACGTCTAAAAAAGAGCCAACGTTATTGATTCGAACCTGCGCCTCTTGGGGGCCAAAAATAAATAACTACAATACAAGCGTACAAGAATTACGACATTGCCGTAATTTGAACGAATTGCTTAGCGGTCGGTGCGCTTGGAGTGTTTAAGAGACGCGGATTCGAATTCCGGTGTATTAAATGTTTTATACGTTTTCTTATGTTTTTTAACTGCAAAATAAGTTTTGTTAAAGCTAATATGTTATTCACATTGATGTCAATATGATATCGCTAGAATAGAATTTCAAAGAAGGCTTTAATGGCACACCATTAAATCATCAAAGATGTATATTCTTAAAATATAAACTACCTCACTTTTATTGTCCTTGCATTTCATACCTACACGTGTTTGATTTAATTATATGAGTTTATAAGTTTTTCATTGATTTTTTTTTAATAATGACGTCATAAAACTAAAAATCGGTCATTAAATAATTTAGAGACTTCTAGAAACACTAGAACTTTTATATGAAGATAAAAATGCTATACGGAATCTTTATATTCGAAATATGAATCGTCGGCCCATTAGCTCAGTTGGTTAGAGCGTCGTGCTAATAACGCGAAGGTCGCGGGTTCGATCCCCTCATGGGCCAAGTTTTTTTATATTTTATTTCCTATGAATACTAAACGTTAGTTAACAAAGCATCTGCTTGCTGTAGCTTTTTATATATGTAAGTAGATAATGTTTAATTTTAAATTTTGTTGCTATCATTGGGATTTTGGAGTTCTATAATAGTATTAAAATATGTAAATACTATTAAAAAATGTCTGTAGTCGAAATTTTCAGTTTTTTGAAACAAATCTGGGACTCTAGGACTGATCAGAAAATCTCGCGACAGCCAGCCAGAAGGTCTAAGACCTCCTCAATCCTGCACTGTCATAAAATATTTTATATAATCATACCTCCCTGTGAAATTTAATTTTAATATTTCATTATTACCTTCCGCTTTTATATATATTTATATATTAGAAGAAAATACAAACGGTGTCTAGTAAGAAAAATTAACACGGCGTTACGTTACACCTCTCAGTTCGTAAGTTTCTGTTGAGGTTGTGTGAATATATAAAAAAAAAAACACCAAAGTGCAACCGCACGCAATCACTAGTCTTTGTGACGTTTTAGATACGTAATGCGAGATGGTCGATAACCATCTATAAAACAACTCGCTATCGACCGCTTGTATTACGGTCGCGTACAATGTCACTGTCTTAAATGACGCCAATTACGCAGCAATTTCCTACGAGTCGGCCTTCCCGCACGAAATTACTACTGAGATTATATATATATTTGCAGGAAAACGTAAAAATCTCATTTTCTCCAGACATCTTAGTGCTCATACACTAATCAATCAGTCAGTCAGTCAGTCAGTCGCGCATTATCAGAAATTTTATATAAGTGTACCTATATAGACTTTGTAAGTTTCTATATCTTCTTCTTAGTCGACTCTTGACAGAGTGGTTGTGGTTGATGATGATATATTTTCACTAGATAAAGCAGCTTTAGCGCGCCTCCACATGCTGAGGTCTTTAGCGTCTCGGGTATTTTGGACTGTTGAGCTTTGCTTTGCAGATTCCGTCCAACGCATAGGCGATCGACCGCGGGTTTCCATATAAATCCGCGATTCTATACAGATCGTATTAAATGAACGAAACCTGGTGGTAATATAGTCTGGTTCGTTATTTTTTTATTGGATACTTTTTAATCTATCGTAACGCGTTTCCACCTATCATGTAGTGATAAGGCCGTGTTAAATAATAACGCACATACGCTAAGCATATAGCCTCTAACCTCGTATCCCTTATTTGTTAAATAACAACACTGCATTATTTATTATATTTCCTTAAATATTCTTTTTTCTTTCCAATAATTTAACTTGTATTCAATAAATATTATATTCTATAGTCTCATAATTAAAGCTGTCACCCATGATAAGTACTTTTCAGAACAACAATTGTACAGTTTGTCTTGCGTTTTTTGTAAATGTTTAGTTTCTCACGATCTTTGTAAGTTTGTGTATACAAACTTGTATACCTGTATTTTAGTACTGAGTATATATTTTTTATTTATTATTATATACTCGTAAGTAAATAAATAATTGTTTTTTCCTATGTAATAGCCGTCTGCTATACATTTTGGTTTCTCTACATGTGTCTGTGAATGTATTTGTTATTCTCTGTAGTGTACAGTAAGGCTTTTATTAGCGCGGTTATGATACATCCGAATATTCCATAGGCTCTGTGTACATTGGCTTTGAATATCGATAGACACATTGGTTATGGATTTTAATCTCATTGGAGAGATATTTATCAATATATTAATATTTTTGTTAACATTTTTTTAAAGTGTTATTCCCACACTAAGGAACTTGAAAAAGACATATTTAGAAAACGTATAAAAAAAACGGTTTTTGAACGGTTTTCAAGAGGCGCGGGTTCCAATACCGCTGCGTTCAAAAAAATTTTATACGTTTTCTAAATATGTCTTTTTCAATATATTAATAAGTAAATTAAAAATTTTCGACCACAAAACACACATCCATAAGGTAACATGCATTTCATTGCATTCCATTAACAGGTCCTCTGGTATCACATTTACACCTTTACAGATCAAGATTCTGTTGGGACTAAACTTGACTTCACTCACTTGAGTTCACATTGAGTTACGGAATTTAAGCTTTAAAATGAAGGAATGGTATAAATACAAATTATATGGAAAAATAAAAGATATTATTCTTTAGTATTGTTGAAGAAAAGAAGTCTGATATATTTTTAAATAGATTATTTATTTATAATGGTGTACTTAAAGTTTGCGAATCACAATTTTAGTGTCGTGTATAGTCGGCCCATTAGCTCAGTTGGTTAGAGCGTCGTGCTAATAACGCGAAGGTCGCGGGTTCGATCCCCTCATGGGCCATTTTTTGATTTATCACTTAAACTAAGTTAATATTTGTTTTTTTTATTTTTTTATATATATATTTTAAAATTAATAGTCCAAAAAAAACTGCACAGCATGATATAAAATATTTTTTTTAATTTTTTAAACTGTTAACTGCACACTTTGGAAATTGAAAAAGACTTATTTAGAAAACGTAAAAAATTTGAACGCAGCGGGATTTGAACCCGCGCCTTTTGAAACAACGTACGTACGTACGTAGACCGCATGGCTTAGCGGTCAGAGCGCTTGAATGGTTTTCAATAATGTTATTTACAATAATACTTTTAAGTAAGTAATGTTTGGTAAAAATAATTACTATAGTTGTAAATACGTGGATGGAGCAGTATGAGATGTGGAATACTCGTAGTTAGTAAAACTATCTTTTATATTATTACAAGAAAAATACAATCGTCAAACCTTCAAAAATGATTACATACATATTTTTAACGCTTTAAAGTGTTATTCACACACTTAGGGAATTGAAAATATTTTTTTTTTGGAAAACGTATAAAAATATATTTTAAAGTGTTATTCGCGCACTGAGGAAACTGAAAAAGACTGCTGAAAAGCTGGATTTGATCCCGTTGAAAACCGAAAAGCGCTTGAACGGTTTTCAAGAGACGGGTATAAAAAAAATTTTAAATTCAGCTGCTTTCAAAGTTTTATACGTTTTCTTAAAAATGATTTTCTATTACATACATATTACATGTTGACATATTCTTTTACACGTCACCAGCTCTGTGTTACTAGTTCAATTAATAACTGAAACACAAATTATTTACATGACATATACGAAAAGTCGAATAAAACCATTGTGATTTTTAGTTTTTTGCTTCATGAAGGCAGAGTATAGAAGGGTAGGCTGAGAGAACATAGTGTCAAGACTCTCCATCGTCTACGTTCCGTCTGAATCCGATAAATTCCGTGTAAGAAATTAAAAAAAAAACAAGTTAATCATTCTCCCGAGTGGGAATCGAACCTACAATCATTATGTATACATGAACCTACAGTCAGACGCTGTTACACTGCGGCCATAGTTTGGTCTCCATGGCATACTTTGCGAATCTATACATATAATAAACAATGTAACTGATGGCTGGCTGTACATGGAAGATATATAAAAAAATATATTAATGGGGGCATTTATATAGGTATAATAGAACCTGAAACAATGATTGTTAACTTTCTTTTCTGTATGTCTGTTTGTTTTTACACGCTAATCACAGAAACGGCTTTACCGATTTAAATGCAAATTGACTATTGTATTAAGCCAGATTTCTCAAAACATCAAGTGTTTATTTCATTTCAATCGGTTCATAAATAAAAAAGTTATAAATTTAATTAAAGTTTGTGATTTAAGTGAAAACGCGGGCGGGCGAAAACACTAAATACTTTAGGCGTGTAGGCGAAGCCGCGAGCGGGTCGCTAGTATGTTAATTTTGTATAAACAAATTCTCATTTAAAGCAGCCTATAAATAAATCAAGGAGAAACGATGACCTTAGAAAGAAATTTTGGGACATACTATTATCGACATGTCTATATGACAGACGAGACTACGCCTGTTTTAAAGCTTACATTTGTAGCTCTATAATGATAAGCTAGTTTTAAAAGCTTTTTAACTTCTGTCAATCTATGTAGGAAAATAATTATTTGGTCCACTTTAATTAAGATATTCTCATTCACTTCACTTGCTAGAAAACGTAGCCGGAAGTGATGACAATACAATGTTACCCATAGCATTACCCTGGTGACATCATTAAATTGAGCTCTCCGCGTACCTGGGTAGTCAGAGAGAACCGAGTGTCAAGACACTCCGTTCTCCACTCTTCGCCCGAAATCGTCACCATTACTTCATTACTTTAATTGTTATTTAATTTAAAAAAACGATACGGTAATATATGAAAATTACACTATTGTACAGCGGTTGAAATCTGTACGCAATAGTTAAATGTTCGAATCCTATAGGCAGAAAAAACCATATTCACAATACAATAGACATTACCATCACCAGCCTGTTTATAAACAGTGGGCAAATGTTGAAAACAAATTCTATCGCCATAGGAATTGCTAGTAGGTTTTCATTTCTGCCCTTGATGAAGACAAGGCGCGGCGTTGAGTTCCACCACTCAACACGCTATGAATCGAATTCTATTAGTTTCTCTTCGATAGATCATTATTTTTTTTCAGGCTAGCTAATATGATAGAAAAATAAAGAATAAAAACTACTGGCTAACGAACTTTGTCAAGTCATATTATAATAATTGGCCTTTTTGTGCGTGATAATAAAGTTTCATTCTTCGAACCGTGAGGATATGTTAGTAACGGTCGATGAATCACTAAAATCGATGAATACTTTTTAATGTACAGTAGACAGTTTTTTAATACAGCTTTAGTTTAGACAGTAACAATGTTTTCATGGAAAATTCAAGCGTCGAGTTCATATATTTCGATATCAGTGAAAGCAGGTTCTATATACGTTAAGTACCTCTTTTGGACGCAAGTCATACGGACGGAAGATTAGCATAATTAAATTTTATTCAAGAAAATAAAAGCTTTCTTCAATAAACAAGTTGTTGTTCCCAACATCGTTTGAGTCAACCTCGTTTATTTCATTCTAGTACCATTTCTATCTTGTATAGTTTTAACTGTACAACGTTAAAAGCCGTAATTTCCGTTCCCGTAAAAATGTAACTAGAGGCGCAGTGTGACTGCGTCCTTAAGCACTGTAAGCACGATGTTTGTGGGTTTGATTCCCATTCGATGAAATGATTTTATTTAAATTATTTTCATATCTCCGCTCTGGTAACAACGACAACGTGCTTCGTTAAGTTCCGACACTTAGCACATAGTGTCTCAAAAAAACGTATAAATATTTGAACGCAGCGGGATTCGAACCCGTGCCTTTTGGAAACCATCCAAGCGCTCTGCCCGCAAAACCATGCGTTATACATCTAGCTGCGTCTAAATTCTAATATGTTTATTACAACTTATTTTTGTAGTTAGCATCTCTGTAGAGATGAGTTCAAATTCGCTGCGTTCAATTTTTTATACGCTTTTTTTCAACACACTATATGCTAAGATACGCTTCTTTAAGTTATTAGGCCATTATTAGACGGCATATAAAAAAAAATACTTCATAACTCTCAAATAATTATTGTGTTTTCTAAAAATGTTATACTTTTACTTATCCTAAGTCTATGAACACTTAAACAAATATTAAGTAATTTCCATATAATAGAGATATTAAAACATTTCATTTACAACAATAATATGAAGAAACACGATAAAGATAGATTAGTTGTATAGTTTTTCGAGGACGTGAGAGTGTCCAGGTGTTGGGATGATTGAATTGAAATTTTAATGGTGACACAAATATCGGGTTACTAGCACCCATATAGCGCTATATTATGAGTTAGTTTGTTTATTTTTACATATGTGACAAAGGCAGCGTTTTTTTTTGTGTTGTATGTGTGTGTGTGCGTGTGTGTGTGTGCGTGTGTGTGTGCGTGTGTGTGCGTGTGTGTGTGTGTGTGTATGTGTGAGTGTTGTGTGTGTGTTTTATTATTAAATGGGAAAATTACTATAGGTATCTCTTAATGATAAATATACAATAACACCAACACCTTATACTTCTTAAAATTCTGGTACAATAAAAAATTGAATTTGAATTATCTTATGTACTTATAATGCGCCGCGCCGTACCTTATGACTACCGCGCACCTAATAATTTTACCGTGCGAATATTTTTATTTTGCGATATCTTCTAAGATATTTGTTTAAGCTATTTAGATTTAAGGGCACAAATATTCTATATGAAATTGCTATTTCTAAAAAACACACGTGTGGGTTTTCAATTAGAATTAGCTCATTTGAGCTTAGCAAAATAAAATATGAAGCAATGTATGTGATATGTTTGCTATATACAATGATAAAAAAAATACATATTTAGAAAGCATATAAAAATTTGAACGCAGCGGGATTTGAACCCGCGCCTCTTTAAAGGCGAGGCGCATGTTCAAAATCCCGCTGCGTTCAATTTATTATACGTTTTCTAAATATGTCTTTTTTAATTTCCTAAGTGTCCGAATAACACTTTAAAAATAAAAAAATATTAAAATACATACAATGATGTTTCTCTATCAATATTTCAGACCTTCATAAATATATATAGAAATATGATAGTAAAAGTTCAGTCATACAGGTGTAAAGCTATACATGTTTTAGATTGCGCCCCAGATTGTCTCACGTACTGTTATGAAGAAAGTCAATATATATGAATGTTCGACATTAAGAATTCATTTTCAATTTTCAATTTACATTGTGTGTGTATGTGTATAGGTTATTTTTTTGGGTAAAATCTAATTTGTGATATTTTAAAACTAGATATTATGACCAAGTTGTTGACTAAGTGTATTATGAAAACAGTAATGTTGGTAATGTTTTTAAATAAGTAACATTAGTGCTATAAGTCCTTTATATGGAACACATTGAAAATATTGGTTTATCTCATTAATCGCGTATGTTTTGGTATTGGAAAATTTTATACATTTTAGAACACTCGGCGTTTCAAAACTATGGTATTCAGCGGTCACAGTTACCTTCGATTTTCTGTAATGTATTTTCGATTACCAAAGTATGTATATACGATCAATTTTGACAAAATCAGCCTAGGCGTTTCAGAGGTTGGCCGGAACAAACAGACAGACAAAAATTGTATATTTTTTTTTAAATGAAACTTTTTAACCGGAATAATCGCGTATATTTTTTGGTATAAGGACCACTGACTACTGTAAAGAGTTGGAAAAATTTGTGTTTCTAAAATGTATTTGCGAATACCAAAAATATACGCGATTGATCCGGTTTAAATAGTTTGATTTTTGAAATGTGTGTAAAAATCGCAAAATTTGTTATTTTGGTATACTGGTATGTACCGTATATATGCTTTAGTAAAAAGCGATTATTTTAATACTAATATATTAATATATTAATGCCTATAGAGTGGCACAATGTAATATTAAACAAGTATTTTTTTTATCAAATCGCTTAAAGTTTTTTGTCGCATAGCTGAGTAGACTTTGTTCTCCGTTTTTACTCCAATTTAGAACAAAGCTTAAGTGGCAGAACGCCATGCTGCGCTTTATCAAATCAGAGTAGGGACAATGATAATTAAAATGAAATATATATTATGGAGAATATTTTTTTTGATAATTAGTTATTATTCAATTTTCTTTCGACTGTCACTAAACGGACAGACTACATATTATGTAGAACTCTACCTACCGTGTACATACGTAATAAATGCGAAAAATAAAACTGAATATACATATTAAAAAAGTAAGAAAAATGTTCTTTATATAATTACGATATATATATATATATACTAATAATAGGTTTTCCGTTTGTTAGTCCTTTTCAAAATTAGAAATATAAATAAAGCAATAATAAAAAATAATTTAAATAACCTCCAATTTTTTATTACGAATTTGCAGGTGAACGGAGAAAGAAATCCAGAGGAAGTATATAAGGATTTCCGAGCAGCTATACTGCAGATACTCGGTGCCGTTGAAGATCAAAATATGAATGGAGTGGGTGTTGGAGCCCACGGTAATCATTCACAATTTACAAAGAAGTCTTTATACTTGAACTCCGCACTTTGTTATAACAACAATCCATATTTCCATACTAATATTATCAGTGCAAAAGTAACTCGTATGTCTGTCTGTCGACATCACGGCCAACCGCTGAACAGATCGTGATTAAATTTTATATAAAGATACTCAGGCCCTCAGCCTTGGGATGAGCATAGGCACTTTTATTCCATTTTTCAAGATTTTCCAGGAATTTAATTGTCTTACGAAAAGGCCGCCGAAAATACGAAATATATATAGTTCACCTGGGCGAAGCCGTGCTTGTTTAGTTATAAAAGAAACTACAAAGAACACGTTTTAAACTATCTTCTCGTTATCCAAGTTATCTTAGCAAGGACATATGGTATTAGATATATTGTATTGGATATATGTGTTAAATTGCGTTGGTCCACAAGTTCCTTATGAAATATATTTTGTTTTCGGTACTTCTTCTACACCTAAACACTAACTATGCCTAATGAAGGAGAATGCTTGGGAGCATGAAGCTCGTCTGTCCATATTATTTTAGTTATGCCTAGATAGTAATGGACCAAAATGTTTTCTACTAATATTAATATAATGATAAGATATGATAAAAACAAATCAGGTAAAATCTAAGATAAAAATTTTAGGTATACCAGGTGAAATAGTCGGCGTGGAACCTGCTCCTGCGAGGATTCACGAAGGAGATCCCTTACGGGCCCAAGATTTAGAGATTGACGATGGCTTGCCTACTGCACCGCAAGTGGCAGTGCCAGTATTGCCGTCCGTACGATCAGTGCCAGCTGCAACGAATATGCCAGCCGCACCAAAAGTTTTGCCAGTTAATGGAGTCAACCAAATGCTTAGTCCTAGGGTACTTAATATATATAAATAAATTTTGTTTTTCACATTTACTCAACTCCTGTATTATGCGGCGATAGACAGTTTTTAGTCTTTCTGCATTACTAAAGTAATTCTATTTTAGTTAACGAAAGCGGCAGCATAATAAACCCGTGAGGTTGATTCAAACCTAAAACCATCAGAGGCAGCTAGGAGTTATGATTCAATAATGATTTTAATAATTGTATAAAATAATGTGCCCTTATGAAATCAGGGTACAAGTGAAACTTTCTTAAGCTTATAGAGCAGTTTGTCTAAGAATTTTCGATTTATGGTAAATTATTTGATTTATGCTATTAGAGTTATGTGTTATTCTTTAAATTATCCATGGGAATTTAATAAAGTATTAGATATACAAGAAATCTAAACATAATTTTTAATTTTAGTTTGTTTGTTCCGGTTATGAGGTCATAATGAATACAAGAACAATAACAAGATGCAGTTCTGTAAAAATATTATATGAATAAATACTGATATATAAAAAAATTATAAACCGAATATACAAGAATTTGGCTTAAAAATACCTAACGTACTCTATGACTTTGTACAAATCATAATATATTTAGTATATATAAGTTTTTTTTCTATCCTGAACAGCCTGAATTGATTCGAGTGCATGGAGTACCAACCATTCCCCCCACATTATGGGTCGTGGGGGGTCCTGGCAGCAACAAAGCAACCTTATGTGAAAGAGCAGTACCACAGAAGCAAGGATGGACGCACTTTAGGTATTTAATAATGACATTTAAAATAATTCAATTCAATATATCCATTTAAATAGATTTTTGCAAGCACTTTTGAACCGTCGAATGAACATAAAGCTACCACCGGCTCGGGAGGTAGTCCTGCTGAGAAGAGCCGGCGAGAAATTAAATATTTGCGTTTTTTAAATATGAAAGTTACAATATTATAATTTAGTACAGTGGTTAGCTACACCTGCATAAAAGGCAAATGATATTACTTCCATACATTAATTTTATCATTCTAATATTCTTCTACAGATAAATAAGCTTACTTATTAACATTTTTTTTATACTGAGTTTAAATTTATGCAGTGGCAAATCTAAAATATATTGTACAATTTTATTATAGATGCGTATACTCACTTATACAAACTTATAAAAGATTTATTTACTATATGGAGGCGGATTTGATTAAAAAAAAATTGGATTAAAAATTTTTTTACATCCTGAATATCGGATATCCGAAATAAACAGGTATCCTAAATCGTAACCGAATCCAATACAAAAGTTTCGGATATTTTCGGATAAGGGCGGTTTCTAAATGAGACCTGTCAGTAACAGATTCTCTAAAAAACAAGAGCACCCGAAATAGTGATCTAGATCCAGATCCAAAATATTTCATCTGTAACATGCCTAATTAAAAACAATCTGCACGAATATGTATATAATGATTATGAATATCTGTGTAATAACTAATATAATATATAATAGTTAGTAGTTATTTATCAGTTATCTTATCTATTACAGAGTCAGTTGTGTTTTGTGTTCGAAAGTTGGAGAATAGCCGCGTGCAAATTGAAGGATTATCGTTTATTAATTGTTTTTTCTACAATTTAATAAATCCTATTCGGTCGGTAATTGGTTTTCACGATTTACACTGTCGTCACTGGTAAACTACTGTAAAGTGTGCTAAACGTCTGGTTTTCTAAAACATATTTTCGAATATCATTATATATGCAATTAATCCCGTTAAAACACTTTCACTTAAAATACTATATAGTTATTAGTCCAGTCAGATCAAAAATATTTTTTGACGCCATCAGAGTGCTGTTAGAAAGCGTCTGATTCTAATTGTGACCCCCCCCCCCATTGGGCGAATCCAGGAAATACATTTTTCGCGGTTTCGCTAGACTCAAAAAAAAAGTGCTCTGTCTCTAAAACTTCGCTAACGATCTTCTTTGTATGTAACAATTTGGTAGAAAATATATACTAGTTTTCTACCAAATTGTTACATTTGATTAATGAGTCATGATTGTAGAACTAAACATTATTACAGCGTAGGGCAAAGACTTCGAGTAATAGCTGATGCCGGTGGTGGTCCAGCATCAGATGGCGCCATATGTCGCGTTGCGCTTAGTGCAGGGGAGCTGGTACCAAAAGACCTGGTCACTAAACTAGTTGCTGCTGCAGTTAACGACGCTGCGAGGAGCGGACACGGGCTAGTGTTGGATGGATATCCAAGAGATCTGGAACAAATGGAATTGTATGAAAAAGATGTGAGTGTGATTGAACGCAATCGATATTGAGGCCATCTTGGCGCATTGTGATAGGGTATGACTGTTTATGTAATGGTTTCGGGTTCGATTCCCACTTTATTTGATTATATTCGATTCTATTTTAATTATTATCATATCTTCGCTCTAGTGGCTAGACAAATTCCACCAATCAACCACCACCACCACCACCACCAATGCAATGCCCCGGATTCGGGCGGAAAGTGGAGAACGGAATGTCTTGACACTATATTTTATCTGATTATCCTGCTATGTGTAAAGCCGGAAATAAAACGAGAGAGAGAAATGAGGACAGATCACCACGTTTTCTCCGTCTAACTAACAATATAGCTTGGAATTTTTGTTCTGGTGAAATAATACCTAATAACATGTTATGTTTTACTTAGACCCTGTTACTAGTTTCATGTGAGGAGCTAAAACTATACAAATGTATTAAATCATTATCAATATACCCAATATTTAGAATATCTTTTGTACTTATAAAGCCTATTAATTTCCACAGTTTAAAGTCATGCGCGCATGGTGCTTTAGACTTTGTTTCAGGACACAACTAGGTCGTGGTAGAAGGGTGACTCAGGTCGCTGCTGGGGGCGCGCCGGTATTCAAGGGGAGCTAAGTTTGCCGTGTTGTGAAAAGTTTGGACCAGCAACATCGTCTTATTATTGTAAATATATTTTGTACGATTCTGCATGTTTCTAAAGAGACTAACAAAATATATATTTGCAATTTTATTTTTAAACATTTATTGAAGTTTTGCTCTTACACTTAGGAAATTGAAAAGACATATTTAGAAAGAGCGCGCTTCTTGAACTTGAACGTTTCAAGAAGCGCGGGATTCAAATCGGCCCCACGTTCAAATTTTTGCACGTTCTAAATCATTCTAAATATGTATTTTTAATATATTTTCCATATTACACCTAGTTCCGTCAAACACGAGTAATACTTATATATCACACGGTATTCCATTCTCCTTGCATTTTAAGTGCTTTTATGTTAATACTAGCGACCCGTTCGCGGCTTCCCCCGCATGAACGAACGAACGAATACCTGTTTTGTATTTTCGGCGGTCTTTTTGTAAAACAATGGAAGAACTAAAAAATGGGAAAAAAAGTGGCCTATGTTTATCCCAAGACCCTAAAGTATCTCTATATATAATTTTATCACAATCGGTTCAGCGTTTTAGGCGCGATGATGTAACATACTCGTACAGACAGAGTTACTTTCACATTTATAATATTTCTATGGATTGTGATTATTTGCAGTTTTTGAGATGCATTTATAATAATTTACTACTAATTCTGTGCTGAATGTGATTTAAGCACACATCAACGCGTCGGTTATAAGTCATATAAATAAGTCTAGATATATATCGTGGACATAGCGATAGCGTGGAACAACTTATGATTGATAATAAGTGGCTCATATCTCAAGGGGGAGCGGTATTGTGTTTATCCATGACTAGCTGATGCCCGCGACTTTATATATAAATGAAGCAAAAGAATTAAGTACTTCCATACTAACTTGCGAGAGCTCTCAAATCCTTAATCCGGCCCTGTCGCAATATCCGGTCGCATCACTTTTGTACGTCAAGTGATATTCCATGGGACTTTTAGCTTTTATACATACAGATTAATCATTGTGAATATACCAAAAGCACTTTTATGTCTTCATATTATTAAATCAACGTATAATTTGCTTTTTTTATTTAAACGAAAGATAATAATAAATATAAGCTTGTCAGAAAGGCCACGATTAGTTGTGGGTTCGATTTCCACTTAGGCGAATGATCTTAACTAAATTAATTTTATTTCCACGTTTTGATAAGGCAAAGTTCCACCACTAAATACGCAATGTCTTGAACTCGGGTGTGAAATGGGGAACGGAGTGTCTTGACACTACGTTCTCTTCGCCTAATAAACAAAATAGTAAATTTTTATGACAATTTAATCATGAAATTCACAGGTGGATGGTGACACTGACTCTTCTGACGTGCAACTAGAATTTACACGAGTGCTTCTAGAAGAAATGGAAAAAGCAGAGGCCATCGTAGCTATGCCACAGCCTGAACAAGTCTATACAACAACAACAAGCAAACTCAATGGAACTCTGAACGGTGAGCTGTTGCTATTTTTAACATCCTACTAAAGTTCTTCGACTATTAAGTTTTCTTTTTATTTGGTGTATTTATAATATTTAAAATTGTAATTTAATAAAAATGACAATAAAAGGATATTTGGCCCATGAGGGGATCGAACTCCGCGACCTTCAAGTGCGTTATTAGTTAGCACGACGCTCTAACCAACTGAGCTAATGGGCCGGTTGGCTTAAGTTCAAATATAGAATATATTTACGACTGACAAATATCTTATTGTATATTTATAATATGTCCATTAAACTAAGAGTAACTTACCAACTAAGATAATTCATTAGTTATATATAAACAATAATATTTAATTAATAGAATGCGTGAGGCCATTGTGGCGCAGTGTGACAGTGTCTTACTGTAATCGCGATTTATTGTAGGCCCACACGGTGGAATGATCACAATTTGATTATTATTATTAAATATATTAATAATAAAATGTATAATATTCGCGATTTTTGCACATTCAAAATTAACAGGTAAATATAGTCTATCTGCGACCACGGCCTACTGTAAATTGTAAAGTTTCCGAAAAGTCCAGATTTCTAATTTTTTTTCAAAATAAACTCGATTAATCCGATTTAAATACTTTTAAATAATAGTGTCTTAATAAATGACTGTTCTATATAACAGAAGGCACAGCAGTACAACAGTTCGCGCATGCGGTGTCCCGCGTCGGCGCCGGTATTGCTACCGGAGTTACACGCATGGGCACTGTACAAAATGGCATACTGCCCAATGGTACCAGCAACGGGTTTATTGGCACAGCCAATAATAAAGTATGTTTTAGATTATTATTTTATTTTAACGCATTATTGAGTTCCGCCAGTTGACACGCAAGGTCTCGATTTTGGGAGGAAAGTGGGGAACGACTGTCCTGACATAAGGAAATTATTCCTTCACGCTGCTTCACGCTTTTTCCCGCATAGCAGAGTTATCAGAGTTCTCTCTCGTCTCTTCCTCCTCAAATTTGAGACGTTGTTAAGTGACAAACCTCAACGCAGCGCTTTGCTTTTGGGCAACCAAATGAAAATAGTTTCAATATAATTATTGCTTCAAGTGAGGATCGAACCCACAACCATAGCATATTCACATATGGCCTCAATAATAATATATATATAGGTATATTATATGAAAGACGGTGTTATCGTTCACAATACAAATTTACCAGGCAACCTTAGGGCATGGAAATAGCAAATTGAGATTTGTTTAAGGTGTAATAAACGATATTAGGTTGTAAAATATGTACATATAAAAAAAACCTTGTAAATTAAATTGAAATTTAGTTTTATATATAGATATTAATTATTAGTAATTAAGTAGTCAATTTAAAATTTAACAAAATGAATGCTAAGTTAAATTTAAATGGCCAATGACAGAAGTTTAAATATAGCATATACGAGTTCATATTGAAATTTTTATAATCTAAATCTAATTTTTGTAATATCGCATTTCTTTAAACAACAATAAATATAGAGGCCATCATGGCGTATTGTGACAGCTTCTGACTGTAATCGCAATTGGTTGTGGGTTCGATTACCATTCGTAGGAATAATTAGAATTTAATTATTTTCATTTCTCCGATCTAGTGAACAAAATGAAAGCGTGGCATTGAGTTTCGCCACTAAATACTCTATGTCTCTCGAATTCTAGCGGAAAGTGGAGACTGGAGTGTCTTGACACTAGGTTTTGACCGACTCCCCTGCTATGCGGGATAAAGTGTACGCAGCCACTCAAAAGATTATTCTATTAAATCAAAAATCAAATGTTCATAAAATTTTATATTTCATTCGAAACGACCTAGAACTTCACTTAAACATAAACAGTATAATATAGTCCCTTAAAGAGTCCAGTGTTTTTAAATATTTGAGTTATGTATTTATTATTTAAATTAAAACTTTATTAATAATGAATTATTCTTGACGTTCACTCGACCAGATTCACTTACATATTGACCTATACAATAAACACGGGACGTTGTTGGCATTACCGCTATATTTTTAATATTACTGCTTGATATAGAATATATTATATATACTTTTTCAGGTAAAACCAATGGTGAATAACGTGGCAAAGATACCATCAGTGTCACAAATGACTCAGGATCAAGTGCGAAGACTGTACGAGCAGAGTTCTAGCGAAATTACTATGAACACTCATATGTAGTTTTATATGTAGTTACAGGTTACTGCCACTTAGTTCGAGGCAGTTTCAATTTTTTAACAAAGGTTCTTTAATAATCTAAAGGATCCTCCTGCTTTAGATTTTAGTTTAGTTTATTTAATATTACAGATATCCTCCCGCTAATATATTAAGTTCTACCAAGTTAATGCAACTCGTACCAACATGCAATGTAATTACTAAGCACATATTGGTGTTTGTCTTTACTCAATTTTTGTATTTACTTTATTTCACATTTAACATTTTTGAAATATAATGTTTTTAATATGAATATAATTTTAAATACTATTAAAAAAAGTAGTACGTTGCAAAAAAAGGGTGGCATAACCAGCTGTAACATTTTTATTATGCAAATTATTAAATTTGTTTGAAATATTAAATAAAAAAAACAGTTCGTAAATAAAAAAGGCTTGTAACTAAAAAATAAAAAATATCAGTTGAGGTTTACAATAAAAAATTACATTGATATATGAATGTACCTAATACTTTGTCAGAAAGTGCCGAAACAATTCACAATAGTTCTAGATAATTCTATGGATAATTATTATCACGTCACAGATAATATATTCTGTAGTTGTATTATATTATTTAATAATTACATTTATACGAACGAATTAATAACTAATTATTAAATAATTCGTTATCTTGTAAAATTTACTTAATTTAGAAATTACATTCTCTACATGATTTTATTTTTTAAGAAAATTGATTTGTAAAAGTACGATTTTATTTTTTTATTTTAAGTTTATTTGTAATAATACTTTAAGGTTTTAAAATATGGCAACTTTTATTAAATATTAAATTTTTACTTAAAAGAATTAATCTATTTATCAATAATAATCAATAAGCCATTCTGTTTCGATTTTTGGCCCACTTATTGCCGATTTGTTTTAAAATTTGCTCATGTACATCCGATATGTACCTGATGTTCATGCAAGGCAACTAGGATTTTGGACAATTTGGTATTTTTAAATCAAAAGGATTATTTTAATTTTATAATGATTTCATGTGAGAATGTAAGATCTTTTAAATATATGTATACACTGAAATAGTTGTAATTGGTATTAAATTATAAGGTGAGTAAGCGTAAGTTGCCTTTATAAAACGCACATAATGTTCGTTACAAGTGCCTTAGCACAATATTAGGGTAAGTATGAGAACTTAGAATTAGATATTTATTTATATTTAAATAAAATGAATTATACTTTTAATATATTATGATGTATAATATAATATAATATAATTAGGTATAGAATTGCATAAGTTTTATAATGTATTATTTTAAAATTGTAAGTAGGTATATTGGTGTACTGTAGGTAGTTTTCAAAATTGCAACGATTTTAAAATAAAAACGTTTAAAAAAAAATGTATACAATTGGACGAATTTAATTATGAATGTAAGGTAGAAACTTGTAATTTTTGTTTTATTTAGATTTTAAAAAATAATATATTGATTTAGAAGTTAGAATAGAATAAACAAATAATAAGCATATTATGTAATCTGTGGTATTTTCAGATGCTTGAAGAACTTATATGAGTACTATCTTTTTTTATTTAAAATTAATTTCAAATTCAGAGGACATAAAAGTACAAAAGTAACGTTGACATCGCTCTTTATTCAGCTTCACGCTTTTCACGAAGCAGGGTTGTCAAAGAGAAACTAGTGTCAAGACACTCCGTTTACCACTTTCCGCCCCAATTCGAGACATTGTGTGTTTAGTAACACAACTGAACGCCAGGTTTTGTCTTACCTGAATTTATAGAATAATTCTCCCGATTGGGAATATTGTTAACAAAAACAGTAACACTGACAGTCAAAAGTATTATTCAAGACGTTTTTATATCAATCGAATTATTAACTAATAAGTATGTCGCTCTTAAATTATCTTATTTATTATCTGTATTTTTTGTCTGTCAAAGACCGTAACTTTATAATTTTATTAGTCAATTTCGGTATACATTTATACAATACTAGATAAAATATTGTTATATCGTACCCCTTTCTTTCATAAAAGGTTCTATGATGATTTGACAACTTATGTAATTTAAAAGCTATTTTTGGTATAAAAAAGCTATGTTATAAAGCGTTAGTAAAATATAATATACCTATTTATGAACAACAATCAGCTGAAGAGGACCATTTAGATTTAATCATTACTTTTGTGTATAAAGAAATCATAAGATCGTTTATTCGGATCTAGAATAGTCTAGAAGATATCACTTAGCGTATCACAAATCAGGGGCCAATTTAGATTTAGATATAGCCTATAGATAAACAATAAAAAATCACGTTATCATAATATGCACAGTTAATTGAATATAAAGCTTATTTTTATAGTATCTGACATTAATGGTTATTTCGAATTGTTTTAATTTACAAAATCGTTTTTTTTAGTCACTAGACCATAAAAAGTATAAGTAATCAAAGCGATTGGCACTTTTTTGTAACGCTGACTTGTAATAGGTTTTTTTACGGTTATTTTTTTGTATTTATGTATTTTCCGCGCAACAGGGCAAGTGTCAAGACATCCAGTTCTTCACTTGTCGTCCGAAATCGAGACATTGTGTGTAAAGTGTCTTATTACACTCCCTTTAATTCTCTTCCCCGATGGCTTTTATATAGGTAATTATTTTCCTATAATGTTAAATTTCAGCTTTAATTATATTTTTATCGCCCTGAACTAGGAACATTTTAAAAAAAGCAATACCATAGTTCACGATTGAATCTGTTACATGTACTAATATTATTTTATACCTACATTTTTTTTTATTTTGCTGGCAAACTGATATTTAATCTGTGATGGATTATAGTTTGATAAATCAAAATAATATGTTAATTATATATGGATCTATTTTTCTTTGAGCTTGTAAGGTTTTATTTTATACTAGTTACCCGCTCTCGGCTTTGCCCGCGTGAAATATAGGTGTGTCGTATTTTCGGAGGTTATCGTGAAACAATGAAATGGAAAAACTAAAAAGTGGAAGAAAATATTCATCCCAAGTGATTCGTCTCAAGTATCGGTTCAGCGGGTTGGTCGTGATGACGTCACAGACAGACAGATAAATTTACTTTCGCATTTATAATAATATGTATGGATTATTTTAAAGAGTTAATTATGTACTTAAGATACTCCTGAGAGAAAGAGAAGATACTCCTTAACATGTAAACTTTTGCTATGTTCAAATATATATATATGTATGTATACACACAAATAAAATTAGGAGTGTCTGTTTGTAATATTAAAGTAACCGTTTTTTCTAAATGCATACGTTTTACAATTTTTGTCTGTCTGTTTGTTCCGGCAAATCGATTTGGACGGGACTTTCACTGGCAGATAGCTGATGTAATAAGGAGTAAGTTAGGCTACTATTATTTTATAGTTCCACGCGAACGAAGTCACGGACATAGCTAGTCTGTAATAAGTTTATCATATTTTAAAATTATTAATTATATGATTGGTTTTTTAAAAAAAAAAAACATGAAAGCATATTGTTTTAAAATAGTTTCTAAAGTATTTTATTAAAATTTATATATATTTAATAAGCACAGTGTCAAATCACGTGCAATTGATTAGAACTTAACACAATCGTGTTGTAGTTTGTAATTTGTATACTTTTAAAAATAAATGAGCACCATTTCCATTGTAATGAGTTTTATTTCTTGCCACCTTTAAAAAATATATTACCCACAGATATTAATAAATGTTTAACATACTAATTTAGATTTCATTGTAGTAAAATTTTAATATTTAAACCTTTTTTTGCAGCTTTTCCTTCTGCTTTTTCCGGCATGGCGGAACTCAACGCCGGGTTTTGTCTGCTATATATGTATGTGTGTTTGTATGTACTTACTTATTTATATACATTTATTATACTAATAGTTTTTGTATTGTAATACATAGTACCTTTTTGCGGCTCTACGTTTTCTTAGAGTAAGTCTTGTACGTTAATGGTTGCCACTTAGTAATAAGGCCGCCATCGTACAAAACATTTAACTTCAGTCTTTTATGTTCATCTGTAAGCTTTTATGTGCAATAAAGTATTATTATTATTAAGTATCCCTTGAAATAGTTCTCGAGTTCAAAGGTACCCGGCCCTTTGGAAGGCTTGTACGGCTCCGACACGTGGAGGCCCCTTAGATAAAAAGCAATGGCAATTGCAATGTATTTTACTATGACGCATCAGCCGGGATCCACCTATAAGTAACCACAGGTAATTGCCGAGAGACGGTCACCGGCTAATGCATAGAAACTATGGAAAGTATGGAACACTAAGCTATGCAATAAATTTTGGATGGACTGAGTACGGCGCTATTGTATGAGACTACTGGAGTTCAGATTTTCAACAGTCTTACATTGATTAGATTGAATAATTGGCGGATGGTGGCTCGCCTCCCATTAGATGGACCAATAGAAGGCGTCGTTTTACCGCAGGCAGGCAAGGTTGTTACTCAGATTGAGGACTTACAGCTTAGCTCACCATTCAGCCAGCCAATATAGGCAAGCCAGAGGTGTGGGATAAATGTCCGAATTCCACTCTAGAGCTCTCAGGTCCGTGGGGATCACCACTCCCCAACAGCTCGCCAGAAGCTGCTTTGCGACCTTTTTATTATTATTATTATAAGCTGAGAGAACCTAGTATCATAATAATCCGTTCTATGCTTTCCAGCTCAATTTCAGACATTATGTGTGTAATAGCGGAACTCAAGGTCGAAACTAAAGCACAGATGATTAAAATGATTAAAAAAGCATAGATGATTAAAATGATTAAAAACAAATGATTAAAAAAGCATATATTAAAAACGTATAAAAATAAAATAGTAGTAGAATTTGAATCCGTGCCTCTTGAAAACCGTTCAAGCGCTCTGTCTGCTAAGAAAAATTAAAAAAAGAAATATACGTTTTCTAAATATGTTTTTCAACTTCCTAAGTGTGTGAATAATACTTTAAAAAAAAGATGATTTAGGTCACTCGTACTCCCCAGTGGTGATCGAACCCACAACAGTCAGTCAGACGCTGTCCAATTTGACTGACTAACAGAAAACAAACAGCCAAAAGTACTGCGCGCGTAAAATATTTGATATTTAAGTTCATTGGTTCATAAGTTCATTGGCAAAGGAGCGGAGGAGTTACATTTTTTTTTGTCCACGCACACGAAGTATAATAAATAATGAATGTGGAAATATACAAGGCAGACAAAAATAGAATTTCAAAAGTAGCGCTAACAATTAGAGTTGAATAGTACCAGGTACTATTCAATTGAGGAAAAATCAATAATGTTAATTTTCTTTGACAATAGAGTTTATCGGAGTACTTACTAGTATGTAATGACGCCTGTGGAATGCAAATAGTAATTTCGTTTTATGCCGCGTGTTGTTGTATGCTTTTTCGAGACTAAAGTATTTAGTTTGAGATAATAATTAAATTCGATATATATATATATATATATTTTTAGCTTTCGCCATGTCTCAAGGCCAAACAATGTCCAAAAAATATTGTGCACCGATTAGTGCTGAAGCAAATTGAAATTAAAAGTGTTTATAATTAAAAATAACATCTATTATTGTTAAAAATTTAAAACTATCTTCCCTTCCTACCTCATTTATAAGTTTAAGCGTTACATGTTATGAATTAACAAATTTGTAATATACTCATTTGTTACAAACTTGAATTTAAAAAAGAAAAAGTTATAATAATTAATTATTATCAACTTATTATCAACTCTACGAAAATTTTGATCAGTCGTGTGACCTTCCCCTTAAATATTAATCCATTGGATTTGTATAACGGCTTTACTGGCGTCTTCGTTCGTTATTAATATTTTTATTTACGGTAGGAGAACACCAGTCATGGGGCCGCCATGTTTTTCACATAGATGCCCTTTTTAAAAAAAAACATGGATACCACCATGATTTGTTCTTCTACTACTGTTACCCCTTAAATAATTTACTACAATGTAATATAACAAAAACCTTAGGAACAGAAACGCGTACCCCGGGACTGCTAGTATGCATATAAAATACTTTATAATTTTTTTAGTCATTTAATATTTTATATAAGAGTAAAACAGTTTACTTTAATACTAGGTGAGCTTATATAATTGTTAGTTTAAAAAAATAATTTCGGTTCATTTACTTTGTATAAATCACGAATCAGTAATTTGCTGGAAGAAAATATTAAAATAAAAAGCTTGTTATAATTTCATCATTTTATTTCCCATTAAACAAGATTGGCTTTATCACCGCTGAGTATGTTAAAAATGAAGCAGCGTTTTGTATTTAGTTTCGGTACTAATGGCGCCAAAGCTTTGACATCCTCCAGTTAACATGATATGATTTGGTTAATTTTTCTTGAGAATTTGCAAACTTGTTTGTGAACTACGTTGATAGGCTCTAGAACTACCCTTGGGCTTATAAATTTAGAGGCTTTTTTATAATATAATATTATCATAATTAAATCTGGGGTATTCAGATTTTGATAAACAAAATCTACCAACTCTTTTGTGACCATAAGGGCAATTGAGATTATAACTGCCAATCACCATTCTGTCTGCAGATGCCCTTGCCTGGTACTCCTCGACTGTTCCACTGCAGCACAAGACACTTAATATTACTAATAATATAATTTTCAATATATTATGCATATTTTATTTTAATAACTGTACGTTACGAACGAGCGATCCCTTTTAGAAATGTTGAGAGAATGTGTTTGTTTATGGATACTAAGGTCAGGTCAAATTAATATTGGAAACGTTTCTTACATAAAATTACTTACCCGTAGTACTTATATTTTATATTTTAAAATGTCTGTCAGTTTCTATAACTATTACAATTAGAATACTGGTTAAATTAAAAGATATATATATACAATTTTGAATGTATGGCTTTGAACCCGTATCTTGGATATCCTGTCAAGCTCTCTTTCTAACATTTTCACATTCTGTCTAGTCATTATGCTGTGTATGTCAATACAAGCGAATCAGAGATTATAAAAAATGGTCATTTGACAAGAGAGGATGCTATTTATTGAAATCGTTATATCAGTCGTTACATTTACTTCTTAAATCTATTATAATTATATTGGTTGACAAAAAATATCGAGGAAAACTGGAACAATAGGCTAAAGGGAATTTTAATAACCACTGTGATAAACTTGATGATATGCCTTGATGTGATTAGTTACACGTTTATATGAAACAAGTTAATTTATATGAATATCAAGATTGACATTTATTTCTTCACTAGTAATTAGCCCCGACTTTGTACGTACTTTGAAAGATTAAAATTTCTCGTCATCATAATTAGTGTGAAAAAAAATTGTGGGAATCGACACCTAATAAAACTGTCGACCGCCAACAAGGAATGCCGTGAGGCAGTTGTGGATGTGGTCACAAATAATAAACTCAGGCGCATAAAATATTCCCGTATTATACTACGAGAGAAATAATGAAAACAATTTAAATATAAATTTACACACCACTCTCTGTCCAGTAGGAGATAAACCCGCAACCATAGACGTTTAATCACACGTGGGCAACGTGTGATTAAACATTGTGCCAAGACAGCCTCAATATTCCTAATACGACAATCAATTATAATAATAATATTTATATGTAAAATCTTTGTGAAGGCGACATTACATAATTTCTTGTAGTTTAGCTGTTCTTTAATTATTATATGTCAATGGATAAAGTTTATCACGCTACACAAGCTTTTTTAAGGTGCCATTACCCTATTTCTTATAGATTAGCTGGTCCATTATGGTTCTATATCAGGTATTCCACTCTTCGAAATCAATTATACCCTAAGCCCTGTGTTAATGTCAATAAAAAAAGTTTCATTCAAATCCGTCCAGTAACTGCGAAGATGCGCGCGTATAAAACGACAAACAGACACACAAAATTACTGTTTCTTTTATCCCTTCAACAATTTTATCATAAATATATTCAATGTACAGACACCATTTTTTACTGTTTTACTGTCGTATAGCTATTTATCTGTGTATTTTATGTACTTTATGAGATACTTGTAGGTATATAAGTTAATATTATAATAAGCGTGTAAGAATTTCGACGTACCCGGATGTAGATCGCATGGCATAGCGGTCAGAGCACTTGGACAGCTTGCAATAGGCGCTGGTTCGAATCCCGCTGCGTTTTCAATGTCCTAATGACACTTTGAAAAATGTTAAGTATTACTATGTTGCTTTTAGAATGCACTATGCCCGCTCGTTTTCGTAGATTTTAACAAGTCGGTTGCCTGGAAGAGATCACTATAAGATAAAGCCGCCTTTTTGTCATATGTTTTGTTCTAAGACCTCCCTACAACATGTATTATTTAGTGTGCAATAAAAAGTTTTTATGTTATATTATATTATATTATAACCTATACTATTAATACAACTGTAAAAAAAATATACCTGTATATAAAATATATTAACGAAAAGACAGTTTCGAAATGTGAAACACCTGAATTAGAATAATTATAGACCAGCTAACTTTAAAAAATATAGAAAAAAGCCACATTTAAAAAATATGTTTAGTTTAATGCGCATTTTCAATTGACATATACAAATTAATGATACAGAACAGCTGATGGAGAAACATGATAGTCTAGCTAAGGTTTAAAAAAATACCCCTTTAAGAGAAATTGTTCAATATTCAAAATTCAATGTTCAAAAACCTATAGTTTTTATCATAATTTTTATTACGATCAAAGATCAGTTAAACTGTAAGGAAAAAATAAATGACGCATTACTAAAAGTAGTTTAGTGTAGGTTTTATGAACATTTCATGAAAACATGAAATCATATTTCTGTCAGGAGAATGAGAAGTTAATTTTAAGCGTATTTCTTATTGTTTTTTTTTTAAATTAATCCATACTTACTGTAAACGCTAAAGTAACTCCGTCTGTCTGTCTGTGACGTCATCACGGCCAAACCGCTGAACCTATTGTGACGGAATGTTTTATAGAGATACTTGAAGTTCTTGGGATGCGAATAGGCTACTTTCTTCTCCCGTCTAATTTTTGGCTTTTTCAGAAATTTTATTGCTTTTTCTAAGAAAAGGCCACCGAAAATACAAAACAGCTATAGTTCACACGGTAGAAGCCGGGAGCGGGTCGCTAGTTTCTTACATGTTAAAGTATTATATTTTAAAGTGGGAACAAAGAGTCAAGTGACATAACATTCGCTTTTCTATTTTCAATATTATACAATTGAGAACCATTGTGTAATTTAAAACTACAGACGAAGACGATCAGAAATTTTCCGCCTAGGTCTATATAGGGATGCCGTCTGTCCGGGTTTCTCCGGATATGTCGTAGTTTAGAAGGGACCCGGGGAGCGTACGGGCGGAGTTGTATTTGTGCCCGGGTTTTGATCGTAGATAAAATCTTTTTTGTTTAGATTAAAATTATGGAAGACCGTGACGCTCACAAAAAAAAACCAAAAACATGAAAAATAAAAGCGGCGAATAAAAATTAAAGGTCAGATTATTATTAATTTGACTAGAGCTTTATGGACATTTTTTTTACATTTTCAACGCCATAAACTTTACAAGAAATTTTCATTTTAAGGTGTTCTAAATTATATTAAAGTGAATAAAATTTATGACCAACAGAGCTACATATTATTATACTGAGTAACATAGAAAACCTACTGTGGTCAAACGTCCCAGGACGTTGTGGGCTCCAAAATCTGTTTTTGAGCCGGGTACCCTACACCTAAATAATATCGACATCAATTATTTGAAATTAATTTGACACTATACGAGTATGTGCGTGGTAAAAAATATAATTATATATTAAGTTCAAATGAAGCGGGCCACCAACAGTATGAAAAATGTACAAAAACAGTGTCTGACTTACTATTTCACTGAACTCTCTATGGACCTTGCAAAACGCATAACAAAGATTATATGTGCATTAATTTCCATATGTTATTATATTTTGTTCAAAGATTTTCGAATTTGCCTATTAAAAAAAAATTAAAATATTTTTAACTAGTTGATGCTCGCAACTCCGTTTGCGATTACTGTATGATTCTATGACATACTACACTCATTTAACACCCTTTGAAATTGAAATTTAGATACAAAATTATAATAAATTTCGTTATGGTGGTAAGGTGATGGTGGTCTTCAAGACTTCCACATAACATGTTCCAGACAAAGAGATCTACTTACAATACGTTTTCCGTTTTGCTAATTGAATGCCAAAACTCAACGCTCTTTGTGTTACCGGAAAGAGAAACTGTAAATAATATAAATATAACAATCACCTCAAATGGGAATCGATTCCAAAACCATCGAGCTTACAGTCAGACGCCATCCCACTGGGCGCAGTGATTTTTTTATTTGTTAATGAAAATTGCCGACCATACTGTACAACTTTTAGGGCTCTTATTTATTATAATTTAGTTGATCTATCATGGTTCTTCATCAGATTTTCGAGATCTTTAATTATTATGTATCCATTAATGAAAATACTTATCATGTTAAGTACTTTTTTTTTAAGGAGACATTTACTCATGTCTCATAGTATTGCTATATCTTGCAAGTACAGTTCCACATCATTTGACGGAAAACCGATTGCTGTAAGTTCAATTGCTATAAAGGAGAATAACGCTTCTTATATAATAATTACTTAAAGAATACGTAATTGGGTAGTCAGAGAAAACCTAGTGTCAATCATATCCACATTATAATATCGAGTGTCGTTAGAACGATACTCGCAACGCATTTTTCTTGTAATAATTGAAAAGGTAATAAATACAGCAAAAAAACTTTCACTTTATTTGAAATTCACATTTATTTTCCAACTTTTATTGAGAATTGATAATATTCAAATTATTTCCTCTGGGCTGGCAATACAAAGCTCGGCGTTGTTCGGATTGACGGTTTTTCACGTAACATGCAATGTCACGATCGAATAAATGAAAACTGAACATCGGGCGGAAATTTGCGAACGAAGCGTCTTAACGCTAAGTTCTCTTTGCCTACGGACAATACATGAGGCCGAATAAAATATTATTTTCACAAATGAATGGGACATTTTATCTGACCCAATGTTTGCAATGTATAATTATAAATTAAAACATTTCAAGATCAGTGTCCGATACAACTGAATTACATTCTAGACCATGGCCAATTGTTATAGTAACATTGGTGTTCAGTATATGTATAATGAATTAATAAATTAAATATTAAACCTTTTTCATTGTTAGAGTAAATATATTTTATTTATTACAAAATATCATACATATAATTTAATTTTTATATCTACTTATGTTTTAGTTTAAAAAATAAAAAAAAAATTTGCATCAACTATAAATAGTATCATAAAATTTAATTACAACTAATAAAAACATATTTAATTACTTATTCAATAATAAATGAATTCAAATAATATGATGTTAAATATACTTAGTACACAAAAGTGTATTTAAAAAGTGATTATAATTAAAGACTATTATTATCTGTGTAACCCAATATCTTTCTTTTTTCCCGCCACAACTGAAACTTTCCCGCGCTGTCAGGTGTTTTGGCATAGTTTCCGCGGCCTTGACCGACCCACCGCAGTCGCCCCGCAGAGCTCGCGGTAGAAGCATTGTGCCCTAGTTCGTTACAGCGGGATCGATCGCGGTAGATTTAAAATGGTAAGCGCTATTAAATAAATAATTCTTACCGTCATTACATAGCATTACCTGCAATATATTTAATTGAGTAATTTAATATACTTTGTTCTAATACTGTTTAACTTAGCCAATTTCAATGTACAACGTTACGTCATAGGCGTGATAATTATAGCGTCCTTATTGTCGTAGATTTTGTTAAAGCTGCTATTTGGAGATGTCACCCAGAATTTCTATAAACAACTGTGTCGTTACAGTATTGATTTTATTTAAACTTAAAGCTTAAAGCTCTACGAGGACGAATCGCTGTTTGTTTCTCATTAATTCAAGCATAAAAAGGGTTGTTTGACGGGCTTTTTTATATTCACGTAGGCTTTGATTTACATGAAATATTCAGTAAATTCAAAAATGTTATAATTATATTCATTTTATACTTTAAATATAAATGTCATAGAAATATTGGATTTGAAATTTGTTTAAATTGATACGTGTGAAATTAACAAAATAAATTAAATTATAATTTATTTTTACATATTACACATTATCCAAAACATATAGTATATAATTATTCAAAATAGCATTAGAAACCTACGAAAGACATATTTGAGGGACAATATACTTTCTAGTCATTTTCATTTGATAAAAGATAAGAAATGGTGATTGCCTATTGTCACACTTGTAGTGTTATATCGAATGCATTTGATAACAGGCGATACGAGATAATTGACATTTTTGTTTTTTTTTTTTCATAAGTATAATATATTCAACAAGTTTTCACATTCTGCCTAATGGGCAGAGAGTGTGACATATCAATGATGATGATGACAAGGATAACGAAACGAAAAAAAAATAGGGCATTGATTTAGTTTCTTTTTAAAACATATTTGTTATTTATCTATTCATTTTGTATTTTGCTAGCTTAGACATTGCAGGTTAGGTGACGAATTTTCGCCACCTAACTCTTTTTTTATGGTTTGTCTCAAATGGGATCAGAACTCTTAATTATCGCATTCTGTCGTTCAAATACCAACTGCGCTTTAATGGTTTTATCAAGAGTCAAGACATCATCTTGACATATTTGGTTGATCTGTCAGTCCTCTTGTCAAGCACCTATACTTTTCTAAATACTTTAAATGGGCTTTATTTCATTTTCAATTTTTAAATATCCAAATAACATCATATAATGTCTTTACTAGAACACGATTTAAAGGCAGGATTAATTTCAGATAACTTATAATTTAAATAGATACAGACAGAAGCTTAGACAATGAGTGGGCGTTATAAAGCGACCTTTAAACTTAAACATTTAGCCCGCAAGTCCCAGGGGCGGCTCCAAGCTCCTCACCGTACAACACGATGGCCCCAGCACTCGCATGGTGAATCCATGGTGTAAGATGTTCCATCCATGAATAGTCAATTGTTCTGAGTAATAAAGTGATTTAAACAGAGCTCCCTAAATTACAAGATGGTCGCTTACATTACGTAAAACAATTTTAAAATATTTTAGAAAGTTCTAAAATACTTTCAGTTCAGTGATTTAAGACAATTTAGTATATATGCATCTTTCAATTAAAATGAATTGTTTCACTGACGTACAGAAACTCATATAAGCGAGGTGTTTTCCAAAATAATCTAGTACTAAGGAGACGGTCGCGCGCGCTTGCCAACTATCTCTGGCATCTGACACAAACTCATCATGTACACATGATTTTAATAATTATAAAAATAAATCTTACTGCAGTACGGAAACCCCTCAAAGATCCAAAAAACTGTGTAAAAGAATCCATTTAAATTTCTCAACCATTTCGATAGAATCTAATATATATCGTTGAATAGACAATTAACTTATTATTTATTATATAAATTGTAAGTTTTTTACACCCCCAATACCTTCTATATTAAATTGCAAAAAAATTGCTAAAAAAGTAATGTTTTGACTACAATATGTCGCTTAAAGCGATTTGACGTTAGCTGTATGTTATGTAATCAATTATATACCAAATCCCACGAATACAGACAGACATACATGAGGTTTAATGTTGCTCCACTAATTTTGATGAAGGTAAATCTGAAACAAGCTTAAAGAAGTAATGATTAAACTCTCTTTCTGAGAGTCTAACCCTTATTGTTTCTCTATGTATATAAATAAGAATTTTAAAAATTTTTTAACTGTTATTCTCACACTTAGGAAATTGAAAAAAAAATTTGAACGTGGCGGGATTCGAATCCGCATCTCTTGAAAACTATTTGTCACGTTGCTGCCTTAAATACTCATACGGGTTATTTTTGTTAGAGCAATTTTGTCCAATTTCTGTTACCAAAGATGTTAGATAATTATGTGATAACACTTAAGAAATAGTAAAAATAATATGTAAAAAAATATAAAAATTTATATCGTCTCTTCATTAGAAAATATTGTCTAAAATTTCACATATATGGTTTATTAAATGAAAATTATTAATTTAAAAGAAAAGCGATAAAAGTGATATTCCACACAAAAAAATTGAAAAATACCTATTTAGAAAACGTATAAAAAATTTAACGCAGCAGGGTTCAAATCCCGTTGCGTTGAAATTTTTTTTATACGTTTTCTAAATAGGTAGCTTTCTAAGTGTAAAAGTTTCCATGCGATCGGGCTTTTAATAGCCACATGGCTACAACTACAACATCATAGCTGCAAAAAAGTTTTGGCAAAGGTAAAAAAATATAATACTTATATAAAAATAAGTTATAATAAGTGAATAAGAATTTTGACTTAGTCGATATAAAACGCATTACCGGTCAGAGCGCTTGGACGATTTGAAAGAGGCACGAGTTAAAATCCCGCTGCTTTAAAACAATTATACGTTTACTAAAATTTTATTTGAATGTCCTAAGTGTGTGTTAAAAAATATTAAATATGCTATATACATATTACAAAGGTATATAAAAGTCAGCACAGTCATGCACAGTCAGCAATAATAGACGTGAAAAGGGAAATTTGGCACATAGGTTACTTGGGAAGTATAGGAAAGGATTTAGCGAAATTCCTATGGAAATTTGTCGAGACGCCGAGATTCGTACAACTTGTAGTACACTCATAGGCTTGTATAACTATATAAGTCTACTTCTAGGTAATATAGTGAGGAACACGAGCCTCTAGGAAATAAAGAGGGGACATAGAAAAGAGATTTTATCGAGGTGTTGTGTACTAATTTTAATATTAAATATATATAGCAATTACATAAAACACGATGGGGGGTTCGTTTCCCACTCGTGGGAGACTTCTGCCTCTCAACACGCAATGTTTTTCAGTTCGGTGAAAAATAAAGAACAGTGTCTGAAGTAATTGTACTCTAGGATTTACAAAGACAAGGTCAATGTACGATGTTCCTAAACTGCCTTATATTTGACTTTTTTAGAGCTATAATAACACTGCCTTCGATTTATTTTTTGAGTATTTCATTACTGAAGTACACGTAATTTATTTCCTTACTGGGGCTATGTTTTCTAGCATTATAATTTATCAGCTGAACCACTTATGATACAATTTAATAACGAGGATCTTTAGGGAGGGAGAGAACTTGAGGGTCTTGGATGAACATAGGTTACTTTTTTCTATAAATTTATTTATTTTACGAAAGGGGTAACGTAAACAGTAATACGTTGCGCGGGCAAAGCCGCAAGCAGGTCGCTAGCACCTACTCTATATCCTTAAAACAAGTTCTGTTCTCTAAACGTATTCAAAACATACCCATGTAAATGGCATTCAATTAATTTAATGGTGTGAGACGAGCCGCAAAATGTCAAGTTACACGAGCAAATGTCAGAGCTTTTAGACTAGCACTTACTCGATTAATGTCGAGCGTCAATTACTTAAAGTAGAAACACTTTGGACTTTGACAGTTTCACACCACAGTAGAGTTGTGCCTGACTAGTGTGACAGTTTTGTAATTGAATTGTACTAGACGTGCCCCCTCAACTAAGCAAGCTACCTTTAAAAAAGCTGGGTGAAAATATTGAGTGTAGAAGTGAGGGATACAATTGTGTGATTTAAATAATAATTACGCTTTGTCCCGCACGAAAGGTTAGGCCACAACGAACCCACAACTATCGCGTTTTTAGTCAGACGCTGTCCCACGGAACTCAACGTCGTTTAATATAAATCTCTCCAATACTTTAGTTTATACTATTTTCTCGTTATGATGGTCTATCATGTCATACTGTCGTCGTATCCGGACGCGTATAGAAATTTTTAATCAAATCAGACGGCAACTTTCGTATATTGATAGAAATTTTAGATAGAAATAAAAAAATTATAATATACCTTTACATCATTTATATTGTGTATTTATATAACATTATAAACCAGAATAGACGCTATTCTCATGTTAAACTTTAAAATCTATTTAGAAACACACATGAGGTCGGTCGAACAGCGGTCACTGTCAATGGACAATTACGAAAATAAACAACCTCGTTGTACAAAACACTGCATGATAAAACCGTTCTATTAATACAAAATTTCGATATGATATCTTCGTTTTATATTTTTTTTATCTTTTTCAATATGGACAATAACGTAAAATTTTTAAATTTGGCTTTATTTAGCTATACTATACAAGAATAAACACAGAATGTGTGTACGCACACGCATATCTTCGGAACTACACGACGTATGAATGAAATATTGTTTTATAGCTTTTTCTATCTTGTTTTATAGCTTGATTCATATCAAGCTAATTCTTATTTTATTATTTCTTATTGAATATGATTCAAGATCATTCTTAGGCAGGACTTAGGCTGTAACCGATTTTGAAGACTGGAACACCTGATGTAAAACCATAATAGACCAGCCATATTGCTTATAAGACAAGGAAATTGTGCGTTAACAGTAGTTGTTCGGGGTGTTTTTTTTGGTGGGAAGGTTCATTAAGTCCACACAAAATACGGGCAGAATTTGCAAGCAGCTACCAGTAGCGTCTTTGAATAAAAAAAAACAATTTTCTTTTCAAATACGATGCTAAAATACAGATTAATTATAGCCAAAAACCGACACTGACAGCCGGCACCATGGCTGGTTTATGATACGGTCAAAACACTAGTTTAAAATGTATAAATATTATCACTACTGGACTAGAGTTTAAGCCTGTAGTAGCTTGAGAAGCTGTTTTGGCCATTCATTTTAGTAGTTGAACACAAGCTTCTTGATTTGTTAATCAAAATCCTTACGGGTATATAACAAGCCTATTATATATATTTTTAAATATATTAATCAATTATATTATAGCTATAGTTCCGCCTCAAATTGGTGCGGAAAGTAAGAACAGAGTATGGTACTAGGTTCTCTCTGTTAACCGTGCTATATGGGAAAAAGCGTGAAACTGTTTAAATTTTCAAGAAAAATATAATGTCTAACGAAACTTTCCAATATTTCAGGCACCGATAGATTCGAATAAAACCCCCATCGTATGGGTGCTGGGGGGTCCAGGGTCCGGCAAGGGTACGCAATGCGAGAAGATCATCGCCAAGTATGGCTTCACTCACCTGTCTACTGGGGACTTGCTCAGGGCTGAAGTAAAGAGTGGCTCCGAAAGGGCGAAAACGCTAACTGCTATTATGGAAAGGGGTGAGTTGGTGTCATTCAGTGATTATAGAACATACATAACAGGGGAGACTGTCGTGGTGCACTATAAACGCGATTGGTTGTGTGGCCTGGGTGTGGGTTCGATTCTCTCTCGGGGGAGTGATTATATTTGGAAAAATAAAATAATAGACAACAAATTAATGTCATATGTAATGTGCAAACCCCTGTACTGATTTGGTTGTGTGTTCTTTAAATTAATTAATTTTAAAATAAAATACCTATTAAAATTCATAACATTTGACATATTTGATGTCCCCGACGCTTTTTAAAACATTACATCGACATTACTTAGAACTAGATTTACTATTTACATGGAAACAAATGCGGTCGGTTTTTTAAAAACTTGTTTTAACATACATTTAAACTAAGAGATAACTTGGTAATAATAAGTCTTTACTAACTTTTCTACACTTTTCTAACTATAAGTTTTATTCAATCCACAACCATCGCCATCCCTCAGTCACATGCAAACTACACGACTCAATTATAAATAACTCTTACATAAGTTACTTAAATAGGAAAAAAATATATAAAAAAAAAGACTCAATTTTATTTTACTTTAATTTCAGGTGAACTAGTTCCTAATGAAATTGTACTGGACTTGCTGAAAGAAGCGATGGTAGCGAAGGCCGGTGAGGCGAGAGGCTTCCTCATTGACGGATACCCACGAGAAAAGTCACAGGGCATTGCCTTCGAAAGCGCCATCGCACCCGTGTCCGTGAGTACTGACCATTCCGCATATAGATTATCCAGCTTTTTTCAGTCCTATTTAGTTTTATCCGGTTTAATCTAATTTAATCCAGTTTCATATATATAATAGTAGTGAAAGAAAATGAAAAAGAAGTTTAAAATTACCTCTGTGTCGCATGTTTATTTGTGTAGACTGTCGCATTTTACTAATAGACGTTCTCTGTCTGCCATTATTATTAATAACTTTAATCCTTGATATATACATAAAGCAAAGTTTTGAACTTCGCTTCGCCTTCGCTTCGACTTCACGGGTGCGCATACTGCTTGTCAACCTCATTTCCGGTTTCACCAGCCGCCCACATATTCAAAAGTCGTCTTACTAATTATGTCTTTTCCTTGCAATATTATTTTTTTTATATTACATATATATTATATATATAATATTATATTTATGTATGTATTTTAAGTATTTACGTAGAATGTATCTATTATGTTTATTATATTATTTATTATATTTATTCGATTTTACTTATCTCTGTTATTTAGCTTTTAGCCTAGTAGGGAGACATAGGTATAAGCCAATCTCTTAATCTAAAAATGTTCCCGTTCCTGACCTACCTACCTACTAACTCGCTTCTCTTGGCTTTGCTCCTTTCTTTAGAGGTTGTCTTAGATAGCTTTTGCGCGTTGTGTTTACATTTGTAATCTTCAATTTTTTTTTTCTTTAAAAAGATGCAATAAATATTTTGTATCTGTCTATCCTTCTTACGCAAATTATGCGTGCGGATGTATAGCTCTAAAGATCAATATTATTTTATAATAATACATTATAAGCACGTTGAGCTAATAAAAACAAATATTTCACACTAAATATGTTCGAAATATACTTTTGTAGAAAACATATTGCTAAAGCAAAGCGGCAAACGCGAATTAGTCTATTAAAATCTCCTCAATTGAATTCAAACGCCACAAGTGTACCACTATTGCATTCCACTCACAGACGTCGATTAATTCGAATGCCAGGTAATAATCTACTTCGAGGCGTCATCGGAGACCCTGACGAAGAGGTTGCTCGGTCGCGCGGTCAGCTCCGGCCGCGCGGACGACAACGAGGACACTATAAAGCTCAGGCTTAAGACCTTCTTGGAGAATAACGACCAAGTTCTCGCCCAATATCCGGGGAAATTGAAACGGGTAAGTGCCTAAGCATTTTCCCATATAGCGAGAGAGAATTTTAAGAAACGAATGTATTTTAATCGGAACCAAACGTGCTAGATAATAACCAGTGCGTCTCGTCTTCATATTTTCTAGTTACAACATTTTATATTGAGATTTGAGTACTGATAGATTCGATATTGAGTCCATATTGAGATACAATAAATCGTACGTCACGCCTTGAAGGGCTTTTTTTGTCATAGGACCGAGCGGTATTTCACACATTTTCTCATCTTCCAATATTGGGTGGCGTAACCTAACGCCGTGCTCTGTTCAACCTATCTGTGGATATAGATATATATTTCCCAGAGTCGACATTGAACCCGCAACCATAGCGTGTACTACGCGTACGCGCGACTTTTACAATCGTACATTTTTTACTTGTGTTATCTGCCACATTTGGTATTTTGATATTTTAAATCGATTCAATTATAATCGGTTTTTGCGAACTAAATTACAGCATAAGAAACGATTAGACTTCGATGTTTTCAAGAGGCAAGACAAAAATTGTAAAATTAGGAACCTAGTCAGGACACTCCGTTCTCCACATTCCTCACCAAATTCAAGACATTGCGTATTGAATGTCGCCACTCAACGTCTCGTTTAAACAATTCAAACATAACCCCACGATGAGGATCGAATCCGCCAACAACCAATCACGTGTACAGTCAGCGGCTGTCCCACAATAACATTATTAGAATGAATTGAATAATATTTAGCGGTAAGAGAGGGGGGGGGGGTTTGTATTCGGCTCACCTTTCACAACACAATTTCTATGATACTGGAGGAAAGTCGCGAAATAAGCGGAGTGTGAAGAGCGCACCTACATATAGTGTGAATTAAATTGAAATGTATTTGTAATTTCCAGATAAACGCCGAAGACACAGTGGACTCTATCTTCGGCCAGGTGGAACAAATACTAGACCCGCTCGTTGCTTGAAGTTTAGTAACTAATATGTTATTTAAAATATTGAACAGTAAGTTACTAATAAAGATGAAGACAAAGTTTATGAAGTGTAATATATTACTTATTAATAAATAAAAGCTTATTTGGTGAAAAAAGATAAATGTTTATTTGGTACCAACTTGTGTCAAGATGAATGCTATTTGTGTATTTTAAATATATATATGTATATATATATATAACCTCGTTCGCTTGGAATTCTAAAATAAAAGTTGCCTAAGTTACTCCTTATTACATACCATACCATATGCTTGTTGAAAGTTCCGTCAAAATCGGTCCAGCTACAGAGATTAGCCGCGACACACAGACAGACAGATGCACATTGTAAAAAAGGTTATTTAGGTATATGTGTAGCTTATATTAGTAATAAGCGTATATGTTAGTATAAGTAAATACAGACGCAAAGGCAAATATTAACTGAACTTCTTTTTAAACTAAATCGCGAACGATTACACCAAAAAGGCCATATACTTATGTATGAAAATGTAAATATTTTATTATCTCTTTATTTTATGTTTTGTTTTCGTCCACATCTCTATTTTATTCAAATCTTATATAAATATATTAATTTGTAAAATTAATGAAGTATTTTATTTTTACCCAAAATTATCCACACAAAATGTTTTTTAACTACTGGCACCGTGTGTGTCGCTTTATACAAAAGTGTTTAATATTTGTTTTGTTAGTGTATTTCTAATGTATCATAAAAAACAAACATTTTTTTCTCCATACAAATTTTGAACACTCATTCGTCATTATAATTTTCGTAAGAGGATTACAAAGTTCCTTTCCACCTTTTAGAAACGACGTTTCGAACACTTCAGTAGTCCGTGGTCTATGTGGTCATATAGACTGAAGTGGCATTCGTCTGAGTTGACACAATTATTATATCTAACTGCCACCAATGTTTTTTTAGTTGCCGCGCGTATTGCTGTACTGGGAGAATCTATTGTAATGACTGCCGGTAGAGTGGCGAAACTAGGAGCGGATAATCGTAAAAAAATATAATCATTCCCCTGTATAAAAATCACATTTACATTCGGTTTCTAGAATAACAATAATTAAAAAAAAGAACAAAACCATTAAAACGAAGAAACTCTTTCAGTAGCATCTGACATGTGTCAAATAAGAATATTCTAAGCACTATTGACATATAGTTAATCAAAATTACAGTTATGTATAGCGAAAAAATATATAATTAATAGATTTACTTCAAATAACAATGGATGACAAATCTTGCACGCCGTGTAACCAGGAGGTTATTGAGAAAAGTCCGCCATGCCCTTTACAGTGTATGTCGCCTCAATGCAAGGCGTTTAAAACGACGGTAATTGCTTATATTTCCAAACAACATGTTTTAGGAAACGTAGCGGGACTCGAACCCGCGCTTCTTAGAATTCATCAAAGCGCTCTGACCACCAAGCCGTACGTTCTACTCTGGCTACGTTGAAATTCTTGTACCACAAAGCTAACGCGCGTCCCGCAAATTCTTATAAGTTTTTTAAAAAAAACTGGTCTCCACTCTCCGTCTACTTATTAGTTAAGCTTTGGCTAAAACATATTATTTTTTTAGAAAACGCAAATATTTGAACGCAGCGGATTCTGAACCTGCGCCTCTTGGATACCATCCAAGCGCTCTGACCGCTAAGCCATGCGTTGAACGCCTGCGTTTTCTAAGAAATATGTTTTTAATTTCCTAAGTGTTCTAAAAATAGGCTTTGGCTGATTACTCTAGTCTATTAGTTAACGCCTAGATTTAACAATTTAAATGGCAATAAAACTATATTATACACAAAGGTATACTCAAATGGCATTCGGGCACCGAACTATTGCATGTAGTTCGTCTTAGCTGTTTCATTTAATGTTACTAGATCACTTTTTATAAAGAAGATTGTGCTATATGTCGTGGCCATATCGTAGAATTGACGAATTCATGAAATCTTCGACGATATCATTAAATGAACGCATTTCATGAAATTATCAACTGTATTTATCATCATTGTCAAAATATAAAGTTAAAAAAAAACTCGACATTACCACAGCGGGGACGTGAAAATCATTCTCCTGGGTGAGATCGAACTGACGACCACTCAAATTTACAGCCACACATTTTCTCATTGCACCACAATGACCTTTATTATTTTAATTTTTTTTATACTTAATGTTCTAAAAACTTAATCCGTAGCCCCAAATCGACTCTAGTAGAACGCCTATCATATGGATGCTGGGCAGTGTTTCTGTAGTAAAGGCACAGTGCGAGAAGATCATTCCGAAATTTGGTGTCGTTCACCTCTCCACAGGAGACTTGCTCCGAGCGGAAATAAGCACTGGCTGTGATAGAGCCAAATGCTTAACCACAGTTATGGAACGACGTTAGTGGGAAAAACGAAATTTGATATTTAGTCATTAATCAAGAGTGTTTTTAATGTGTTATTCACATATTTACTGTGTACTGGTTAATGTGTGGATAGATATGTCAATTAAGGTAACGGTTGACTGAAAACGTGATGGTTGTGGGTTCAATTCCCTGTCAGTGGGATGTATATATTTAAATTATTTTTATTTCTCGGTAGTCAAATTCAGTAGAATTTCGCTACTCGATATCACAATATTTCGATTTCGGGCGGAAACTGTCTCTCTCTGGCTACTCAGTTATGCGGGAAAAGCGTAAAGCTAAAAAAACATCGATTAATAGCATAATTTTCAGACGATTTAGTACCAAATGACGTTGTATCGGAATTACTCAAAAAGGCGATGCTGGCTAAAGGTAATACGGCCAAAGGTTTCCTCATCAGTAACTTCCCGAGGCAAAAGGCGCAAGGCATTTTCTTTGAAAAGAACGTTGCGCCGGCTGCAGTGAGTTTTGAATAAAATATTTTTATATAAATTAAATAATCAGTTTCTTTTTGTATTTAGGCGTTGAGTCCCGTCACACCATACGTAATATTGTGATTTCAAACGGAAAGTGGGCAACGGAGTGTCTTGCCATTAAAAAACTAATGTAGCACTTCACCTTATACGAGTATTTGCTAATATAAAATATCTGTATATATATATATAGTATTTTACACGTTATCGAATCCCCTGGTAAATTAAAATTAAGTCTTTGATGTTTGGTGTCTATGACAACCAAATGCAATTGTATATTAAATTTATAATATATGTATATGAAGTTAGCTACGGAAGTTCTAAATTGGTAAACGTTACTATTTTTTAAAATAATTTCCTTAAATTCAGAATTTTTATTACACAATTAAAGTTTAAAAAGGTGAATTAACTATAATATATAATATTCATAGATATATATATTTATATATAATAAAGTTGTTTTAAAAAATAGTATATATATATATCCTTAGTGTGAGAATAACACTTTAAAAAATGTTAAATATATATATTTTGAACGCCGCAGGCGCGGGTTAAAAAATGCTCGAGGATAGATCCTTTTTCATTATTATTTAAAACATTGCAGATTATAATCTATTTTGAAACACAGTCTGACAAAATGGGTAATTCAACTCCAGTGGACGATATGAACAGCAAGCCTGTCAAGATTTCCCTTGACAGCTATAAAGAAATCGTCATCCACTGGCCCAACAAAATGAACCGGGTAATATTTGTACTAAAGAAAATACTACTAATATTAAGAATGAGAAAAATCTAGGTATATATAACACAGTATATACATATATATATATATATATAGACTAGCGACCCGCTTGCGGTTTTGCCTGATTAAACTACTTCATGTTCTCATTTAAATCACAAACTTTGCTTAAATTTATAACTTAAATGGTTGTCACTTTTTTATTTATAAGTCGATTGAAATGAAATAAACACTAAATGTTAAAGGAAGCTTACCAAAATACAATAATACAAACTGCATTGAAATCGGTTCAGTCGTTTCTGAGATTAGCGTGCACAAGCGACCCTTCGTCTAGTAACTGCAAAAACGCATAAAATGCTTAATACAATAACTTGAGCTATTTATAAGTTAGTATTGACAAAGGGTTTAAATAAATTACTATAATACATTAAACCGTTCTTATTTGTAAATAAATATTTTCAGATAAATGCTGAAGGCACAGCCGACGCCATTTTCAATGAAGTTGCTAAGTTACTGGAACCGTTATTTCAATAAATCGCTTTCAATTTCCTTTTATATATTGAGAATAAATTATTTTCAATACAGATGTCTTTGTTAATTAGAAAACATATATAACAAGCTCGACTATAAAAAGGAAAATAAGAAATTTTCCGTTCGAAGTTCGAATATTTATTTATCCATCTGTTACTTTGATCCTGAAGAAGTATCAAGGGTCAATTTATGCATTTGCATGATTGCATATGCAAATGCTTATTTTAGACTTTTCATGTACAGTGCTTATTTTAGTAGTTAAGTTTGTTAGGCGGGCTGTATTAATCAGGAACGGGGAACAGCAAAAAATACTGTTTTTTACAATACTCAGGATACAAAGCTTAAAAAAAATACGCATTAACGCAACGGCACAGGCGGAATTTAGCTTGAAGAGGTTTCTCCAGAAAAAAATCAAGAAATGTCACTGGACGCAGAGAGGAATGCTGTCTTCAATCAATATTAAGTAACCAAACGTCATAAATTTGCTCTAGAAAGCTTTTCTAGAGAAATATGTAATAGGATATTGCCATAACGATTACAGTTGATTTAATATACAGAATGAATATAAATGTATATATAATTTTTATTATAATTAGTTTTGTTATTATGCATATTTGGCATCTCTTTTTCTCTGTATATTTCCATGCATATATTAACAAATAATCCATAATAATATTATAAATGCAAAAGTAAATCTGGCTATCTGTCAGTGACGTCATCATGGCCAAACAGTTGAACCGACTGCGATGAATGAATACTTGAAATATATATATAGTTACTAGTTAGTACTAAGTTACTAGTATAATACTAGTACTTGTATCAGGAGGCCCCGCTTTTCCATAACAACTTCATACATTTGATATTTAAATGATTACAATACATAAGCTATTCAAATTGTAAAGACAAATGCAATGAAATCTTACAAATTACGGACAAAGTTGGGGTAGATTATTCGTAAATAAGCGAATGACAATCTAACAATAAATTTATAATTGGCTCCAGAGAGACCATCAAGTTTATCACAACGGTGATAGCCTAACGGAAAGAGCCTAATGGAAATATAACTTTATACATTTCCATTAGGATTTTATGCGGTTTTTGTTTACGGACAGTGTATTGTACAGTCTATATATATAATAAAATGTAACTGATCCCTGTCTGTACATGGAAGATATATGAGAAAAAATATTATTGGATGTAATATAACCCAAAAGAATGATTTTTAATTTTATTTTCTGTTTGTTAGTTTATCTTTTTGTCTGTATGTTTGTGCACGCTAATCTCAGAAAAGGCTTAACCGATTTAAATACAGTTTAGACTCAGTTTAGGCAGGCGAGCGAAAAAACTAAATAGTGTGTAGTTTACGTAGGCGAGCGAAAGAACTAAATGGTGTAGTCGTGTAGTTTGAGCGGGTCGTTAGTACCTGTAGAGTAAAATGTTATAACTATGTTCGTTTCTCCGCCCTACTATCTAAGACAAAGGCCCGGTGTTTAGTTCCAGCACCGGATTTCAGGCCGAAAGTGGAGAAAGAAGTGTTTTGACAGTAGTATCTGATTGAATGTACTGTCCTGTTGAATATAGATTAGCTAATTTACTGTGACATTTCTCATTATGAAACAGTCTTCGTTTTTAGAAAACGTATAAAACCGCGTCTTACGTATAAACCAGATGCGTTCAAATTTTTATCCGTTTTCTAAAAATATATTTTTCAACAGTGTAGTCATTTTCAAATGAAATTCTAAATCCGATCACTCAATATAAATTTGACCTGTCCATAAAATTTCTAAACAAACATCTCTTCACATGATATCTCTAAAGGATATCGTTAATATCGATATTATAAGTTATCATTTATTGTCCAATAGAACACGCGACGTTTCTCGAAATGGACAATCCTAAAAAAAATGTAGCCTCAAGCGGAGTTTCAATGAATGTGTTTAATTCAAACACTTCTGTACAATTATTAAAATCTGCCCGCCCCTCCGTTTATTTTGGATCCCATCAAAGACATATGTGAAAACGGCAGCCAATTTCAATATCAAGCATATGTGTTTAATTTGTCGAGTTAGCCGACAAAATAATTGAGATATAAATGGGAGCCAAGTTTTACTATAGCCATGTTGTACTCCTTGTAAATATGCAGACGACAACAGAAATCCAGCAGTACCTAAAGAACGCCTATAATTGTATATTGTTCCTGAATGTTACAGTTACATGCCTCGATTTAAGAAATAACATGAAACGAATGAAGGCCGGAAACTAAGTTTTGTGATATATCACACAAAATAAATTTCAATGAACTTGGCACTATTTCAGTTTTCGATACGTATATATTAATACTTAATAGTCGTCCTAAGTCGTTAGATACGAAAAATAAAAAAATAAAAGATTTTTAAGTTTTAAAAATATTTTTAGCAGTAGAATGTTAAATGTTGATACTACGAGTACCTCTACATTACATTGAAACAAAAAAATTGCAAGATCTTTTTTCCCACAAAATAAATATTATCTTATAGAAACTAAAACCCACATCCCACATAAAATTTACATAAATTTACAATATAAAGCTAATTATTATTTAATTGGTTTAATTCATTTTATCATATTAATTATGCAAAAATTACTTATATAGCAATTTTTACATAGCAAAATTCCGGTTATAGTCGCGCATTAAAAAAAAAAAAAGGTAACTACAGAAAAATATGAAAAACTAAAGGCTCGTTTAATGTGCACTTGCGTTCTATTTGTTAGCAATAAGTAATATAATAACATCGTATAATGTAAATAACATCAGCGTGACATCACACTTTTTGATAATAGTTTGACCTGACCTATTCCCAGTAGTCTCACTGGGAATTTTGATCCCATTATACTTACGAGTGAAGCAAAACAATAATAACCTGTAGACCTAATAATTTTGTTGATAAAATCGGTGCTCGGTGTAGATATTAGCTTATGCCATCAAAAATTAAACGAAAAAAAAACACTTCTACTATCAGTAAGTCTGTTGTAGTACTACTGAAGACTACTGGGAACTCCATATCACAACCAATCATTAGACACTACTCATCACTTAATCAATCGTTAATCGCAACTAGAGTATAGCTAAACACAAAAACATTTTGCCATTCAATTTAAAAACAAAAACAAACCAATCATATTATTTAATGTCTTCATATACATACGCTTAAATTGTTATTTACTTAATAAGATTTCCTTCTGTCTCTTAAACGCTACGAAACAAGTATCAATTGCACTTATAACTTATTAAAAGATCCGACAGTCACTTGCCTTTTAAACTTAAAATATTTAATATTTTCTCACATCGCATCGTAGGGAGTAGGCAAAGAATCTAATCTATGGAAACCTATATATATATATATGGCTCCAATGATATTTTTTCGCTATTCAATTGGCATATAACATTGTACCGTATGCCTTCATCTTTCATCAGGATCTCTTTCCCCACCCCTCATTAAGATGTGATATTATGATATAAAAGAAACAGGCAGCTTGTTTTCATTAACAGCTAATCCGCTCTTGTTCTTTTTCGCGCTGTCTCACAGCGACCGCAGTCTCTACTAACAAGTAGAGACATTTAAACTGTTCTCCATCTTCCCTGTCACCCGGCACCACCTAAATATGTACATTGGCTCAATTTTCAAACAAAAAAAAAAAAGAAAACCTTAAAAATACAACTTCAGGTGATGCCGGCGTTAAAACATTATCTGGGACGTATAAAGAAAGACGTTTTCTTTTAAAAAATTTATTACATCAATCAAACTAAACACTATATTAACTTGGTTTGTGTAAATAATTATTCTATATATAACTAACTATTCTATATATATATATATTGAAGTCTTTACAACTGTCCGACGTTGAATATTTATGCTTTAACACCAACGTCGCCTTCAAGTGTATGTTCATTTTTCGGGACCAGGCGGCATAAAGAACCTCGTCAAAACTCAGTCTTTTCTTCATTTTAAGATATTATTATTTTTTTAAATTAGAAATTGGGTCAAACGATATTTTGTTAAGCTTTCACTATTGTTGGAATCGAACCAGCACACAGCCTTTATCAGTAACTTATGAATTGAAAATTAACTTTTATAAATTATCTTACAAACACATTAACGCGTAAAAGGAACATACATTTCGAGACAGGGATTATTTTGAGCTATTGAATACCAAAATAGAATTTATACTTTGCGTCAACAATTTTATTTCCTTTTATTATTAAAATACCAATCGTTTATTTTCGATACCGCGCATATATGTTGGTAGTTTCATAGAGGCGTAGTGGGACAGTGTCTGACCGTTGTGGGTTCGAATCCCACACAGATCACAATTTAATAACTTTAATTTCTCCTCTATAGAGGAGTCTAAGTTCCGCTTTGTCTTGTTGTTGAAGTCCGCCACTCAACACACAATATCTTGAATTAGGGCGAAAAGTGAAGAACGGAGTATCTTGACACTAGGTTCTCTCTGAATACCCCCTGCTATGCAGGAAAAGGCGTGTAGCGTGAATACTTCTCACGCTTCACGACTTTTCCTATATAGTGTCAACTTTTGTATAGTATGTTCGTTAATTACTTTAAAAATAAAAGGAAATATTGAACATAACCAAAATGAACTTCGAGCCTTGAGTGATACGAATTAACATTTCAATTTCAATTAACATTTAAATAAAATTAATATATAGTAGACAAATATCAAAAAAGATTTTAAACAAGAAAAAAATGATTTAAGGCCTAGGTGGCGTTGTGGGTTCAATTCCCATTCGGAGAAATGATTATATTTATATTATTTCCATTACTCCGCTCTGGTAAGGCAAGAACACTAGATTCTCTATGGTAACAAATATATTGCCTTGCCATTGCCTGCCAGGCAATATATTGGATATTGCCCTATTAATGTACCTATTGATATTGCCCGGTATACAAGATGAAGATGTCTAGTAATGACTATTAATGGTACTATGACAATTTTATAGCTCTAAGCAACTAGCTTAACTTTGCTAAACGATCGTTCGGCTAGAGCGCTTTTTAGCGTATAATAAAATATTAACTATTAAGAGTGCCCGCGACTCTGCCCGCGTGGAAATCGGTGTGTCACAAAGTTTTAACCGCGTCAATCCCGACAGGAGAAAACGTCCTCGAAATTAACGTAATATTTTCAATTGAAATTTAGGACTTAAAAGTTGTGTTATTTGTTAGTCGTAACCGTAAGATGGAGATAAAAAATCTTTGCTAGCAATCAAAGATTTTTTTGTAGTATTTTTATAATCTGCAATTCTCAAGTACATTACTTTTCTTTTACTACAACGCGACCTCTTCAACACTAAGTAACGTTGTATTTCAGTCAATTTACATAAAATCGTAATGTACTGTTAATCTAAACCTTCCTCAAGAAGTCCACTGTCTTTAAGTACAAAAATGCGTGCAGTAAACTTTGAGAAAATCGATCACATACTGACAGACAGCTTTTGGGGACTTTGTTTTATATAGACATGTATAGATGGCGTTGATAACAAAGTGGTTATTGGGCTTAAAAGCCACTCAGGGGCATTTTATATTCAAAATATAACATTTTCTGATCAGAAAATGTAGCGTGGCTATTCTTATATGTATGACAGACTAAGTAATATGTGACTAGAATTTTTTGCCCTCACGCAATATGCGGGGGAACAAGTGACAAATTTAAGTTTTGCAGCTTTTAAATTTGTCACTTGAAGACATAGAAAGTGTTTATCAGAGAGGTAGTTTATAGTAGATGTCCGGGTAAGATCGGATTTTGCGACAGGACCACATTAAGGAGGTCTAATGCATCTCTAACTTTGCAGTCCTTAATTTTTTCTACAAATTCGAAATTTGGCAACACGTCTGAATCACTAAGCGAACGAAGTCACGGCGGCGGCTTGTACAAAATATGTATATTCCCAATTAATATTTTAAATAATAATATAGTAATTAATAAGACTATGCTCACTTTACTCAAGATATGCTCGCTCAAATGCAGCTGCGTTCAAAATTTCACTGAATACTGAATATATTTGTAGAATTTGTTTACATTAGTGTATTAAGTATGACACCATGTGTCAGTCGTGGCGACTTCCAGTTCCACGGCAACTGGTGGAGGCGGGCTCACCTGTCGAGTCGCCAAAGGACCTTGTGAGTTCCATGAATCCAGGTCCCCTGTTACTATTTCTTCGCACTCTGTTGCCATCGTCACCACTGAGCTATTGGTAGTATTTGAAATTAGTTCGTATTATTAGGTGCGTTTAAAATTTTCAATTAAAAAAAAATCGTTAGCAATATAGTATTATAAAACTTTTACTTTTACACATTATGAATTATAAATCACTTGGCAAATCGTTCACCACCAGCGCAAGTCACCTCATTTAGGTTTTCATATTTAGTCCAAGATCGTGAGTTCAAATCAATCTTACTTCTTATAATACAGTTCATAATGTTATATAAAAATATTATTTTAAACCTTGGTTTGTCTTGGTAATGTTTTGAAACCCTAAACCCTTTTCCCATTTTCCGCCCAATCTCAAGATATCACGCGCTTAGAGGCGGAACCGACCGCCTTTATCTCATTACTTAACATTCACTTTACCCACAACTAAAACGAGACCATTGTCCCAACGAGCCGCGATGGCTTCATACATACGTGTGAATGCTGTAAGGAAAGTTACCTTCTATTATCCATTGTATGTAAGCTCTGGTCTGGTCCGTAGCGGATGACGGATTGCCACACAGACGGGTCGTATTTGACCTCCTCCTCGCTTATAGCACTAGAATAGCCCTCCTCAGCTTCCCCTAGAGCGTCCCGCTCTTGATATACTAGCAGGCCGTCCCCATAGTCGTGGCCGACACCATTATGGTCTGCTACATTCTATTTACGACATCAGATTAAATAAAAGCAAATACGGTACTTTTACATCTTTCGCATGGCAGGGGATCACTGAGTGAGAGTCGAATCCACAAACATCGTGTTTAAATTGAGGCGCTGAGCCACTGTGCCATGATGGTCTCATTTCATGTTTATTTTTATATGTAAATAGTTTTATACATAAATAATTTTAAGTATTTATATGAAACAATGAAAACTATATTGTAGCATAATTAAATGGTGTTGTACAATTAGTATATGGTTGTGGGTTCGATCCCTAATTATACTTCAATTATATAAATAGCGGCGTTAGGTTACACAACCAAATTTCCATATAAAAGGCCAGAAAAAGTAAAACATACTTTATCAATTTTAAAAAGTATGTTGAATAATAAAAGTTAATGTACAACAATTCACGAAAACTATAAAACAACTAATTTAACATAAAAAAGATCTTACTTGCACTTCAACTCCCTCCCATCCACCAACAGTAATATTATTAGGCATCATCATGCTAGACGTGGATGTTGAGCCAAGGCCAACCATCGGACCCACGCCCATGGGGATAGGCCCCAGGGTGCCGACCCCCATTTGAGCCACCCCCATCCCCATAGAATGTACTCCCAGCCCCGGATGCTTGCGGCCTCGGCGTGATATTGTATACTTCAAAGGATCATGTCCTTCGCGACGAATCATTTCCGGTAAGATCCGACGACGAGCGTTTATAAACCAATTGCAAACCTATGAAATTTTCAATATGCAATTTATTTAATTTATATTATGCATACTTAAAAATATTATATAATTATTCCCAAACTGCGTCTCCAAGTCTGATTATAAAAATATCTGGTAACAATAAAGCGTGGTGATGAGTTCTACCAGTGCAACATCTTTAAAAATAATAGGAAAATGGAGGATCCGAGTGTCATAACACCAGTCAGTCAGTCAGTTCTCTCTGCCTACCCTGCTATATATGGGGAAAGACAGGAAAGTATAAAAATAAGTGTATAATAAGTGTTCAACACCATTTGTGTCTTTTTATAAACTGCACTCCCACCCCAACATTACCTGCAATACTGTTAAATTAGCTTCTTGACTTAACGCCAGTTTCTCCGCATCACTCGGGTAGGCATTGTATCTATGATCGTAGAGCCATCTTTTAAGGATTCTCACAGAGTTTTTTGGTAAATTTCCTCGTCGCTTGCGCACAGAACCTACTATTATAGCCTGTGGTGGCGGCAGGCGAGGCTGCATAAGCGGTCGTACCTCCGGCTCCCAATCATTGCCGCTTTCGTTGTCCTCCGTCGACGATGTTGATGGAAAACGATCTCTTGCTATATATTGTAAAATATATACACGTTACAAAGAAATAAAAAATAAATAAGATTCTTTTTAAGTTTTCATTATAAAAATGCTATATTTATAATTTGAAGTGAAAAGCTATTTATGTCAACATAATAATTCATTGACGGTAACTTTAAACTAATTTTGACTACTAACGCAATTTGATCTTCATGACTTTTATGACTGATTTGCGCAGCGTGGCTATTTTTTTTTCAGTCTACACGAGAACTGAAACTCAATCGTGATGTTGTACGATGACTGACCTCAAATGCACTGACCGAATTTTGTTTTAAAAATTGATGCGCTTTTTGTGACAAACGACAACGACGTATGTCACTTGTCACGATGAAGCATTTTTTGATTATTTAAAAATAAAAAAAAAAAATATTGCAGCCAGTATCTGTTTCGTTAAATAGGTACACCGAAGAAGGTTAGTTATAGATGTAAATAAAAATGTGATTTTGAGATTTTCTTTAATTTAGTAAATATATATAAATAGAAATACTGTATTGCACACACATCCAATACGAAGAACAGTATACAAGAATTCATAAATTAGTACAGAGTGTACAAAGACGGTCTTATTGCTGGTAGCAATCTCCGTCAGAAAACCTTTAGCCTTAGGAAGGAGCTTGCTCTTAACAGATACAAAAGAAAATAAAAAATTCGTTAAGACTATAATTAAAGAACAAATATTTTTGAAACATGAATATGTCTTGACAAAATTTTAACTAATAATATCGTACCTAATATTTCTCAAAGTAATAGTACTTCTTATCTTAAGAGACAAATGTAACGAAATTTGGGATAGCGATTGTTGTGTATATTTTGAAACCAAATGAAACTAATAAGCTGTTAACCCAACTCTGAAATCTATGCAAATTGTAAGCTTAGTAAACGCCCAATTAAAATTTTCGAAAACTCAAAAATAAATAACAAAACGTATAAAAAATATAACATTTAATATAACAAATTTAAACATACAAGACAAGTAGCAAATGCACATATAAATAATAACGTACTCAGGTATGTAAATAAAACTATGCTCCATTGATCGCATCTATAACTTCGGAGGGTATTATCGATCTATTTTGAGGTGGAGTATTCCGTACGACAGCAGGCGCTGATGTCGCTGTAGCTGGTCGGTCGGTCTCTTCGATTTTCTGGGTTTTTTCAATAGTGTCAGATAAAATTTCCTTCAGAGTATTGGCTAAAGTTTTTGGATTCCCGCTACTGTCCAGCTGTGGAGAACGTGTTGTTTATAAAAATGTTACCTAAATGGAGAATATTTTAATGTAAACATTTGGTTACAAGACAAGATGAGTGTATGTTGAGTGCGGCAAGAGGTTGAATGCTTAAGTGCGTAGATTGCGTTGAGTGCGGTAAGTTCACTCAATCCGAATGCGGTGAATGTGGTAAGGCAAGCATAGACTACACAGAATTATATTACTCCAAAATTCCTGATAATTGATTTTCCGGTTGGATTACGTCAGTCGGTGCACACTGAAGTATAAATTAAATTTGATTTAAAGTTTGTATTTGCGTTGACGAAACTACGAGCCGATACGACATTAGTCATTATTTAAAAACATACAAAACCGTCAAGGAACCGTTGAACGGTTTTCAAGAGGCACGGGTTCAAATCCCGCTGCGTTCAAATTTTTATACGTTTTCTAAATATGTCAGTTTCAATTTCCTAAGCGTGCGCTTAACACTTTAAGCCGTGCCGTCAATTAAAAAAAACAGCAATTGCGGAGCATTTTATAAATACCAAGTCCTGCCTGACATAACCTAATTTAAAAAATAATTATCACAATTTAACGAGCAGCGAACCTAGCCATATCTAGCGTTTCTATGAACCATATATATGTTTGAATAAAGTCACGAATGCGTAGAGTAGAGTGTGTACGGAGAATGCAGTGAGATAGCATACCGTCACAACATGTCCACCGAAGCGTTTGTGTACATTCTTGACTTTGTGCGCAGCTTCTTTAACTATTTGCCTCGCCGCATTTATCTCCGATTCGGGACGACCCATCTCCGATAATTTAGTTTGTAGGCGAGTTGCTGCCACCTGGTTAACAAAAAAAAAACAATATAATTTTATATAAAGATCATATGAATGAAAAATACTCGCCCCCAGTCTATTTCAAAGGTATCATTGTCACTAATAAATCTGTAAACTATTGTATTGAAAAAAAAATGGAAGTCCCGCTGAGTTTCTTGCGCCGGTTCTTCTCAGGTCTGAGGCATTAACTTTAGTGAACCGGTGGTAAATTGTATGATGTTCAAAATATGAACCATGTAACTTATTTTTATTTATATTGAATAAAAATATTTGACTTTGGCTCTTGATTTTTATTATCTTCTTCTTCTACTATGAATAAACAATAACAATTTACCATCGAACCAACCAAACCATAGTGACGCCCCACTGGCATCTGACTGCAAACGCGGTGCTTGTGTGTTCAAATATGCCAGCAGAATCATAAAAATTGTATGATTTGAAGGATTAAGAGACGTACGGAATTGCGTACTTGGTAAAGGCGTTTGACATATTTGTAGAAAATAAATTATGGGAGACACTACCCCGGTACAATATGAACGAACCCTTGATGCACTTGACTTTGGTATTCAACCTGAAAGTTAAAGGTAGCTTTGTTACCGCTTTGATCACAAGCGACTTATCAGTGTAGAGTGCCCGTTGAGTGGCACGTTTAGACTTACTAGTTGTGAATAAATGGTAAAAAACACATCACATCACTTTTAATATTCTTTCACTAGGATTTTATAATTTAGCAGGTATGAATATATATATACATATAATACAATTCCATTTCATTTCTCATTTACCATATTTGCCCCGTATTGTTTCCGGAGTTTTGGGAAATATTCAAATTAATGATTTTCTACATTCCATATAGTTAGTTAAGTAGTGAATCTCTGCGTACTACCCATTACTTTCGAGTGGTGTCAGTCAGTCAGTCAGTTAGGTAGTAATGTAAGAGTCATATAACCTTTGACAATGACGATGTAACTGGAGGAAGGTCACTCGAGAAGGCAGAACGGGCGAGGGAAGTCGTCCTCTAATCACCATTAATTATCAATTTTAGCGCATATAACGTAGCTATAGACAAAGATGATGATTTGATGCATTCACCTATGAGTTTTTTTAAAAAGAAACTTGCCAATTTACTGCCTTGCTTGTTTATTCCTTCTCATGGAAGATCTACGATGTAAAATAATTATGTGAAATGATATAATTCTTACCTCATTATCGACTTCCAAAGCGACTAGCTTTTCGGGCCATTTCACTTGTCTATTGAATATATTCGACATGCGGTGATTCTTCGGGAAACCCACTAAGATGAAACCTTTGGAGTCTTGATGCATAAGCATTGTTTCTTTAATAATGTCGACCGTTAATTGCTGTGCAGTAAAAATGTTAGGTTATTGTAAGTAATATAAATTTAATAGAAATGTCGTCTGAAATATGGCTTAAGGATCGAGAGTTGAAAAAGCATCTTTACGTTTTTTTCCCGCCTAGCAAGGTATCCGTGAGAAACGATTGTTAAGACAATCCGTTGTCTACTTTCCGTCCGAAATCGAGATATTGCAATAGTGCTGAGTGGAACCCAACGCCGCGCTTTGTCTTACCAAAGCGAAAAATGGAAAATGATTTAAATGTTTTGAACTTGACGGTTCACAAGAACGGGTTTCAAGAGGCGCGGGTTCCAATCCTGCTGCGTTCAAATTTTTTATACGTTTTCTACATATGTTTTTTATTAAATATATTCTTTCTCCGAGTGTGGACCGAACCCACAACAACCAAACGCATTTCAGACGCCTTCACACTGCGCCACGATGGCTAGATCTAGATGGGTCCAGAGTTACGTTGCTAATTATGTGAACATGATATTTTAACAAAAAAACAAGCGCCTCTTGAAAACCGTCCAAGAGCCCAAACCGTTAAGCCATGCGTTCTACATCCGGCTACGTCGAAATTCATAGACGCTCATTACAACTTATATTTGTTGTTAGCATATTCGTAAAGAGATTTATACACTTTTCTGCTTCCCAATTTTATACGTTTTCTAAAAATATGTTTTTCAATTTCCTAAGTGAGTGAATAACACTTTAAAAAAAAATTTAAATATGTTTTCATCAATTTTGAATTGGCACAGAATTCTTACGTTATATATTATAATATCTTCGTTATATATTATAATATCTTCGTTATATATTATAATATCTTCGTTATATAATATCTTTGTTTTTTTTTTAATTTTGTAAAAAAGACTTTTCATTTAAAAATAACCTCTTAAACTTTTTCTATACATTTAATGTATAATACAATATGCTCCTAAAGTTATATTAAAAATATATTAATATATATATGCAAAAATAAAATGATATTTAAAATTAACAGATAGTTCGTTGTCAATAGTCAAAGCAATACACACTATTGAATAAAGCCGATTTGTGCATTACCCGTGATTTTAAATTCAATTTGTAATATATTTTTTGTTACTTATACAGGTTTATTTTGAAAAACTGCAGTACCATTGTTGTATTTTTTACTCAGAAAGAGGGGCTCGGACAGTGCAGGCGGCCGTTAATGCATATGTTAAAAGGCTTTAAGCTTTCACATGAGTCGCAAGTCCCAGGCACTGCCACAAGCTCCTCTCACTCTGTAACGCTCATGATCATTCACATTGCCATCTCCAGGGAATGCTTAGGGGTTTATTCTCTTTGTATATAGGTAATGAACATCAAATTCATTACTTATGTACAAAATTCAGTTTGTTAAAACTTTAAATTTAGTCTTTTGAATATTTCAAATTCATCTTTTTCGTCTATTCCCAGCAGTCTTACAGACTGACTACTATTAGACTACTGGGTATTTCCTTCCCAATGGACTTACTAAAACATGTAGACCTAATTGTTTCATTGATATGATCGATGCCCGATAAATTATAAAAAATAATAATACCCGCGAAATATCACTGCCCGTAAGTCTATTGCGAAGGAAATTCTGGAAAAAGGAATATTAAAAATAGGCGATACTTTTAGCTTTTAAATTGACTCTTTGAATACAAATTTTAAATCTATACAATGTATAAACAATAAACGTAAAAACAACCGAATAATCAAATTATAAACTATTGCATTAAAAACATCGAATGTTACGAACGTCGGGTATATTGTCCTGTGCTTTCAACTTATCCGCTATAAGCTGTCCTCTGGGCGTGTCCCTTTCAGCTTCAGCCCTCACCAGCTCCCCAGGTCTTATTAATGTGTATCCAGTTATGTTTGATATCGTCTGTGCCACAGTCTGGTTGCCAGCACCCGGTACCCCACTTACAAAGATAACCGGCAAATGTTTTATTGGTGTCATATCATAAATATCACCTTCGTGCTGGAATGTTAAGTAGACATATTGCATTATCTCATGTGCACCAGTAGAGGACGGAGGAGAAGAGGCAGTCTCGTGCCATGAGAGTGACACGGCAGAAATAAGAGGTGCGCCTGCGCTCAAAGCTGGTGTAGTAGTGAGAAATTATTAAATGCCCCGATGTTCTTTGAGGAACATAATGCTATTAATAAACAAGCATACACTACAAAAATTATAAGATCTACGATAACGAAATCAGTCATTTCGACGCACTTTCATAGTATCGAGTGATTAAATACTTGAAGAAATATTTGTTTTAATAAAACAAATGTCAGTTTAAACAAAATAATGCTTTGCTCCGTTAATTTTTTCTACAGGCATTGCTGATTGAGCGACCGAATTCAGCAGTTTGTCTCACCAAAGCGGAGAATCGAAAAATAAATATAAAATCTTTCCACTGATTGGAAATAGACCCACAAAAATCGTATTTACAGTCAGACGTTGTTATACCGCGCCGTGATGACCTCAAAAAAAATATTTGATGAAAATTTGTACTGAAAACTCCTCTTTCTGTCGTCAAAACGTTTCACATAATTAAACAAAAAAGGGAAAAGGCAAAAGTTCATACAATTTGTATTTTTTATACATACATAAGTGACGCATACGCCATGGCGTCTTAAGTCGTTTTGAAATCTGCATTAAAATTCATGAATTTATATAAATATTTTGGCTTACCTCATTGTCAATACGTCTAGAATAAAAACAGCCCATTTTATTATATTTATAAATAAATTAATGCCTAATTGTGTAAAATTAATTATTAACAATTAAATTCGTGAAATAAATTGACATATCCAAATAACTGACAACGGTTTGAAAAGAAGCCGTCTAGATTTTTGACGGTTTTCGATATGGCATCCATGAAATATAGCCAGTTTTTTTGTACTTGTTAATCAGTGAAGTCTTTAGGTTTAATTAAAAAAGTACTTATATAAATAAAAACATATATTAATAAAGTTGAACGTCGATTTTTTAGAACTAACCAACGATGATCTTGTTATAGTATCTGTAAAAGCATTATATATAAGCAAAAGCAACACGCTTAAAATTTTCATTATTTAAAAAAAAAAACAAATTAAATATATTCCGTGGCGCGCGCTAAGTATCGCAACCCATCATCTGTCTTCGTCCGTGTCTTTAAGGGAAACGAAACGCGCGATTGCTTGTGGGTTCAATTCCCATTCGGTTAATAATTAAGTATTTTCATTGTTCCGTTCTAGAACAAGACAAAGCGCAAGAAAGTTTTGCCACTTTCTCCCTCTCTTCATCTCGATATTGAAAAGATTTTCGAAAATTGAAATGCGGAGGGTCTTGACCGTAAGTGGGGAGTTAAAAAAAAACAAAAGTAAAAAAAAATACTTGTCTAAGCAGCGATAATCTATAATTGTTAATAAAAAATATTTTTTAAATAACTAATATAATATTTCTATTACATGTCTTTATGTAAGTCTTTTAAGATATTTATTTAAATTTTCCATACATAAAATTATCGAGGCAGGAATTTTAACCTGTGCCTATAAAATGCCACGCCCTCTTGTTAATTAAGCTATACGTTCTCACCTCGCCAAATTTCGTACTGATTTCATAGCTCTTGTAGTTATCAAACCTTGCGACTTTCAATTTTTGTTCAATTGTCGTTTCGAGATTAGCGTGCACGAACGCACAGACAATAAGCAAAAAACGTTGTCTTGGATTCTATTACATTGATAAATGCCTCCAATAATAGTTGTTTTATATATCTTCCATGTACAGACAGCGATCAGTTACATTTTTATTATATGTATAGACTCAATAAAATCTAAATACTACAAGCCATTACAGCTAGTAACGTTATTGTAGGAGTAAAACTGAATTTAGAAATCAAAAACTGTAGGTGCACGAAAAGGTAAATACCGGTACCAATTATGTTGCTTCATTCCAACAAACGACTGACAGGGAAATTGAGCTTATTTCAATATTCTATCCGGATAACATGAATTATGTAGGATATGGCCATCAGAATGACAAGTGAAACTCACTGTTCCGACCGCTATTCTGGCTTACTGTTATCTGTGAACTTTGAATTGTGAATATATATATATATATAGAAAAGTAATAAACAAATAAAGTGTTAAAAAAATATGTTCTATACAATCACACTCTTTATACTTGTCGCACAGATATCAGCCTACATGAAATGTGATATTGAAACAATAACAGTACCAAAATATTATTTAATTGAAAAATGTCACCGATCGAAACTAAGTATAGCCGCTAGAGCACACTTTACGTCCCTAATAAGCTGTAAAAGGTTTGGTATTGAGAAGAAAGCTGTGGCTTTAAACTTTAGTCATAGTTTGAATGGCAGTAACTTAGACTATACTTGTGAACTTCTCAAATGTGCTGAGGCAGAAGGCCGGTTATCGCTAAGTAATAACTCCAGATACGATTATTATAGTTTATATGCTAATCCTTTACGTAAGTATGGTTTTAAATAAAAAATTAATTGTGTAGTGCATTGTATGTATTCTATATAATATAAGAATATAAGCAAAAAATATTATTAACATAGCGCCTGAATTTACAGAAAAGAAAATATATTATTTTGTCGTAAAATATAACTAAACTGTATATATATTTAGCTGGCTGTGCCTGCGACTTTGTTTGCGTGGAATTTTAAACTATAAGTAGTCTAAGTCACTCCATATTACATCAGCTATCTGCTAGTGACGGTCTCGTCACAATCGGTCCACCCATTCCAGAGATTAGCCGGAACAAACATACAGACAGACATACAGACAAAAATTGTAATTGTATTGAGCCAAATTTTATTTATTTATATAGATGAATAGATTATTATTAATATTTTTAGCAAACATAAATTCTAGTTGTGTACCGGCAACTGGCATGTTTTTTATTTTGCCCAATAAATTTAACTACACGGAATCTAAAGCAGAATGCAAAAATATGAGTTCAGTACTCGCGGACGTGTCCGATGAACAGCGGACTGATGGGCTGGCACAGGCGCTGGTTGCAGCTAGTCTGGATGCAGTTTATGTTGGGATGAGGAGAAACAGTGATAACAGTTTTTTAAATGATAACGGTAAATATATAAAAAAATGTATTATTATATTTCTATTATGAACATTTTTATTTATTTATTTATTATATTTATATAAAACTGTTGTAAATCAATACTAATATTATAAAGAAGTCATTTATGAAATTGTATGTTTGAGGCAGGTAAACTCCAAAACTAACAAATCGATTTTAAAAATTCTTTCACAATTGGATCGTCTTGGAAAGAGAAAACAATTGAGCTGAAAAAAAATATTACAATCGTCTAAAACATGTGATGTGTAAGTTAAGAGACTAGAAAATTACCACCTTTAAGAAATTATTATAATTTTTTGGTTCAAGATTCAATTTCAACAGTAATTTGTTATATATGTACTTTTTTTAAAAAAATATTTAGTATTCGCGATTTTCACAACATTTTAAAACGAAACTATTTTGTCCGGATTAATTGCGTATTCGAAAATATATTTATGAAATTCGACGTTTCGAACGTTTTACAGTGGTCCGTGGTCACAGGTTGACTGAGGTGGCATTCGTATGTCAGTTGATATAATTATTATATCAAATTACCGCCTACCATTTCTTAGCTCCCTCTCGTACGGCCCTGGATTCTTGCAGAATGAGCTGACCTTATCTTGCTCTCTGGTGTTTTAGGTTTGAGACTTCCAAGTTTGGGTCCCAGGTGGTAGAGGGTTATGGTGGTTTTGTATTTCAATAGCCTCACGGATCATTCTTGGGATATATCTGTTTTCCCTAGCGAGAACCTGATGTTGGTTGGGTTTATCAGTTGTATGCTCACACACAGCTGAGTTCAATACACGCCCATTCCTGACATCAGAGATTCCTGACATCAGAGATTCCTTCACACCTTATTTTTCTCTTTGTTTGCCCACACCACAAATTAAGATAAGCCAGTTTCGGCATTCAATATGCAATATCTGGAACTCGGATATAATGCTGAGAACGGACGACAGACGATTTCAGTTTAAAAAAATCCCATATTATTATTCACATAAAACTTATCTCACTTCTCAATTTTTTATATTTTATATATTATTTTTGTATTGAGTTGATGTAGTACAAGCATTCATATTTCAGGTAATAGCTTGGACTGCATAACGTATCGTGCTTGGGCCCCAGGGCATCCAAAGAGAAATTTCAATATGTCCTGTGTAATACTTACAAAACAGCATACTTGGAAAACCGTAGCATGTGAAAATAAATATCAAGCGCTTTGCGAATTGCTGCCAGGCGGACCATATAAGAAGAAAACATTATTTTCTTCAAAAAAACGAAATGGTATTGTTTTATTTTACAAATATTATATTAATATTAATTAGGTATTTTATACATTTATATCACTATATATAATTCTGATTTCTTTTTTCTATAAAGTATTTCAAAGAATTATCTCTGACGACAAAAATAAAATTAATTACCAACTACACCAGCTAACACTTATAATAATAATAATATGTATTAATTTCAAACTGATGAACATTATTATAACATCTTGTAACCATAATAACTATGGTATAAAACTGTGTCGATTAACTCCCGCTTCACAAGCGTCGTTATTTATAGTAACAGTATAACATATATCAATGGTAGTGGAGAATATCTACACAATTACGAAAATAAAATCGATATTATACAGTAGAAAGCGCATTTTGAACATTATTAAGAATTATATTTGAAAGTGTGTGTGTGTATTTTTGAGGAGTGTGAATCTTGTTAAGTGGCTGATCATTATTTAATATAAAAAACAATCAAAATATAATAGACAACAATCTCAGATAAAAATAGAAATTTTATTTGAAAATATATTTTTTTGCCTTTGCTTTCAGATACCTATCATCAATTAAAGGACAGGAATAGCTGATTTATTGCTTTATATTTTGATTATTAATAACTATTTAGTACTATTGAAATATTGTTAGTAGAAACTTAAAATTATTATATTTTATTACTCTATTTTTGGATGTTTTATTTATTCCCCTCGTATACATCGAAACAATGTTATTAATTTTATAAATATTATATATTCGTTCGATGACAATTTATTCTCGATAAAGTTTCCAATATACAGAAGTATAATGTATTACAAATTTGACAATTATTTGTGACATTTGACATTGACAGATTTGGGCGGATGCTTTTCTTCATATTATTTGTTTACGAATTACTACTCATATCTATTAAAATACTTTAAAATAAAACTATCCACCTTAACATGGGCCAGGGTAAAAGTCAATTTACGGAAGAAGAGCTTCAAGATTATGAGGTACATACAAATTAGCTTTTTATTCTGATCTATTTGTTTAGCGTAGTGCTAAATTATTTCATGTTCTTTGTCTCGTTTCAGGATCTAACGTACTTTACAAAAAAAGAAGTATTATAGTAAGTTACAACTACTTTTTTATTTTATATTTATGAAGTTCGGCGTGTTTATTCTTTAAGAAGTGATATTTATTAGAATTTTTTTGACATTTCTTTGATTTTCGCGATTATTACACATTTTGAAATCAAACTATTTTAACTGGATTAATCGCGTATAATTTTGGTATTCGAAAATACATTTTTAGAACCCGACGTTTCAAACACTTTACAGTAGTCCGTGGTCACAGGTAGACTGAGGTGGCACTTGTCTGTCATTTGATACAATTATTATCTCAAACTACCGCCAACGATTTCTTAGTTGCCTCGCGTACTGCCCTGGATTCCTGCAAAATGAGCTGACTGTATCTTGCTCTCTGGTGTGATACAGTCAGCTTCAGCAGATTGAGACTTCAAGTTTTCAGTATTGGGTCCAGGTGGTAGAAAGTTTCCAACGGTCTTCTCTATTGAAATTAGGGTGTTTTTGTATTCTCTCTTTTGGATTATCCTTGGGATATATCTGTTTTCCCTAGTGAGAATATAAGATTTATCAAACCTGATGTAATGGTTGGTTTTATCTGTTGTATGCTCACACACAGCTGACTTCGATGCATGCCCATTCTTGATATCAGAGATTTGTTACTTCACCCTTGTACAGATGCTCCTCTTTGTTTGACCAATGTAAGAAAAAGATAGTTTGAGATAATAATTGTATCAAATGACAGACAAGTGCCACCTCAGTCTAGCTGTGATCACGAAATACTGTAGTGTTCGAAACGTTAGGTTATAAAAATGTTTTTTTAAATACCAAAATTATACGTGATTAATCAGGTTAAAATAGTTTCATTTCAAAATTTATGCCAGTTATTTAAATTTCTTTACTCTTTTCTAGTGCACATCAAAAATTCAAAGCCCTGGCCCCAGAAAAAGTAGGACATAATAAAAATGCCAAATTGCCTTTGACTAAAGTTTTGCAGTATCCTGAACTCAGAGTAAACCCTTTTAGGGATAGAATCTGCAAAGTTTTCAGCTCAAGCAATGATGGCGACTGTACCTTTGAAGATTTTCTAGACATGATGTCTGTATTCAGTGAAAGTGCCCCAAAGGCAGTAAAAGCTGAACATGCTTTTAGAATATTTGGTAAATAGAAATATGATTTACTTTAAGAAAATTAAACATTATTACATATATTTTAAAAAGGTGTTATTCAAAAATATACAGATGACTCATAGAAACTATACTATTTTATTTTCTAGATTTTGATGGTGATGATATGATTGGTGTATCTGATTTACGAGAAGTCATTGAGCGCTTATGTGGCTCTGAGTTAAAACTAAGTGATTCAGAAATTCAACAACTTGTACAGAATGTCTTGGAAGAAGCTGATCTTGATGATGATGGTGCCCTTTCCTTTGCAGAATTTGAACATATTATTGACAAAAGCTCAGATTTCTGCCAGTAAGTTAAATTAACATTATATTGTAATAGACAATAGACTTATGAGTGTAGGTTCCTTTTTAATATAGTAGTAATTCAAATAAATCATCTGCTTCACACTTCTTTAGCATATAGCAGGGTAGGCTCAGTACTTTGTTTTTCTACCCATTATTGGACCATTTTGGACATAAGGCTGCATTTTGTCTTACCAAACCAGTAAATTAAAACCTGGATGTGCAAAGCATCATATGTGATATGAAAACTGAACTGAAAATAAACAACCATTCTCCCCCACCAAAAGGGGATGAAAATCACTACTGTGTACCAGTTTCAAGCCTCTGTGCTAATAACATTATCTACATTAATTTACTTAACTTAGGCTTGCAGAATATTTTTAATTGAATAAATAATAATTGGGCATGTTCTTTTTCAGCTCATTCAGAATAAGACTGTAAAGAAACGTGAAACTCAACTTTGATATTATTGTATTCTAATATGTAGTTATAATTCAATCTCACTTTTTATGAAATTTGTGTAATTTTAATTTATATTGTCTTTTTTTGTTAAATTATTTTATGTAGAAAAATGTATACATGTTAGAACTCTCAATATTTGTGTTGTGATATATAAAATTTTTATTTATAGTGAAATTGTACTTGATTAAAACTGCCAAATATTTAATAAGGTATTTTTTTTCTTTATAAGAACTTACATAGCTAATAAAAAGTATGAAACATGTTTTTGTTTTATTGCAATTCAAAAAATTATAATCTTAATTAAATAATTTTAACTGTATCTGTAATAATTATTATAATTTAAGAGTTTATAAATACAAAAAAATCATAGCTAACTCTTATTTAAGTCTATTTGTGGAGAGTAATTAAAAGGACAGTTTGAAATAATATATGTAAAAAGTTTGAGATGAAAAGAAAATCTTATCAGTGTAAAAATATAATTCAAACTTATACACAATTGAAATCAGATATCAACACTTAGTTTTGTAAATATCCTGGCAACTTCATTCTCATGAAAATCCAAGTTGTGAAAAATGAGACTAGAATGCACAAAAATGCTACAGATATTAGCAAAATTCTATTTAGTTTAGGTGTAGAAGGGTTATGAGTTCTATCCAGTATGATAAAACCAAGTCCTCCAAGAGAAAAGAGGAAGCTTGAAGCGAGACCCTCCATGATGTATTGTCCATTTACTCTGTTCGGCATGAACGCTACCGGCCTGCTATGACCATGTTCATCAGTCGTGGATCCAACACTCGGCGGCTCAACTATAACATCGTATATAATACCTAGAAATAAATACACAATTACTTATAAGAATCTGCTTAGATCTTTCAAAGAACTTTAATTGAAACCGACTAACCTCCTGTCACTAAGAAATATGAAAATAACACTAAAGAAAACGTTGTCATAGCAGACGGTGGCTGCAACCACGACGGTTTCTTTATTTTAATATTTGGTAATTCCAGTACATTAAAGGGGATTGCGTATAAAGCCTCCATTATAATTTGAAACAAGTAAACGTAAAAACTAATAGGATGTTGATGTGGATGCCGCAGTTCACAAATGATACGAGTAACGAAATAAAATAGCGCCCTCTGTGGTCTGTAGTAAAGTAAATATTAGTTGTCACATATTTTCTTATTACTGTCTTATTAAAATATATATACATAAAATTTATAATATTTATCATACAATAGTATTTAATTTTGTGTACTTATTGACTAGACAAATGTATCTTGGAAAAAAGACATCAAAGTTACCAATTAATAGATCTGCTCCATAGACATCTGCTTAAAATGGAACGTGTGAAACGATTTGAAAAATAACCAATGATAAAAAAGGCATTGTGTTAAATGTTTTATTGCGATTGGCGAAAGTTATATAATCGATTATATTCGTTAATTTTACCCAATGGCGTCGCCCCAGACATCGATCATTCAACCGTAACGCACTCGGAATTTGATAACTGTCAAATTAAATGAAAATGTTCGTGGACTCTATTCATGTTTCCAATTTTAATGACCGGAATTTACAGCTGTTATTTTTTTTGTGTAACAAATTCAGAATTATGAATTACATGTGTTTGTAGTGCGTGGTTTAAGTTATTTGTGAAATTTTAATATTCATTCGAAAGCGCTGCGAATATGTTTTAATTTTACGCACAAAATGAACTATACTGTGGATATTTCATTAATATTACGATGAAGGGTGGGCTTTGTGTTATTTACACGTCTTTGCTGACAATATCAGTGCTTTCTAGGTACGTTGTCTAATATATTTTACTTAAACAGAATTATTTTAATTTATTATTTTAATGTTTCCTAACATTATTCTACGCTTCAATTTTCAGTTGTGCTCTCTTCATTTTGGTGGTATCTGAAGCTCTTCAAACAGAACATGGCAACAACAACGTCGATCTCTCCGGCCTCCATAACGTTTCCCAGAAATCTCCAGATATTGAGAAGGAATCAATGGAGCTTAGTGTTCAAGACACTCAAGAATTACCCGAAGAGACGAAAACTGAAGAAATCGATCACCAGATGATGTTCCCTGAAGCCTTGTCTTTGAACACAGTGACCACTGATGGGTGAGTAGTGATTTATATCTTAGTTTAGTTGATAGTGAAAGTGCTCTTTCTAATGTGCATATCTTCTTATTAATCATTAAAACATGTACAGCTAATAAACATGCATGTCCATTGTCTATTATAATTTACAATTGCTGAATCTTTTGTTACAATGAATTTAGATTTATTGATCTAGCACTTGTTACATTTCATTTCAAAAGCATAATTGGTCTCCTTTAAATGAAAGTTAGTTGGTTCAAATAAAAAACAAAACAAGCTTATAATTGTAAAGAGTGTTCTATGATAAATGAATTTAAAAAGTCTTAAACTGTACATGTGATAGTAAAAGTCAAAGTCTAACAGAGATTTGCTATTAAATATTTTCGTACCATGACTATATTATTTCATACATCTCATTATGTTATTGTTAATAATAAACTGTTATAAATAACTAATAAGAAGTAAGTCATTAGGCACTTTTTAAATAAAGTATATTTATTCATATATGTCTATTTATTCATATATGTATATCTCATTTGGTTTATATGAATTAAGTATTTGTTTTCTTACTGAATCAATCTACAAAGAGGTTTATTATACAAATGTTGAGAAAATCGTATAATTAAATAATATTCTCCATGTTTGTGAAAGGCTTATTGTACAATTTTTAATTTGGCTTATAATTTAAGCCATTTCTGTTTACTTAAACTAAGCTTTATCCATTTATTATAACTTATTACTATCCTAAAAAAACTTGAATTATTCTACCTAAGTTAGAGGTTTTTGGTTCAAATATATATAAAGGGAAATTAATTTTTACGCTTTGAGGCCATTGTGGCACAGTGGTTCAATTTCCATTCAGTCAAATGATCATAATTTAATTGCTTTCATTTTTTCCCTCTGGTGAACAAGACAAAGCATGATGTTGAAGTCCGCTACCTGACATGCACCTAAATTCGGGTGGGAATTGGAGAATGGAGTGTCTTGACACTTTTTTTTCTGGCTAACCTGCTATGCAGGAGATAAATCCGAAAACCTTTAAGTGATGTAAAATATATATGTTTTACTTGTACAGATAAACAGGCAACACCTGTATATGGTACGAATATGGACTTCTGATAATTAAATCTGACGAATTTATTAATATTGATTAATTTATACACGATATATGAACTCTAACAATGAATTATAAATTAATTTAAATTAACCAATTGCATGTTCATTTCACAAATGTGGGAGTCGAACACTATTTAAATTATGTATATATCAGAAAAAGAACGATACTGAGTTCATCCACTCAAAGCACAATGGAAAATGGAGTGTTTAGCCTGTGTGTAGTGGAGTGTGACCTGTGGTGATAAGGCCGCCTTTACACCAAAATTGAAACTATTCTCTGTTGTTACTTATATATTTATCTAGGTGTAATGAAGAGTTAAATAAATAATAATAATACATTACGTTGAAAGTTCTCTCGGCCAACTCTGCTATGCGCGAAAAAGCGTGAAGCTAAAAATATATTTTAAATAATTATTATATACACTAATATATAAAGTTATTATGTTATTTATATCAAAATCACATGTTCAAACATATTCATTATCTTTTTTATCATCGAAACTGTGTCAGTGACGGATATCCCGTTATACATGCCATGGCGCCGCACGTCACTCCATCGACGTGTTAAATGCGGCTAGATTTGAGATGCTACATAAGATGTGTAGGTTCCTGTGCAAGATTTTAATTTTTAAATTGGCAGTGTAATATTATTACTACAAGGTCGTTTATATAGTAAGTAGCTTTTGGATTTATTTGTCGTAAATTTCGTAAGGTATGGTAATCAGTTAGGTAAATATTTTTGGAAAATTACTGCTTCATTAGTAAGAGGCCAACAGGCAACATCCCTGTACATGTTCTGGTGTAACTCTGCTGTTATAATCAGGTGACCAGAACGCTCGTTTGTCTTTTCTATAGCATAAAAAAAAAATATATAAAAAAAATCTTACGCCGGTTCTCAGGTCTGAGGCATTAACTTTAGTTCATTGTGTTTTTATCGTATTCTGTGTAATGTATTAGTGTATATATTAATACGTGAAGCAAAAACTTTGTACCCCTTTTGATGAAGATTGTGCGGACGCATGAGCCTGAAATTTGCCATAATTACAGTTTATATAGAGAATGAGCGAAGAATGTATTTAGAAAATGTATAAAAAAAATAACGCAGCGGTATTCGAAGCAGCGCCTGTTCGAAACCGTCCAAGGAAGGTGTTTTTCCATTACCTAAGTGTGTGATTAAAACTTTAAAACGTTAAAAAAAACATTTTTGTAAATATTTCTTTTTTTTATTCAAATCATCTTTTACTTGTTTACGGTGTAGGCAGAGGGCGCAGAGTATTATGACACTCCATTCCGCTGCGTAAAGGACTTAGTTTGACTTTGTACCACGAATAAACAAATGTCAACCCGAATATTAGTATTGAACCCGCTACCGTTTATGTCACTATTATGAAAACTGATACTCAGTTTTTATAAGATTAACTTAAATCAATAAGGTAAGGTTAGGTTAATCTTAATTCAGTCTACCAGCCTCTTTTTTGTCTGTCATCAGTATTTTTCTAGAACTTTGTTCATAGTGCGATGCAAATAGGTTATAGCACTTGAATTATTACAATAAAGACAATTGTTTCGTCAGACTTGTATTTAAAAGTCAATTAGAACAGTTGTAAAAACATCAGTATATACTGTGCGAAAATAAAATTGAATTTTACTTATCGTGGCGCAGTGGGCAGCGTCTGTATGCAAACGCAATGGGTGTGGGTTCGACTCGCGGGAGTGGTTGTATTTAAGCTGTTTTCATCATTTCCCTGCTCTGGTAACAAAGCGTGCTGTTGTTTTCCGTCACTCAACACGCAATTTGAACAGGAAACGGAGAACGTAGTGACATGACACTAGGTTCTCTCTGCCTACCTACAGAGTGCGGTTGCAATTGTAAAAGGATTAATCTATAAGTACTATACAATCACTCGACATGCTAAACTAACAAAAAGTGAGTGGCCTTAAAAGTAAAAAAAACTAATAGTCGATAGAAATCGAAAGCATGTCTGAATATAACGACACGAACGCCCGTTTGTTGTTTGCAATTTGAACACTGGCACGCACAGTGGCTCTAATTTTGTGTGTTTACGTCCGTTTAATGTGTGTACTCGTTTCCGATTTAAATAAAATTACAGCTAATTAACTGTTCACCAGTAGCGGAAGTTTCTATATAACATGATTCTATTTTATATTTTCAGAAATTATAATATAAATTATTTTATTAATAAATATAATTTTTGAATCCAAGAAAAATCTATTTTGATTGATTGATTGATACAAGGCGTCGTAGTTTCAACGTAAAATGCATTTCTATGCTCAGTTTACATACAAGATTTGACATTTTAGATTTTACTATATCAATTATACATTTATGTTATCGTCAATGTTATCGTAAATATATATATAATCTATATATATATATAATAACGCCGACTAACTTTACAAAATGTTTACTCTTGGCCACTGATCTCTTCCTAGCTATCGTCCCACAAGGTGGTGGGGTCAGTTTTCCTTATACTTTTTTTCCACTTCGCTCTGTCCAGGACGTCGTCGTCGATGACACTCTTCCACCTTGTCTTGGGTATACCCACTGGTCCACTGCATTTAACTTATATTTTTGAAGTTGCTAAGGCTGTCTATTTGGCTATATTATATTGTCCCAACCCCTTTAATATTACTTGTAATTTTGGATCGTCTACAGATCTAGTAGTGACGTTGAATTGGCGTTAAACAAAAACGTAGGAGACGGAATGCATATATACGTTTGTATTATTTTTCTTTGTTAACCGGTTCATATTTATAGTTTTAGAAAATTTACTAGCCCTGTTAGTTTCGGTACACAATCTACAATGTATTTATTTCAGACGGAATATGGTAAACGGAGTGTCTTGACACTAGGTAGGTTCTTTCCTGCTTTGTCGGAAAAATCTCCAATAAGGCAAAAATACATATTTTTTTCGAAAATATTATAGTATCAGTCCATTTCTCAAAATTTTATTTCCTCAGTTCTATATGCAAGGAGATTTTTAATTTCATTTGGACATATTGGCACACTTATTATAATATACATTTGAATTTTATGCTAATAATAATATGACTCAAACGGAAAAAAAACCTTGTTCATCCTAATTATTCTTGAAAAATCGTAATCTCGTAAGTCTTGCAAAAAATTGAGACCAGCTATTGCAAAGTGTGTTGTAACATGAAATTAATGAACGTGTAAAATAAATTGAAAGTGATCACAATTAGAATTCACTTTTAACGAAAATTTTTAGTTCACATTAATTTGGGTGCTTTGTATGGTACTTGTATTTTATGAAAAAATATGTATGTGGCATATGTAGCCTAGACATTGTGGCGTAGTGTGACAATGTCACAGTGGTTGTAAACGCGATCGGATCTGAGTTCGGTCCTCACTTGGGGCAATGATTGCTTTTATTTTTATTAAATATTTTTTATTTGTATGCACTGGTTCTTCACAGAGCATTTGGAAAATAATTTACTATGCCTGACTTGACTCTTGGTGCTCTCTGACTAGCCTGCTATGTAAGAAAAACGGTAAAGCTGAAATGTGCTGATTGTCTATGAATGCCCGGAGGCGGTACACGTGAATGAACATATACACATTTTAACATTTTTAAGTGTTATGTACTAAATTATTGAAAATAATTTTTTAAACACGTTAAAATGTTTATTTTTGGTAAACGTATCAAAATATATGCCTATGGTATATATATATATATATATATATATATATATATATATATATATATATATATATATATATATATATATATATATATATATATATATATATATATATATATACACAGTATACATATATGTATATATTTTATAAATTTTAAAAACTTATTGGTTTTAGTTCAATTCATGACACAGAAGTAAATGTTGCTGTAAAAAAAAATTATTTATACTAATATATATTTTTTCTTAAATATATAATATATATTTCTAAATCACAGCTGGTTTGCTGTAAACGCCGCGTTTTTTTTTTTTATTTAGCCTCACCGGAGCAGCGAATCGATAATTTATATATTCCGCCAAGTGTGGATCGAACCTACAACCAAAGCGTTTGCAGTCAGACAATGTCCAACTGCGCCATGACGTATGTAATTCGATGGATTGTTTGTTTTTTTATTTTTATTCTTTTTATCGATCCTTCTTTTAATTTTTAATACAATGTTTATATTACGAAGTCTAGCCAATAACGCAACTGCTAATCTGTTGTAGACGCATTTTAATGTAAAAAAATATAGCTTGGCACTATACACGGTCGGCCGTGAAAAGTAAAATTGTTTTCCACTCTAATAATTAATTAAGTGTATTTGGTAATGTTCATTTTATATAAGATTATATCTATAACAATCTTTATTCGTAAGCTTCATTGTTCAATGAAACTGTAGCGGAAGTTTAGAATGAAAAAAAAAAATCTTTGAATTTTTTTTTAATGATTCTATTTACATCCGCGGCGTTGAGTTCCGACACTCAATACGCAATGTCTCTATTTCGGGGGGGAAGTGGAGAACGGAGTGACTTGACACAAGGCTCGTTCTGACTAACCTGCTTTGCGGTAAAAAGAATGGAGTTGCTTGTATTAATACCATATTCTTGTCAAAATACAGTCAAAAAACAAATATGGCCATATAGCTTTTAAGTAAATTATCGGATAAATAAAAAACTCAAACAAATCTTTTAAAATAATTGACAATTACTAATCAAGACCTATAAAGAAATCAAAATAAATTCAGTTTTTCACATTAAATGAAGGTCGTCCAATTTTATTTACTGGTTAAATTACGATATGATATTATGAGTCAAAGTAAGTTCTTTTTCAACTAGATTATAAAGAGCAATAGTTGTCGCAAGTGCTTTTATTAATGGGTTCAAATACCACTTGTGGATTTTTAGTTTCAGCCTAGTAAAAAACAAAACGCAACTTTGAGTTAAACTATCTGTCAATGTCAATGTATAAGTAGTGGTAAGTATCCATCAGTTCACTCAAGTTGTCAAAAAATGCCACAGATCTAAGAAGAACCGGGGCTAAAGCGCTAACGTACTCTTTATTTTGTTTTTCAAATTTCAATTTACAGACTTACAATATTATTGTAGAACGATTGAAGGTTTTAGATTGTATGTTTTTTAATGTATTGGCGTTTCTTAAAAAAAACGCTGCCATCTTTCAACTTTCTCATATATCATATTAATATTACTTGGGTATCCCGTGTGAATAATACAATCCTTTATGTATTTTTGCTAAAAAATATAAAATCCCAAAAATTATATATTTATATTTGGCCGAGCCAACTAATGCTATTTATTACGTTTTCCTTGCATATTCTAAATGGCATTGACATACAGCAAAAATACAACTGATAATTTTAGACGAGAACTTCTCGTATCCCGCGTACAGAGGGAGGGAGTGGCAGCTATGACGTCTATTTCGTGATGCTGTTATATAAATAAATACGCAGTAGAATATTTTTAATAAAAGTTTCTTAACGCCCTTGTGACATGGCACGGCAGGGCGGTGTTTGATTGGCTTAGCGGTCAGAGCGCTTGAACGGTTTTCAAGAGGCGCGTGTTTAAATCTCGTCTGCGTTAAATTTTTTATACGTTTTCTAAATGTCTTTTTCAATTTCCTTAGTGTGGGAATAACACTTTAAAAATTGTTAACAAAATATATGTTTTGTTGTTTCAAAATATGCAATGCGGCGTTAGGTTACGACACTGAACAAGCATTGTTTTTGAAAAGGGCGTCGTTTCTTTTTTAATAAAAAATATACTTGTTTTTTTTTAGAAGGTATATTTTAAATACTTTGTTTTTGGATATTTAAAATTAACTTTAATGAAAACCTTTATTGTTAACATGTGTTACTGTTTTACTCATTAAAAAATACTAGAAGACCAGTTGAAGTGTAAAATACGCGTTGCCTTATAATGATTATATTATTTATTATTTAGATTATAGATATATATATATATATTTGTAATACTAATCGTCTGGTTAGTTAGTTAGTTTTATCGATGACCACCCACAGTGATATCACAGTTTACCACACGAAATTAATCAAAAATGAAGACTAACCGCTTCTACCGTATCGGATATTTCGTTACATTTATTTTGAGTATCGCCTATGTAAACTGAGCTAATTTACACCAGACGTTTGCGTCGTCAATGTCATTAATACACATATTTATATTTTATAACGCGTCGAAATTAAATCCGTTAGTGCAATACGCTTTATCAAACAATCGTTTGACACCATGTATAATAGTATATTATGCTAATACATTTAACCTACTATTTTGGTACCGACGAAAAATTACGACCGGCGGACATTCTCAATTCGACACGTATATGTATATATATATATACTTGTCGAATTGGGAATATATATATATATATATATATATATATTTTGATAACACATTTGATTAAAATTTTATAGATAGAGCATAAGCGTGGAGTCGGTCCCGCTAAGTTGAATAAATATTCTAACTATAGGGTCGAAAAATAAGAGGTGAGATTGCTTATTAACTCACTCGTCGGTTTATTTTGTATCCTAAATAAGTTATTGTAAAACATATATTAAATCTATACGTTAATCGTGAGGCCGTCTATGTGCAGTGGGGCAACGTCTGTTAGTAAACGCGATCGGTTGTGGATTCGATTTTAGTGGCGATTCGAGTGTGATTATATTAAATTTCTCTTGTATGTTCATTTCTCCGCTCTGTTAAAACAACTCTGATTCTGGCGGAAAGTATTAACACTCGGTTCTGTCTTCCTGCCCTCTTTCTTATGCGGCGTAACGCTGTAAAAAACCCTATATAATAATATTACCTATCCATTTTATTGTTAACTCATACAAATATAAATTATTGTAATTTTCGTATTTAAATAAAGTAATTTTTGCATTTAAGCCATAATGATGAATATTATTTTCATTTTAGAAAGTGAATAATTATTCGACTTGGAGATGGGAGAGGTAAAGAAATGAGAGATAAGTCAAAAGACGGACAGACAACAAATTAAATTAGTTTATCAATAAATTGCTGTTATTTTAGGCTTTGCCCTTACTATAGTGCCAAAGTCGCAATACAAATTTATTATCATATGTAGTGTCACTTTCGAATATGATTTGTTTATCATGTTGGTAACAACCAACACCTGTTCGTAAACTGTACTCAAGGATCTTCCTTTATAATTGCTAATTTAGACTTGTTTTTCGAATAGAAAATTCTACAGGTTTACTGGCCTAGTCGCTGGGACGGGCTGTTTTACTTACAATCCGCTGATAGTGGGTTCAACAAATCTGCTTAGTATATATTTTTTCTTTTTACATAGACACACAATAAAATTGTCGTTTCTTTTAAAGAATATTGTTAGAAAAAAAAACAATTCTAACAACAAACGGCTTAGCGGTCAGAGCGCTTTGACGGTTTCCAAGAGCCGTGGGTTCGAGTCCCGCTACATTCAAAATTTTAAAGGATTTATATACATTTTTCATACCCTAAATGTGTAAATAACACTTTAAAAATGTTAAAAAATATAAATATCGAATAAATTCGTTATCATGTACATCTTATCACTAACCGTGATAATACTTTATGGTAATTGAAAAATACATATTTAAAAAACATATAAAAATTTGAATCCGCGCCTCTTGAAAACCGTTCAAGCGCTCTGACCGCTGAGCCATGCGTTCTACATCCGGCTATGTCGAAATTCTTATACGCTTATTACAACTTATATTTGTTTGTTCGCATCTCTGTAGAGAGGCTTTTACAAATTTCTGCTACCCAAAGGTTATTCTACGAACAATCGTTTGGCAAGGAGAATGCTATTTATTAAACTAAGTGTGCGAATAACACTTAAAACAAATGTTAAAAATACTTTATGGTACTAATTAAATTTGGATTTATTTATTTAATTATATTGTAAAGTTTTTTCTATAACAAACAATAAATATTAATTAAGATCTCAACGAGTAGAGCGCAGACTTGTTAATTAAAGCAATATTTTTTATAACAATTTGGCTGATGATAATTACCAAGCATACTTGTAACTAATGAATAATATTATAGCGCAGTGCGAGGTTGTCGGATTATCTAACACCGGTTTACTGAAAGCGATGATTGCGAGTTCAAATCTTACTCGTACAAATGTGTGAGAATTAATAAAAATTAATGGTATACTGCTGTGAGAATGAATAAAAATTAATGGTATTAAATTTCGCCAGGTATTTTTGTATTATAATTTGACGATATGTAGAAGTGAAACTATCTATTTTCTAGCTTAGTAGAGTAGTGCGTGATAGAGAACTTAAGATAAGTGGGAACCTACTGACTGAAATCAGAGACATTGCGTGTTGAGTGGCGGAACTCAACGCCGCAGAAAAATGAAAAACATTTATTAATTATTTTCCAAAGAGAGTATTGTACCTACAACTGTCCCACTACTACACCACAACGGCCCCAAATACATGTATAATTTAATGTAAATAAATATCTGAAATAATATTCCAATCTACACTGAAACAAACGCAACGCACGCTCATTGTATTATATTATTAGAATAAATACAAACACAATACGGTCGATAAATTTAATGAAGACAAAATAAAATAACACTCGCAGCCATACTATCTGATTCATTTCACTGCACAACATGGCCGGGTAAAAGTGAAAAGCGAATTAAATCGAAAATGCACGTATCGCGAATGGTTACCTCCTATCTCGGCGGAAAGCGGAGTCTGTACGCAACAATTAAACTTCTCCGACTCTCCGTCCGGGGTTATCGGTGATCGCTTGTGGTATAACGCCAGGAGGCACGTTGTACCGTGGACTATTGTAAGTGGGTTAGCTAAGGGTGCTCGCCCATTGTGATAAAAGACGTTTGATGTGTTTTTACTAAATATACATATTACAATTTTATTCATTGATCAAGGGTTTATATATACGGATTCATAGAATATTAGATTTTGCTACGTAGTAGTTTTTTACAAATTAAGTACGCATCATGATTACAGAAAAAAAAAATAATAAGTAAGAAAAGAATGTGAGTGGAACTAATGTTTCTTGATTATTTATTTTTAATTTTTATTATCTTATATTGGCAGGTATTTGTTTTACAAATAAAATTAACTAATGATGCAATTTATGTAACTAGACTGTGCCTCGTGTTTGTTTGGATTTATGATCGACGTTTAAATGAAAAGGCGATGCCAAAAAAAATCAACATAAAAATGTGAATATCTCAATGTTGTAAAATTTGTGGACCAATAAATAAAAGCGGAGGTCTGAACGAAGATGATATAAATGAATAGTTTTATGAAATTGAAGCAACATTCAAATTAAAAGCCAAACACAAACGAAATGTTAAATTTAACCTTTTAGGTCATATTTTATTTGTTATCTACTATTTTGCGTTTACAAAAACAGATAAAATGGTTTAATTGACAAGCTTTTAATTATGATTAGGATGGTGTGTTTAAATCGAATTTTAATTTATTTAATCTGTCACTCACTTCTTATATACTGTTCGACTTATATACAAGTACGTAATTAAAATATCAGACAATAATTGCTTATTGCACACTGCACTATTAATTTTAAATATGGAAAATTAAGCTTTACAAAGTAAACATAGTACTGGCTGTGTAAATTGATAGCAATTAATTTGTAAGAATTTATTTTGGAAAACCAATTTTTGATTATATTGATCAAAACACATCTTATGTGGCAAAAGTGAAATAGCCATATTTCAAAGTAATATTCAGATTTATTTCTTTTATATGTCATCGTCTCGATTATCCGTTACTGTTATAGGATTTCTCGATTATCGATACTGCCAACCTGCTACATTTAACTGAAAACGGATTAATTAATAGTTTTTTAATAGTAATAGGTATAAAAACTTTTTCTTAATTTGTTATTTTACTAGCAAACCGCTTCGCGGCTTAGCCCGCGTGAACTATATCTGTATGGATTCAGCGGATTGGCTGCGGTAACGTCACAGGCAGACAGACACTCCGTTACTTTTAAAGTTATAATATTAGTATTGACTTTTATAAACTAATATAAAATCTTTGATCTTTCTAAAGTTTTAACTATTGTTTCACTTAATGGACGGTGGCCTTAAGTATCGTTATGAAAGCCAGTTAGTCTCGCGACTGTATCGCTCGAGGTTCCTACAATCGGTCATTCACTGTCTGCTTGAGCTATAGGTGTCAAACTCTACCATTGTTTACGATATGAGTTTCAGACGAGCTTATTATTCGAGAACTTTTATTTGCTTATTAATAAATTCCAAATTTTTATGATAGTTCTCATTAACCTAGACTGTAAGTGAAAATACTGTCGATATATTTGGGAATTTAAAAGTAAAGTCCAATCATCATACGTTAAAAATATATACAACATCGACGGGATATTTAAAAGCAAATCATAAATCATTATTATTTGATAAACATTGAGTTTGAAGTGTATTTATTGGTATGAATAAAATGTATCGTGATCATTTATTTATGATGTGGCACATGTTGCACAATCGTCGACGTAATCGGTGTAATGTAGCGGTGCTCTGTAAATTATGAGAGTCTGCTGTACCTAACTGTTTTTTTAAACTTTCTACGTTCAAACTAGGCGTTATTTAAAAAAAAAATACTAAATTTTGTAATATATATATATATAGACACATTATTACAAATTTTATATTTATTTGAACAAAATAATATTTTAAATTGAGAGTATAATATTATATAAAAAAATAATTATTTTTTTTGTTATAAACTCGTCCATCGAGAACAAGTAGTACCACATTTAGACAATAATTAAACGCGACTCGCCGCACCTGATGTCCGTTATAAAGAAAGTGACAATTCAGTTTCATACAATCTTTTTCGCACCACTTGCATTTTTTTGTGTGTTTTCAAGTGTGAAACGTATTAGATACACTTTAAAGTCATATATACTGGGCGTAGACATCTGGAATTAGGCACATTGTTTCTTTTGGGAGCTAGTAAGAGAGGATAAATTTCTAAATTGATACGGGAACGAAATCAAACTAGAGACTATGTTTTAAAGTCTACGCAAATTAAATTCTATTATATATAAATATTCTTGTAATTGTATTACAAGAATATTAATTGTATAAATGAAAATTTGAATTTTCAAACGTAAGATTTTGCTAATATTTTGAAATTAATATCATAAAAGACATTAAAAGATTTAGAGGAATAGGGCAGCAGTCGGTCATGGGCATGGGCATGGCAGCGATGTCATGGGCATGGCAGCGATGTCATGGGCATGGCAGCGATGAATAACTGTTACATCAAAAGACATATTTAGAAAACGTTTTCTAAATATATCTTTTTCAATTTCCTTAGTGTGGAAATAACACTTTAAAAAATGTAAAAAAAAAATGACTGTTACATTATGATAATAGTAGAAGAAGTCAACGGTAGGACACTTCCGGTCTGATGTCAACATCAAAGCCTAACATCAAAGGTTGAACAAGTTTTGTAACTGAGTAAACATCAGAATTCACGCAATGAATTATAATAAAAATAAACGCCAACAATAGATACGTAAAAATACTTGAAATAAAAGAAAAACTACACAAAAAGAACTGTAACATAAACAAGCCATTTAAAAATATATTATATGTGTTTATATTTGTATTATTATGAGTTATAACTATCGTTAATTACACTGCTTTATTCTTCACTTTGTACCCAAAACTCAAGAAGTCCAATTAATTACGACACAGTTGTCTTAATTAAATTATAAATTTTAAAATTAAATAATTCATTTTACTTATACCGGGCATAGATATTGCGGACCTGATTAAAGTTAAAGGTGATGTGGCCAGTTCCAACCGCAAATCGAAAAGCAATAGTACAATCTATGGCTCTATATGGGAATATGTTAATCACTCGTATTTATTATGTTGTCGCATGAATAAATCAAGTGCACGATCCATTAAAGTAGAAATATCGTATTAAAGTTGCTTTCGTACCGGCTCAAGTTCTTATTATATGGTAATTTAGATGGACTGATGGCAATTGAACGTTACTATAAATTATTCAGATAAATTTCTTAATTTGAACTGATGGTGTAATTTGTGGTGTGCTCGATGTCTTATTTGTTTTGTTGCGGATTCAAATCCCTTCTTTGTTTTTTAATTTTGTTTGTGTGACTTGGAAATCTTTCAAGGTGGGCCCAAAGAAATCACCCTATTGGAAGATGCTCTTGTTTTTGCAAATGGCGGTAAATGTCAAATCTGTTTTGACATTTGTGAACTAGACAGATGTAGAATACAAGTGAACAAGCTATGAAGCGATACAGTCTCCAAGAACGCAGAATAATCGTGTCCATTTTTTAACAATTCGTCTGTGGCGTTGGCGGCGCAGCGCGAATTCCGTCGCCGATTCCTGGGTCGTCCGGTACCGACTGCGCAAACACCTGGCCGTTTCGCCACCAACTTTAAAGTGTGTGGGACCACACGAAACGGTGCCAAGAGTGGCCGGCCCCAGAGCGCCCGTTCTGCCGCGTATATCACCGCTGTTGTCGAGGATGTCGAGCTGTTGCCAGAAACATCGACCAGTCACCGTGCATCGCAATTGGCCATCAGCCGGTCGTCCGTAAAGCAAATTTTGGTTAAAGACCTGCCGCAAGCTCCCGTACAAAGTTCAATGCGTGCAACAGCTACTGCCTGTCGACCGCCAAACGCGTGTAACCTACGCCCAAGCCATCATCAGATGACTTCGTTTGGCCCACCTTAGTATTATATATGAATTACATTAATTTCATAGATTATATAGTTCCTAAAATCGTTAATTCAAAAGTATTGAATTTGAATATTTTTTATCGTTACCTAAGTTTTCTAGAACCTTCTATATCTATACTATAATATATAATATATATAGTAACCACAGAATGTTTGTAAGCATCTTCATCTCATATCTTCGGAACGACTTAACGGATTTAAATGAAACATTGTTGTATGCCATTTAAGCTTGTAGGTATTTTGGCGGGTAGAGTGATAAAGTCCACGCAAACAAAGTTGCGGATAGTTACTTGTTATTAAAGATTGAATTGAAATTATTATTAATATTTATGTGATTTTTTTCTTAGAATAGATAAAAAATATAGCTGTGCCTACTACTTGCATACTGTTGTTGTAATTTTCATTTATAATAAATATTGTTGTTCTATTTCCTATAAATTAGAAACATTCTATACAAATACAGCATATTGTTTTACGCCGCCATACACGGACCGAGTCGGTACATTCAATGAAAACAAGCGTTATTTTATTAAGCTGCTAACTAAACATTGCCATACAATCGGTAATAAGCATTCATACATGAGTTCTCTCACAGTTAAACGCGAAAGCTGCACTTAACAATGTATCCTATAAACTATTAAGTACGGCGCGCACCATTGTTAGTACACTTTCATTTGTAGAGGCAGCTCGGTAGTCGCCGAAGTGACGTAAATGACCAGGCTACCCTTATATGGCTATCAGATAACATACGCGTTTACACTCCTGTCCGCTATCTATCAGCGAAAGTTGATTTACCATATCCGTTCGGTCCGTTATTACGAATGGGCCGTAAGGGGGTTCGTTTAGACATTCATAGGCGTGTTCCTATTCATACATTTTGTACGCTCCACATTGTGACAGGAGGTTGGTTGGCTTGGAAACTTATTTGGCCGGCTAGTGCTTTTGTATTTGTGCTACTCATTTTCAATGTAACGGTAGTGGTAGTGAGTTTTTTTTTAAATATGTAAAATTTTCGTTCAGATTGTATGTAATTGTATTTATTATAACGATAAAAACAATGCCTAATGTTTTTATTAATATATTTTATGTGATATATTATTTACTATTAATTATAACTTAACTTATAAGACGTATAAGACTCATAGAGCTTTGTGATACCTAATAACCTGTAATACTTTAATTGTGAACATTAAATATGTATCCGACACAGTATAGCCTCGGATCTCATTTGATTAATCAAATGGTCCAGAGTTTTCTATTCACCGCTCTTAGGCCAGGGCCTTCCCAATTACGATACAGTGGCTTTATTAACATTTTGAATAATTGATTCAAGTTTGATGACCTAGGAATAGTATAACAAATTATTATACATTATTTGCCACTGACTAGTTAAATTTACTATAAACCATAAAGTGAAATTTAATAGATATATCATATAAATGACAGCGATGGTGTACTTGGGATAAGATCTGTGGGTCACTCGTTAGTTTAAGGTAATGGCCATATAATTCATCACCCACACGCCTTAAGTACACTTGAAGGTTTTAAATAAAACCGCCAGGCACTTGACTTTCTATCGATATCTATTCAATCACGTTATCACTATTCCGACAATTGTACCATTAAATCTTTGGCGAGCCTATTAAAATTTTACAACCGATCTTAAATCTAAATACAGTGGCATAAACAATCTAAACAGTTATGTTATTTGAAATCCATAAGTTATTTACGAGTAAGTTAGGGAAAGCCGGCCAATCTGCCTCGAGACCCTACGACCGTCTCCCACACAATTTCTAGTATCCGACACGATTTTGAAAGTGAAATGATAAACTGAATCGCAATAATAATTCCAACAGTACACGCGCCCAACGAGACGAACTATGGAAATGTGGGCGGAGTGACCAACCGCTTAAAGGTCATAATTGTGTGCCCGTATGTGTTTCAGCCGACGGTAACCAGACGTCAGTAGCATTACTCCGAGTAATGGACGCATTTTTCTCCGTACATTTCTCTAAGTAATTCATGCTTATATAAATTAGTAGTCAAAATACTTCCAAAGACATCACGATTCACATTCAGGTGGCCGTTATTTTAATTAGACTTTCGAAATCGTTTTTAATTAATTTTATGTTTAGGCGAGTGCGTCTGATGTATACATCTGATGTTATACATTGTCGCGAACGATTCCACTCTATATAGATAGACTGGTCGTCACTGGTCCTTTAAATATGAATTGCCTCCAATCCCATCGGCAGAATATCGAGTTGCCATAGTAGCAATAACCGCGGCTATCGGACATCTATTGCTTGTTAGCCAGTTTATGGAAAACAATAATGTCCATTTTACTATACCTTTATTGTTTTCCTAACGACACTGATTGAGTCTTTACTGGTGTGCATAAACGCGGGATTATGGTTTCGGTTATCGATGTTTTACTTTTCATATAATATTCCGTGACAGCACATAATTTCGAACGCGACAACTTTAATCGATATTTGCTTTATCGAATTTTATCGTTTTACGGGATTCGATTTGTTGAATTTCTATTGCCTTGAGCGCTTCTATTGTTCCCGATTTGTGTGCGTGCGGTGTTAATGTGTGTTTAGCTTAATTACAACTTCGATTTAATCTATATATCTTTAATAACTTATAGCAGCTTATAAGATGTTAATTTTACATTTTATGTCTTTGCATTATTCTATTTACCAATTGGATGAGTTGTCTAAGATGCACAAAATAGAAAACGGAGCTTTATAAGCCATATATAATCAAATTGGAATTGTGGATATATAATAATTCACAATCAATCTGTAGTATAGCGCATGTAAACGCTTAGCTGAAAACGTGCAAGATCGCGTGTCTTTGTTGATATACGTAACATTTTATATTTAAAATTTGCAATGCATCACATTTCATCTAAATCAACACAATTTAAGTTGCGTTTTTATATCATATAGACGCCAGAAAGCGATTTTGTCGTATCTCAAAACATTGGGTGTTTACCAAAACTGGTAAACACCTATTTCTTGTTATCATTGGTTTTCATATACGCTTAATCGTTTAGAGTTTTTTTGAGACAGGTATTCTCATAGAATATTCTCAATATTACTATATCGCTTCATGTTTATAAAAGGTTTATATAATACTAGTGAAAGCCGCGTCAAAATCGGTGTAGCCGTTCTAGAGATTAGCCGGAACAAACAGACTGACAAACACAAAAATAGCAAAAAATAATATTCTGGTAGCGTGTATACATATGCATTTAGCATATATATACCATAATATTAATTTATTGACTACAATGGTTCACTATTTTGGCTTTAATGGCTTGAACATAAGATACTTACTGGATATTTTGGTCAATTCACACAATGTCTTTATAACTTGCAGCCTATGTGTTATTCTGATGTATAAGCTATATTATTTTAAAGTTTCATTAAAATCCATACAGTAGTTTTTACGTAAAAGAGTAACGAACATCCTCACAAACTTTCGCGTTTATAATATTAGTAGGATATATATAAATATCAATTTGTTCGTGCAAGAGAGCTCGTGAAAATGTATTCTACCAAAATTTAAGCGGAATATTTGTAGAATTGACACAAATTTAACGCTGTTTCGTGACAATCATATTAAAAATACGTATATGTAAAATAAATTAACAACTTTTCAATAATCTTTTCATTACGTATGTCGTATTGCGTTATATAATTTTATTAAAATTACACAGGACAGACACAACTAAACTTTTACTGTAATGGCTAAACTAACTTAGCCCATCACGACGAGTTTCTACACGCGGATATATTTTTTGTATGCGTCATTATATTAAATACTATTGTTATCGCGCTCATTTGATGATAAAGTGATAAGTGGTTGGTTGGTTTATTTTATTTTATTAAAAAATCTATATATATATATATAGTAAGGCCTGCAATGCCAACAGTAAGTATAATTATAGTTTAGAATAAATAAAACAGAAAAGTAAAGCTAGATTTTCAGTAGATGTATAATATATGTAGGTGAAAATAAAAACAATCAGCAATAAGGTAACAAGTCAACAAAAGGCCTGAGAGTCAGTCTGTGGTGTCATTAGTTTTTATTTTACATTTTTTAAATAATCTAATTAATTGAAAATGGAACCTTCATTATATATTTTTTTAACACCTGGCAACAATTTATATGCCTTAAGACATAGTTATAGTTACGTGTAACTTACCTTAGATTTATCAATGCATGTCAGTCTATTGGGCTATAAAAAGCGCAAAACGTCCAGCGGTCAGATCAAAGAGAACGCTAAACTTTCACGTAGGAAGCTTTCAGGCTGTTCGCACTTGCCACTGCCACTTGCCAACACCTAGATCATTAGTTGTGAAAGTTTCCTTGTTTGCTTATTTAATTGATTTATTTCCACATATTGTTTATATATATATATATATATTCTTTAAATATACACTTAAAATAAAATCAAGAAATGGCTAATTTACATTTTTACGGGAAATATAATTCCTTGTCAAATGTAAGTCCTTCCTTTAGTCAAATTGCCTTGTAAAATGTTTAACTCTTGTCAAATAATGTAAAAATGTTTATACAATTTATATTTTAGTCTTAAAAATATCTCATCATATACGTGTATATGTCCATAAAAGATTAACTAAGCATCTAAAATAGAAACGTACGGTAAACTCCACCGATGATCGTGTCATAGAGTAATGATGCATTCAAAATGTAAGTAAAATATCAATTGTGACTGCAAGACTTGGAAAGCTGTGTTAAATATGAATACATTTTCCATATAAATGGATTTGAACTCCAATCATCTTTGCCGTTAGAAATAAAGGCGATGCCACCGGTGCCTTCATTAATCTACGTCGATGATCGCTTTCCCTCTCGGATTGATGCCTCCCATCGCTTGTAATTACGCAATTGTCTTAATTCTACTACTATCTTACATTAACTTGGCCAGTTTCACTTTAAATGTTATTTACTTAAAATTAATAACGTGCCAATGAAAGTAATCTTGCAAGTGAAACTCTTGGTGTAGTTATTTTTAATAGGTAAATGCAATAGTTGAAATGTCATCGCAGTATGTGGATAAAATGTTTCAAATGTTTTGTATTTCTCAGTTATAGTATGTACTTAATCAGGGGAAAAGTTTATAAAATATCAGTTTTATTCGTGTGTTTTTACGTAGCGTAAGCAAAGAATCATTTTTAGAAAACGTATAAAAATTTGTATGTAGCGGGGCTCGAACCCGCGCCCCTTGTAAACTGTTCGAGCGCCCTGACCACTAAGCCATACGTTCTTCTACGTTGCAATTCTTATACGCTAATTACAATTTATTTTTGGTGTAGGCGGCTATTCTATAGTAGCTAAGTCACTCTGTTCTCCGCTTTCCGACTATTTAGTGACGTTTTTTGGCCTTTTTAATGACGAGCCGTAACGCCACGCTTTGTTAAAACAGAACGGGTAATTATTTTGTACGTTGATATTTCCCCGAATTGGCTTGAACCTGCAACTACCACGTTAATTAAGCAGGTCCCAAATTCGCCACGATTGCCAATCATAAAAAAATATTAGACGCAATTTTAATTATGATAAGTACATTGTAAATTATCAAGGTATTTATATAAGACCATGATAATTTAGTATGTTTAGCAGATAAATGGGTCTAATTATGTTACAGAGGCCACTGTGGCGCAGTTTGACTGTGAACGCGATTTGTTGTGGATTCGACTCCCACTCGGGGGAACGATTATATTTAAACTTATTTTAAATTATATGCTAAATATTTGTATGTTCAACAAGGTGTGGCGTTGAGTTACGCCACTCATCGGGCAATGTCTCGATATTAGACGAGAAAGGAAGAACCTTGAATCTAAGTGAAACTGAAAATAAAAGTTATATAAAAAAAGTATGTTTTGAAGTTATTACAAGTTAGGTATTTATATTACGAAATAAAAGATACTTTACTATCTCTACAGTAGATAATTATGTTTAATTACATTTTGAATTGTTTGAATTTACTAATCTCTCGTATTGTAGTTTTAAAGCATGCGTGTCTCGTGTACGGCTACGTCTTGCTGACGTCTGTTAGCATAGCAGCTAGCGGAACGCGTGTTCACTTAAACTTTGAAGGTTCGAAGCCGATTCTAAATCAATAAGTATATTGAAAAACCACATCTAAAATTACATTCTGGTCTCTAGATATAAGCATTTTATGTGAGCTTGTCTTTAGCTTTTTATCCACACTAGGTAATAATGTTCCCCGTTTTTGATGAAAATTTAATGAATATTGTTAAAGTTTTATATATTTTTGTATTTTCGAAATAACTTTTTAACTACAGTTTTACTTGCCAGCTGCAAGTAGGATCTATCAGAAAATAAAGCGTCAAATAAAATAGATAAAGAGACTAATGTCAAGTGTAATGGCAACTTTAACTTTTAATATTACATTTGATTTAATAGTACTCAGTATATTATTATCAATAACAAAGTTATTGTTGATTGATGCCCGTTATATGATGTCAATCATATAACGGGCATCAATCAATACGCATAATATCTTATGTTTCAACTCTCGTAGGCTGTTCGATATATAATATATACATGATTAACTTCATATGACATGCGTGGTTAATTTTAATTTTATTATGTTGGTAAAAGTTTGGTTTCTAATGAGGACTAAAGACTTTATAATTAACAGATTCGACAAAATTTATGTTTGTAGTAAAAACAGAACTTTCATACACACTTACTGGAGCCCTCCTTAATGCGGCCCTATCGCAATATCCGTTATGGTATGACGTGTACTAACCATGTTCTACGCCCCTGTCAAATTTCATCTTTGTACGTCCAACTAGTTACGATATTTCGTGTAGACCTTCCTCTTTTAAATATATATATATATATATATATATAGATAGATATTTTTTTTAAGCTATAAACATATGTTGAAAATATTTCAATTGAGCCACTACAGTGTTTAAGAATAACTTAATAACAAGGTATTATTAGCCATATTATACCTATTATTAAATTAAGAATCAATATTTTTTTATGCATTGTTATTTTATATTATAGTTTTTCAACCATATTTGGTTCCCAAATAAAAATAAACTCCAGTTTCAAGAAGTTTTTGCCAGTGTATAATTTTAATAGCTATTCGATTTCATTAAAATATTATATACCTCTATACTCGTAAATATACAATTACAAAAGTGACACTGATAGAATGGTTTGACGTGAAACTTAACGTTTCAAATTGCTTAGTTATTATCTTATAAAATATGTAAATAAAACACGTACCGTTTGCTAGAGAAAGGGCTTGTCAACGGCTACCTAGTCCTAAGCTGTATACCACCGCTACCGCGTTATAACGATCTGTGCCACCTCGCTTCTCTCATCTGGATATCATCAGTACAGATAAAATCGCGAACAAATAGAATATTCTAGGTGATTTCTTCAATATATACCATTAGATATATTGTATGTAATAATTTATTTAAATTTTGGTTTTTCAAGATTACATTTTTACGAGCTCTCTTGCACGAACAAATTGATGATTATATATATATATATATATATATATATATATATATATACAAATAAATTGTAATACTGTACATTAATGTCTTCATCGGCTAACAAAACGGCTATTTTATAGTAATTTTAACATATTAACAAACGTTAGTCGTGATCGAGTCGTTAGTAAAGAAAGCCCTTCTTTATAGACGTTCTCATCTGACTAGAATTTAGTTTCGATATTAGTCTTAAATACATTTGGTTTACAAATAAGGAGGTTATAATGTAATAATTGGCTCGTTAATAACCCACTAACGTCGGTTCGTGTTACTATAATTACGGGAAAAGTTGCCGAGTGTTCCGATCGCGGCAAAGACTGATGTAACTTATTAGTCTGCCTTATGTGATATAATTAATGAGCAATTTACATAACTTTGTTGGTGATATTATAATATATGTTGTATCTGACTGCTTCCGATTCCTAGCTAGGTACTCTTTTTTGTTGTGCAGTTGGATATATTTAAATGTCACAGTGGGTGTAGGTTGAAATTCTATTAATGTGTTTTTTTTTATAGAAAGAGTGGTGTTTAATTTTGTATTATTATATATATTATGTTAAAAAATGAATATGTAACAAGATGCGCTTTATTCACCGTTTAAAATATTGACGAGTTGTCGTTGGCAACTTGGCGTGGACTTTTTGACCTGTTGAATAGTAAGTAAATGTGTAAAGCATGTGTGGTGTACACAAGGAACTAAAAAACATGTTAAATTTTAGAGAAGTGTTAGTGTGTGTTTGAGTCGTTTATACTTGTATTATGTGTAATAACAATGTACATTACAATCGGAATGTATATTTTTTATAAGTGTACGCTTTTTATGAAAGTAGTGACAGGACACTTCGTTATCTGTTTTTCTCACGTATGCCAGAGAGACCGCGTTGAGTGTCAGAAGTCAACGCCACGTTTTCTCTTAGCAGAGCGGATAAATGATAATGAACGGGGAAATATTTTAAATACAGTCATTTGTACCTGCTAAGAATGAACCCGCATACATCGCGCTTATCCAGTCGCCGCCCCACTATGACCTTATATATGTATATAAATATATTGAAATACGTATGTAGAATTAAAAAGTTATTCAATAAATATAACATGAGTTAGCTCTGAGTAACTTTTGATAAGCCTTAGATAATTTCAAAGCACAGTAATGATAGCTTGTAAAATGTACATAATACATATCTAATTGATGAATAAGTAAGAAGTTATTCAAAACTTAGTCCATAGTGAATTTGATAAAGATACAGTTTTTTTCACTAGGGATGTTTAAAAGTTTAATGAAAATTGTCGGAAAACTTTTATACGGAGAAGTGCAAAAAAGAGATATAAAAAAAAAATAACGCATTGATAAGGCAACGCGTACTACTATTCAAGTTTAAGGGTTGTATTTTATACGACTTGTATTTTTTGTACACCATTGATCACAATATTTTATTTTCCTATTAACATATTGTAAATTAGGATTTTTTTATTAAGTATATTAAAATAAAAAGTACCCCCTACCCTTCTGGAATCGAACGTGCGATATCCGTCCTGCGCCTTAAGTAATATATCACAAATGTGATAGGGGCGAAACAAAAAAAACGGTTATCCTATATCCCGTTAGTTATCTATACGTTTTAAAAATAATTTTAACCGCGATATAGTGTCTTCACTACCACTAAAGGAAGTGAAGTCTATTTAAGCTCTAACACATGGACATCAGCCACTGTTTGTCAATCAGTTGTTACAGATCAAATAGAGGAGACCTTCCTTTCTCCGTTACGTGTATGTGTGTGTGTTTTAAATATGCTTCAAGTTTATAATAAATTCTCTATAATTCTAATACAGCTAAAAGAGAAAGAAAGAAAGTATTTTTTTCTTAATTATTGTTTTAATTTTAGGTGATTTCATCGTGACGCAGTTAACTCGATGGTCGTGGGTTTGATTACAGTTTAAAACAAAATGTGCCTTTTTTGAGTAGAAACATAGAGATCGGAAGTGTCTTGATACTGTGTCAGGTTTGACAGCATTGAAACTGCGACTCGCAATCTCGCCATTTTGGCAACAAAAAGTGAGACGAGTAAGCGATACGTGAATATAATAATAAGAATGGTAAATAATAAGCTAACTAAAATTCTTGCATAGTAGATCAGTGGGACAGCGTCTGGCTGTAAACGCGACTGGTTGTGGGTTCGATTTCCACTCACCGGAATGATTGTTTTAAAATTATTCTATTTTTTTTAATACAAACATTTTTTTAATGTATATACGATATGAACCTATTACCACCATGAACCTATTACCTCTAACAGCCGCACTTGCTTAGAGTTTTTTTTTTACAATGAATAAATTCTTCACGATGTTTTAAGATTGGCGGTTGTCTTAAACTTTTGTTATTTATATCTAACAAGTGCCTATTACATACAACAGCCAGTCGCACCGATTGAGCCACGCCCATGGCGGTTATAAAAAAGCAATCTCAAACTACGGAGAAAGTTTAATAAAAATTAACATGGGCTATTACGAACGCTTAAGTGTAGGTGGGTACATAGAATATATACCTTTATTTTATTAAATAGGAAGCCAATTTTACCGTTACTATTACTTAAATTATAGCGCATTCTTAAGATATGTATTGTAGTCATTGTATACCTCACATAAAGCCTAACTCAACATTCATAAAAAAAAACATCGGTATTTCCTTTTTATAAAAAAGCGGAAAAACTGTCCAGTTAATGTGATAATTTATAAACTCACATTAGAAAAAATACTTGCACTACAAAATATATATAACAAACAACAAATTAATGATGTAACTCTCCAATTATGTTATATTTATAACATGTTCGTATAGAATTAAAAAGAAATGTTGGTACCTACTGTGCTTTTTATTTTACATATAGAGAAAATTACTTTTTGCGTAATGGCAGCAGATAACATGAATGGGTCAAAGTGATATGTCAGTTTTTGGGATTATATCAGTTCTATGCGTTAATGGAGACTTTTAAGTTCTCCTCGTGATTTCTTCTCACTCACCGATGAGGGGATCCAGGGCCGAGCCCTCTGTCTACGAAATCCTTCTCTGCGCATCAATATGCGCAGGTCGTTGAGCAGGCCTATCTAAGGCCTGTCGATGGTTGTCTTCCCGCGAGGGATGGGGAGTGGATGGAGGCAGGATGAGCTGATGCGCTGCCCGGGCGATCAACCCAGCCGGGTGAGACCCTCAATTACTCGAGGGAGGCCCAGCTTAGGCGATCAGCGACCGCGGCAGCAGCATAGGAATCAGGAGATGAAAGGAGGTCCCTGGGGAATCTTCTCTTGTCAGGTGACGGTCGAGAGTGCCACGGCGCGAAGTCTCTGATGGACGGCATTTATCAATGCCACCCATCGGGCGCGGGCGTGCAATCTCAGGCCCGCGGCGTTCCAATACTTTTCTCTTTCTTAATATTTTCAATTTTATTGTTATGAGAAACCTTCTTTTTAATATTTTCCTTAAAATATATATATATTCTTATTTTCATTTAGAAACAAAATGTGATATTAATTCAATTTTATTTATAATAAACAAACATTATTCAACCATTATGACAGGTATTATGTACTAGCTACACGTGCTTTAATAGTTTGCAGGGCAGTGTTCCAAACATGAATATTTTCTTTCTTCGTCCAGTGCGCAGGAGTTGCGAATGTCTTGCCAACTATGTTGCGGTGACATCCTATATTACGCTATAAATAAAGGTCATATGGTAGAAATTGATATATTATTATTACTATACAAGAATATATAATAAGGCCACCGCGGGACAGTGGGGCAGCGTCTGTCTGTAAACGGCATTGGTTCGATACCCACTCGGGGGTATATCCGATCCCGTTCGATATCCGCAGCTCTGGCATGACAAGGCGCCGCGTCTCGACTTCGGGCGGGAAATGGAATTCTCTCTGGCTGAAGTCGTGAAGCTCTAAAAACACATAGATTTTATATAAACTCAAAATCAGAACGGGTATTACCAAAACCCAAGCAATTTTTGGCTTTACTAATAACACGATAGGCGTGACATTCATTAATACCAAATTCGAAAAAAAAATGAAAATTTATTTATTTATTTTCTATATAATTTTGTTTTATTTGTAAAATAGAACAATGCTATAAACTATATTGATATATATGTATGTTTGTACTACACCTCTGTCCAAAGGTTACCTAGAAGAGATCACTCACTCAGCGACAAGGTCGGCTATTGCACTTTTCTAAATATTAAGATCTATGTTTTCTAAAATATTTTTTTTCTATGCAATAAAAAAATATTTACTTATTTATATTCAATGTTGAGATATTCTATATAGACATGTCATATGACCGCATTGACCCACTAAGCCGCAAAATAGCCCCTTGTGAGTTTCATGTCAAGAATCGCAGCGAGTCCCTGACTTGGTAATATTAAGTAATTATGAGATAATTGTTATGTTAATCAAATCATATATATATATATATAGCATATGAATACGAATTTTAAATGAAACTATTGTAACTGGATTAATCGCTTATATTTTAGTATTCGACATATATATATATGTTAGAAAAGCCGACGTTTCCAATACTTGTACAGTATCCGTGGTCCCAATAGTGGTCTATCCGTGACCACGAACTAATGTAATGTTGTAAAAAATGTGTAAAAATCGCGAAAACCAAATATCTTCATATATTAATTTAAATATTTTTTTAAAATATATTATTGCAACTATTATTTTCTGTTTTTTTTTTGCTGCACTCCGTATTCCACATTTAGTCTATTTTGCCCAACTAGAGGGGAACTTTTATAATCTTATAATTATAAATCGGATACAGATGCCATGAAAATAGATACTACTAATATGTAAGGTCGTTAAGGAAGTTTTAAAATGTAATAGTGCTAACAGATTTGTTGACGCATAAAATACGCGATACTTCAGTATTATGTTCATACATACACTTAATACAAAAGTTACACTTTAAAACATTTTTTTTTAAAAGTATAATGATGCTTTTCAGCGATTCGCGAAATGACTTTTGACCGTAAATAAATAAAAACTTTGCACCTTTGCCTCGTCATACGTCGGTGACTCAATACGTCTGTGCGAACTTATGTAACTATCCAAATGCCGATAGGTGAAGAGTCAATAAACTGTATCTCGAATAAGGATGTCAAATCTTAGAATTTTTGCCATATTTCCGGTAAAAAATATTTTTAAGACGCTTTTTATTAGTTTCCACCTTTATCAATTAATCAATTACAGAAATGACTTTTTACGCTACTACAATTTACTGCTTGCCGTCTGACTAATTTGAACACGTGTCCCGATTTTATGACAATATAATATTTCCACATGATTAGAATAACGAGTTCTTCACTATCAGTTTCTTTCTTTTAAAAGCAATTTATTATTACATTAGACTTTATAATCAGAATAATGTTATTTCCTACTAAATATTTATGAATATGTTTTGACAAGGTTGTCAGCACCGTTGAGACAACGATAAGAAAAGTTTAAGTGATTTGGCACTCATTACTCAAATAGAAAACACTGAACTGGGCTGATTTGAATTAAGAGATTATTGCTAAATAGGTCAATCTACTAAATAGGTTTCATTTAATATTTATGTAATTATTTTATAGGTGCATTGTGTGTGGTTGCATGAAATATTACCCGACAATTAACTAAACATTATTAATCGAATCAAATAAATAATGATGTGTCATAATGTTTATTTAATTATAAAATATTGGTCTTTGCCACATATGTATATTTCTTCTCTTGTCATCAGACAAGAACTACTATGTGCTATTTAAATTAGAGGGAGAAATCTAATTTAAATAGCACATAGTAATGATTAGATGTTCAGTATAAAATGTTCTAACGGAAATCGAAATCGGTACTCCTGCGGCTCCTGAAGTGGTACCAAAAGAAAAAGAAATTACACCGATATATTTCAGTTTTATTTTAAGAAAATTTCACTTCTTTTTTCCATACTTTTTTTATTATGAATGATTATTACTTTTGCTTACTTTACTTTTTTTATTATATTATATAATTTATTTTTATTCATCTGCGCTCTAGTGCGCGCTACAAAGCGCAGCGTTGAGTTCCGCCACTCGACACTCAACGTCTCGGTTTCGTGTGAAAACAAAGAACGAAGTGTCATGATACTAGGTTATTTCTGCATATATATTGGATAGATTGGGATATCTTTTTTCTCTATTTATTTATCTTATATATATAGATAAAATAGATATACTTTAGGATTTAGTGGTAAATTGCGTTTAGTGTAACCCTAACACAGTGTTAATGTGTCATTAGACCGATGTACTTACTGCGTTCGGCCAAGAATTAGTTCCGACATTAGACATTCGTTGAATGATAAAAATATACGCTTTGTTGTATAATAGTCTGCGCTCTTATTTGACTTTCAGACGTCCAGTTGTATTATAATACTGGGATCGAAATACCCAATGCAAAAACGATATGAGATCTTATTTTTAGGTTTCCGCTTTTTTCTTTATAGCGGAATAGTAAAAGAGAGAAATTTAAAATTTAAATTTTATATATAAAAGAAATGATGAAAGTAACTGTAATCTGTACAATTATATTATATTATTTTGCGAGTTTATATGAGCACTATATCTTTATTAATTGTGGCCTATGTGTTATTCTCACGTATATGTTATATTACTGTAAAGTTTTCCGTCCGTAGATCTCATCAGTAGTTGTTTCGTGAATTAGTAAAATCAAATGCAAGGATAGAATCAAAGAATAATCATGAAGTTTGTATGGGAAGAAATGCTTCTATGTATAATTAAATATTTGAAAAGAAATCAGTGTTTTTCCCGTATAGCAGCTTTGACAGAGAGATTCTAGTGTAAAGATATTCCGTTTTCCACTTTCTGCCCGAAATCAAGACATTGCGTGTAAAGTGGCGAAACTTAACGCCGCGCTTTGTCTTAGAAGAAATCAGCTTCACGCTTTTTTGTCCTGCTGGTATAAGAACAAATATTTTCTATAATTTTCTCGGCTAATTTTATATAAAAATAATTTAAATATAATCTTTTCCCACGGTGGGAATCGAACCCTCAACCAATCGCGTTTACACGCAGAATGTCCCACTGCGCCACGATGAGTTCAACAATAAGAAAGCGCATATAATATACACCAAACAAAACTTTCCTAGACTTAATATTTCATAATATATAATAAACTATAGCCAAACTATAAATAGTAATACTAGCTTCCTTTGTTTGTTATTATTTGCTACAGCCCTGTGTACGACGTAAACGTAACTGAAATTTAAGTACCATTGTTCTCATACTGGACATAAATATATATATATATATATATATATATATATATATATATATATATACATATCGCTTTGTTTGTCGGTACCAACTATTTTAATTACTGCGCTTAGGTACTTAGTGCCGAAATAGTTTTTTTTGTTGTTGTATAGATGCATCCTTCTGCCGCATATAACATCAGGGTGGGCTCGTTTTCCACTTTCCAGCATTTTATTATATATTGCGTGTTGGGTTACGGAAACAAACGCGGTTTTTTGTTACACCACACTGTGAAAGCGGGATAATTTTAAAAATTAATATTATCATCCGCCCACTTGGGGGGGGGGGGGGGAGCTTGAAACGCTTTCGTTTGCATAATTTATTTTAAACATTTCTTAAAGTGTTTTTCACACACTTAGCATTCACGCTTCGTTAAATTTTTTATACGTGTTCTTAACATGTTAAAAAAAAGCGAAAATTTTATTTAGCGATAGATAGTAAGTGTATTTATCTGTTAGTTATCGGTTTAAAATAAAAAAAGGTCCGATATGCTTATAAGATTTTGCTCACAAAATAGAACGATATTCCCTCTGTGGAAATGTATTAGAGTATTTTTTTTAATTTTTTTTTATTAGCATTTGGACGTTGCTTCTTTAAAAAATCACAATCGTTGCTTGTTTGCATTATATTTGTTGTACAGAAATTGATTATCGTTTTATGTTGGTAATTTTCTCATTATACAATAAAACAATACGATTAACTAGTGCAAATATATACATGTGTACATTTCCTAGTCTGAATCTTTTTAGTGACATTTGTTATCAATTTATGTTATATAATTGTATGAATATGGCGTTATCACATCACACTATATAGTGCGATTTGATAAGGCCCTCGTAGCGCCTAACTGTAAACGGGATTGGCTGAGAATTCAATTCTCATTGAGGGGAATGATTATATTTAAATTATTTTCTTCGAGAGTTAGAGAAAATTTTAGAAACATTTGGTCCTCCTAACAGTGAGACAAAAATGTGTGAAGCAAGAAATAATAAATAATTCTTTTTAAATATACATTTCGCAGCTTAACCTAACATTTAGAAAAAAATCCAATACAAGCTCGGTGTCTTGTGATCAACTAACAAACTCATAACGCTTTAACTAAAAAAACTGAACTAAATCTCGTTTACATATTTTGTGAATGTTTTCATTTAATTTTAAATGAATCTCTCCTGAATCTTGCTCGATAGGGATAGAAAGAAAGCCTATCTAGTGCAGCACTCCGATTTACATTTTTTATCTTTTCTCCGTTCTCTTTTCATTTCAATAATGCAACTTAGACGGTTATATTATATTATATTATTTTATTATATTATTTTCAATATCAATTTATAAAATACATTATAAAATCTTTTTGAATAAAACTATAAGTAAGAATATTATTATATGTTTGATAGTAATTACAATTTTAGCTAGTCTGAGAATGAAATCCATTGGTTGAAATCGACCCATGGAATTCATTACAGCCGTTTCTTGTAAGATAACAATAAGTAATATAATATATATATAAAACAAAAGGTATGGATATGGAAAAGTAAATAATATATTACAATAAATTTTCACGCTCATACCATTGTTTAGGTATAAGCAAAAAAAATAACAAAATGAAAGACAATATGTTCATTGTTAAGTAGTGCGAATAAAGAACGTCCATATTTATATGGAAAATTGTTCCCAGTACAAATAAAAATGGAAAACGCCATATTGTTATAATAAAAACTCTGGTAAATCGAAACAAAATCAAAAGCGTACAAAATTTTTTATAATATTTTAGGAAAAAGTATAAAAAATTTTACCACGCAGGATTCGAACCCGCGAAACCGTGCAAAAGCTATATATAGGCTATAGCTATATAAAGCTATATAAATATTTTAACCGGATTAATCGCGTATAATTTTGGTGGTAATTTATTAATTGCTTAAGCTTTTTCTAAGTATTCCTTACTTATGAATTAAAACCTCGAACAAGGAGTATAGTGAACGACTCGTAAATAAATAAAGTATAAATACTATAGAAGCACGTTAGAATTAAATAACGGTATCGCGATAGGTATACTAGCTAACCTACATAGGAGGCGAGGCGCGAAGGGACCACACTTGATATTTAAACTACAGGAATGTAACATTAGGCAAATGTCATCTCATGTGATGACTATAAGCTTAACGATGTACTAGTAAATAAGTTTTGTCAATTTGATAAGGTCTTACAAATAAATAATTATGGCAGGAGCTTTGCGCTTTTGCGCAAATAGCGGGGAATATATACATTGTCCGCTCAAAAAGTAGAATATGTTTTGAGTGGCGGTTCAGTCAAGGTCGCGTTTTGTCACCACAGCGGGACAAAGGCAAGCACTTGCCAATATAATCCCCCAGAGTGGATTATGAACCCACAACCAGTTACTAAGATACATATATTAGGTATATTACACTGTTGTTATATGTCTATATCTGTATTAATTGAAATGGACACGGACTTTTGTTCAGCTTACTCTAAGCAAAATATTCACTATTGTGTAGAATTAATATATATATATATATATATATATATATATATATATAAATTAATATTTTCATACAAATTATTTTTTTTTATATATCTTCTCTGTATTATAACATTGCATATAAATGCACGACACACTGCAACTCGCCCAAGCAGCATCTTCGCTAAACGACCGGCTGACCTCGCTTATGTAACACATTGTTTCAGCAATACGGGCGTACTTTATGCCCCGCCGACATACTATGTGGATGGTAGATATTTGAAATGAGGTTTATCGATTTGTTTTTGTTGGTCCGCTGTACGAATCATACGGAATTAATTTAATTAGAAAACGAAACTACTTAAATCTATTGTCTTGCTAACCTGCTTCTGGCAAAGATTGATATTCTGTTTTTTTTTTTTTTTTTTCATTTTACTTTTCATCAATCGTGGCACAGTGGGTTGGACTGTAAACGCGATGGTTGTGAGTTCGATCCCCACTCCCCCGAGTGGTGATTATATTTCCAGTATTTCACACGCTCGAAACGTTTCTCTCTGCCTACCCTGCTGTATCGTACGGAAAGAAGTGGGCGTAATAAGCGTTACAAGTTGGATGGATCAGTCTGAGCTGAAGTTAAAAATGCGTGTTTAACATACGTTAGTCCGTGTATTATTATCAAATACATATAATAAAAATGTAACTCATCGCTGTTTGTACGTGGTCGATATATGGAAAAAAAATATTATTAGCATTAGCATAGGCATTTATCAATATAATGAAACCCAAAACAATGATTTTTAATTATCTTTCCTGTTTTTATAAAACGGCTTAACTAATTTAAATGCAGTTTGGGCCAAAATACATTTTGGTAAACTTCCATGAACATTGAAAATTTAGTGTTAATTTTTCAATCGGTTCATAAATAAAAAAAACTTAAAATCATTGAAATAATAAATTTAAGCTAAGTTTGTGATTTAATTGAGAACGCTGGCGGGAGAAAAAACTAAATAGTTTAGTCGTGTAGCTTACGCAGGCGAAGTCGCGAGCGGATCTCTTGTCATAAATATATATAAATAATATTAGATTACCTTTAAGATGTATATATATAACCAAGTAGTATTTCTTATGAAATAGTACAATACTCTCGCGTTCTCATAAATATTTCTCTTTCAATCAATATGTGCGACAGTGTTAAATACGAAATCAATCGAATTTACGATCTAGGTATCGCTTGGTAAGACCGATTGCCCTTCTATACTACAGCTTATTCAATAGAGCGAGCACACGTTTGAGATTCGTCGGCACAATCAAATGCGAAGGGGTCAGGTTAACTGCTCACAGTGAATGCGCCGCGGTCAGTCTGAACGAATGAGATCGCATCTTACCAGCATCGTGGGAATTTCAATGGTGATGTAATACTGTGGACAAGTTGAAAATAATTTGTTAAAGGAATATTTAGAAAACGTATAAAAATTTGAACGCAGCAGGATTTGAACTTACGCTGCGTTCCCACTTGAAAACCGTTCAAGAACGAACGAACTTGAACGGTTTTCAAGAGGCGCTGGTTGTAAACCCGGTGCGTTAAAATTTTTATACGTTTTCTTATTATATTTCTTTTTCAATTTTCCAAGTGTGCGATTAGCACTTTAAAAAATGTTAAAAAATTAAGATAATGTTTTTGAACTTTGCTTTAGGTGGCCTATAAGAATTGTGTGAAAGAAAACTAATATTTAATGTATACAATTTATTATATAATATCTTAGATTTTCCGGCATAGCCAATTTGGGTAGTCAGGGGAAACCTCGAAACTTCCTGTATTCGATACATTGGGTATTATCTTACATGGTGGTGAAGGAAAAATGTGATCATACGTGCGAGTGGGAATTGAACCTACAACTAATCGTGCTTACAGTCCCAAAACGCCACACGATGGCCTTCTATATAAAGATACATTACAATATAATAATAGGTATTTTAACAAAGCATTCTGCTCACTATTAAAAATATGAACAATATTATTCCATATATATATATATTTTAACGTGTTATTCGCACACTAAGGAAACTGAAAAAGACATATTTAGAAAACGTATAAAAATTTAAACGCAGCGGGATTTGAACCCGCGCCTCTTGAACTTGAACTTGAACGGTTTTCAATTCGGTAGGGGGCGCATGGTAAAATTACCTATATGGCTATAAAATTGTCAAAAATTGCAATTGCAGTAGTTTTTGTGATGCCAATACAAACAAACAGACAAATAAACAGAAATTCTAAAGACATCTTGATTGTACAATATGTATATATATATTGGTACATATAAGAAAATAGTGTATTTGAATAGATTCAAATACACTATTTTCTTATATGTTAACTTTGTACGTTGAATCTAGGTCAATACTATTAAAAAGTAATAAATATCTGTATCTATTATTAAAAGTCAGTTATATCTTATGCATGCGTCATGCACCTTACGCGTGCAGCATTATCTGATGCCTTTACGATTATATTTGAATTTTAAAGACATGGAGGGGATGGGGGATGGAATAGGGTGAAAATTCAGTTTCAAGTTTTGCGTCAAAATTTGAAAATGTGTTTTAAGCGATTTAAGCTCTTATCTATTGTTATAATAGAAGCGGAATTAAATTATGTAATTGTGTATTTTTTGTGTATTGTTACAAAATAACCAAATATAACTTCTTTTTCTGCAGATTTTTTTATTAAGAATTTCTTAAAAAGAATAGCATAAATTTAGTTTTTTATATTATTTTATATTATATACTGAGTTTATATATTGAGTTTTTTTATATTATGTACTAAAAGTGATAATTCATTAATTTATTATAATCACCTTCATCTACTCGTGTCGCCATTTTACATATTCTAAAAATATAAACTTTCAGCAGACGTTGTTATCTACTGTATACGATAAGTGAAACTTTCTATTTCTAAAAATATCTTCTTCTATCTCCTTCTGTCTTTTGGTTGTACGATATATTCCTAGTGATCGAACTTATTAGGGAGAGAGATGCATTTATTTTTTAATTTATATACTATATTTTGCATTATTTTTTTAATTTATATACCCATAATAATAAAAGAGAGCCCCGCTGAGACTCTTGTCCGAGATCTGAGGCATTAACTTTAGTGAACCAATGGTAAATTATATAAAAGTCAAATAGAAATAAGCGCGTATTTTAAATAAAAATAAATTAATTTTGAATTGAAATTTTAAAATCTTGTACCTATCGGTTCTCTCATTGTTCAGGCCAGCCATTACTCATTAATAAACGGTCGGTCGGTGGTCGGTGTGTGTTCGATTAAGTAGTGTCAGATTATTTACATTATTACCTGAGTATTTACATGTAAATCTTTAGTTTTCTTTAATAATAACGTATACGAGTAACTTTTAACTAAGTTTATAGCGCGGGTGCGACTATAAAATGGCGTTACCATCACATTTGATTAAGCCGACGCACCTAGTCTAGCCGTACAGTGAAAACCTAATTGGTTTACAAGTAAACGTTTTCTTTAATCTATTACATGTAAATTGCTTTACGTTTATAGTGTAAATCGCGTAATAGTTTCCTTTTTAAATATACGATAGTACTGATTTCTTATTTTACAAATTCGTCTTATTTTTAATATTAAATTTTAATCACAACCCCGAGTGGGGATCGAACCTATTTATAATATTTTCGTTTCTCCGCGCTAGTGAGTGGAGAACGGAGCGTCCGGACTGGGGTCCGGCAGCAGGGTAGCCAGAGAGAACCTGGTGGTTCTCTTTTATTTTGATTTTAACCTTAGTTCGTTTTGACCTGGGGTCACCTTTAAACACGCCGCATGTACGCCGCGTGGTTGTATATTTTCCGATACTGGATTAAATCGCCTCGCCTAAAGACAGACACCAATCTCACAATTTGCATACTATTGTCGCTACTATGTATTTATTCGCCGCCCACGGAAATCACAATGGAGCCAGTGAACTGGTAAATTTATTCATACCACGCTAAACTGTCACAATGTATGGCTCTTAAGTCTGGATTGGCCATTTTGTGTATGACGTGAAAATGTTAGTTTTTATTAAGATATCACTTGAGGGGTGAAAGCTGCTCGCAATAACAGCTTCACGCTTTATCTCGTTTATCAAGGTAACAGACGGGCATAATCTAGTCTGACGAAGATAATATAGTCTAGCAAAGATAATCTAGTCTAACAAAGATAATCTAGTCTAACAAAGATAATCTAGTCTAACAAACGTAATCTAGTCTAACAAACGTAATATAGTCTAACAAAGATAATCTAGTCTAACAAAGATAATCTAGTGTAAATGTACTCCGTTCTCCACTTTCAGCTAATTCGAATTAGACACATTACGTCTAGAGTAGCGGTACTTAACCTACCAGAGCGGGGAGCCGTTTTATTTTTAATGTTTATTATATAGGGACGTTGATTTATGCAACTACGGCAGGACGAAGTTGCAGCTATTGTTTAAATTAGTTTCAAATCTAAGCTTAAGACATAATTAACAGTTACTTTAAAATATCTAGGAGATAAATATATATAAAAAATATATTAAAGGGCAAAAATATAATTGTTAAAAAAAACATGTTCCACACTCTGTAACTATATGATATATTTATACTGTTAACTCAATTTGAGCTCTAGTATATTTACGAATAAAGTTTTAGGGGTCACCATTCATTATTTGGTGCGACAGCATATATGCTTCCAAACTGCCGAGCTTTCGAATTTATATCGGGATTAATGCTTTTGGACTGACCTACATGGCAGGAACTAGTAGTGGTGCTTCATTTTAATTAATACTATTTATGTCAGTCACTACGTGTTTCACCTTTTGTCCGGAATGGCTTGGTCTTGAACGATCTCTTCTAGTAAAATCTGAAATTACAAGACTAGTTGCTTTGATGTCTCATCTCATCTCATCTGATGATGTTGAAATTCTCACGTATTTTTTATATAGAATATGTAAATGAAGTATTAAAATCTTGAATATAATTTTTAAATAGAAGGTAACTTAAGTAAGGAGGTTGTTTATAACAACTCCTTAAAACAAAGAAGATCTGCTCATTTGTTTATAATGATAAATTTTTGAATTTGAAACATTTTTAGATTTTCGTTCAGCTAGTGTCTAGCCACTCCGTTCTCCACTTTTCGACCGAAATTTAAATATTTACTTTTTCAGTATATATGTTTTTTTAAATTCAACATAGAGCAGTTTAGACTGTGAAAACGAGATTTCTGAGTTATTTATTCAGTACTTACAGTCCTAAATTCGCTGATATATTCTATGTATGTATGTATGTATATTTTCATGATAATTTTATAATATAACATGAAAGCTATTATATAAAAAAAATTTTATTCAATTCATAGTCAATAGTAATAAATATTCAATAAAAAAATAAAAAAACTTATTTTAACAACTGGTAACCCTAGATATTACGTAAAAAGTGATATGCCTCACCAACTCGGGCTGCTGATAGACGGTAATACTAAATCATTTAGTGCCATTGGCTTTCAAAGCTGAAGGAAATGAAATATTGCGCTCCGCAGTATTGTTTTCAATTCGGACTGTGAACGTAATTTGTTCGTATCGGCCACTTTCTTCCACTCTGTTTATTTTGTTTGAGATTTGATTTATTTTTGACAGATTGCTATTTGTTCGATGTATTTTATGTATTATAAATTGAATTGCTCCTTAACCATTGCGATTACTAGATTTATATGAATTAGTTTAGTGGATTTGTTTAATATTATTCGTACTATATAATATTGTGGATGCGAAAGTAAATCTGTCTGTATGTGACGTCATCAGGGCTAAACCGCTGAACCGCAGCATGGCGCGGGATGACGGCGTACGACTTCAACCGCGATTGGTTGTGGGTTCGATTCCCACTCGGTAGAATTATCATAATTTATTTATTTTCATTTTCCGCTCTGGTGAAAATAAAGAAAACACGCGGCCATGAGTTCCGCCACTCAGCACGGAATATCCCGATTTCAGGCGGATAATGGAGATAATCTTCCATAGTCAGAAATCTCGTTTTTCTTGTCGCTTCTGTATATATTTTCCTAGTGCTTTCCTTGCACTCCCCAAGAGAAATACTTGTTAAATTATATTCTGTGCCCATTAGTTTCGTCTGTCTGTTGTTTGCCATTCAGTAGCGGAAGAGTTTTTTTTATATAGGTATAGCTAGTCAAAGCTCTAACTAGTTATGACAACGCTATATGTACATGTAGATTGCTCATTAATAAGATTTTAAACTTTATAGTTTCTGTCTTAAGATTATTAAGAAACAAGTATTAAGACGGGATTAGTTGTAATAAAATTTAAAGCATAGAATTTTTTGAAGTCCGCGTGTAATGTATGTAAGCATTTAAATTTATTTAGATAATCACAATAGCTTCATCAGCAGTCATTTGTTTTCTTTTTATTTTAGTTAATTAATAACACTTGTGTAAACACTCGAGTTGATCAGTTCGAACCATTTGCGAACTGTCTGTCTATTTCGAACCAAATATTTATGAATTATGACGCAATTGGGCACTATCATTGAGTATTTTTTTATTATTGAAATGTACGGAGATGATGATGAGTACTTGCCTATTATATGGATGGATGAGAGATGATGTGTACTTGTCATTTTTTATTTTTATCATGAGGAAATCCTCTACGGATACCCGCTCGATTGGGGACTCGGACGTGGTTATGTGGGATTCCGGACCGGCAGATATAGCCCGTCCGTTTATTCATTAAAACCTCACGGTGCTCCTCCTTTACCGCCACTGGCTTGGGCCACAGGGACTACGACGATCTTCCGTTAATCCCGGCGCCGGGAGCCTGCTCGGGGTAGGTGACTAGATAATTAGCATCCTCAAGCTGACCGCCCTTTGGCCGATTAGGGCGGAATGAGGCGGTCTGATGAGTTTGTGCCTGGTATATCAACTTCACCCTTTTGATTTTTTAAAATATTTTATTCTACACTATCTCGAATTCGAGAGTCTTGGCCTGTTGGGTGGCGGCAATTCAACGCTGCACTTCCTGTGCATCAGATTAAAGAGAAATCACAATAATTTAAATATATAATTCATCTGAGTCCACAATCAATCTAGCTTACAGTCTGACGCTTCCCTACTGTGCACGATGGCCTCAAACGTTTTCTACAGTTTCTATCTCTCTATATATATGAAAATTTGTTAATCAGGTAGTCGACTAATCCTTTATTCCATTATAATAGGATTTTCCACGAAATTAATTATTAATACAAAAACTGTTATACAAAATACAACACGCAGCTGCACTAAGTTACTAATACCATAATTACATGAACATTACGCTATGTTATATAAAACATGAGGGCATAAGTTTTGCTTTCGACTAACTTTAAAATTCGTCTTCGGATATTTCAACAACTAGCATCACAAAAATTCCAATATAATAATTGTCAAATTTTCGTATACAGACGTTGCGACTGATAGTTTATTTCACATTTCACTTGTAACTGTTAAAATTTAACGAGATCAAACATTTGCCTTCTTACTTTTGGTACGTCTTTTTTAATACTTTTTCAGCGGAATTTTAAGCTTTGGTTATAAGTGCTATTGCCTTTAAAATCTTTATATATCACATGATTTTTTTACAGAAAATTGGTCTCCTAAAGTGACTTCATATTATGTATAAATAATGTATAAATGAAGCGTTATAGAAATATGTTTGTGTGAAAACAGCAACTGTAATAGTATTGTTGTTTTGTCACCTTCACGTTTTCTCCCACATAACAATGTAGGCCGAGAGCACCTAGTGTCAAGACACTCCGTTCTCCACTTTCTCTCGAGTGAGTAACGAACTTACTACCATCGCATGTACGGACAGACATGTGATACATTGTGTATTTTGACAGAATTTGGACAGAAATTGGATAACAGATAATTTGAACCCGCGCCTCTTGAAATCCCGCTGCGTTCAAATTTTTATACGTGTTCTAAATATGTCTTTTTCAATTTTCTAAGTGTGCGAAAAACACTTTATAAAAATGTTAATGATATTTAATAATAAATAGCATTCTCTCGTGCCAAACGATTATTCGTAGAATAATCTTTGGGTAGCAGAAATTTGTAAAAATCTCTCTACAGAGATGCTTACAAAAATATAAGCGTATAAGAATTTCGACGTAGCTGGATGTAGAACGCATGGTTTAGCAGTCAGAGCGCTTGAACGGTTTTCAAGAGGCGCGGGTGCAAATCCCGCTGCGTTCAAATTTTTATACGTTTCCTAAATACGAGTATGTCTTTTTCAATTTTCTAAGTGTGCGAATAACACTTATATATTGTTATTAGTTCGTTACTGACAAATTTTTATTATGGCTATTCCTTCCTTCCTTCCTTTACTTCCAGATACCTTTTTATGAATGTCTTACAAGATATTTCACTGAAACTACATAATGTTGTTTTTTTATTTTACAATGTAACAACGCGTCAATGAATTTAAAGGAAAACGAAGCGTTTTGAAATATTGGGGTTTAATGATTCATATTATATTTATGACAAATATTCTTATAATTCAAATGTAATATGTTTCTATTGAGCTTTATTGTTACTTATATTGCAGTGCAAAAGATTCATATAACTATAACGATAAACGCTCGTTTTATATCAAAAAGCACCTCTAAATACTTAGTAATTTCTTTATTTTTCTTTTCGAACTTTTCTGTCATGCATGGTGCAGTCAAAATGTCGTTCTGATGAAAAAAAATATATATACCTAGCCTATATATCAATAGTATAAAGGTATTTTTAACATTTTTTTGTGTTTTTTTTTTTTTGTTACATTTAACGAGTGTTAACAGCGCCTCGTGAACGGTTTCCAAGAGGCGCGGGTTCGAATCCCGCTGCATTCTAATTTTTTTTATACGTTTTCTAAAAAAATGTTTTTCAATTTTGTCGGTCTAGTACCATTATTAGGTTCCGACATCCAGAATACTGTCTGATAAGCGAAAAATAGAGAAAAGAGCGTAAGTTATAACATTTGTATGGGTTCACTTCATAAAGTACCTACCAGAAATGCACGTACAGGAAATAAAAAGGAACTTAATTATGCATTGACCTAATCGAGAGAATTCCAATACTTAGATTTTTTTACTTACGCCTTATCTATTGCAAGTTAGATTTCTCGTGTTCAGTGACCAACCTGTTTCCGCGGAATATGAATCTACGCTGACGTGCTATTTCAAGTTCAGCTTTATTAATAAAGTGGGATAGTTCAATAATCGCTGTTGCATCTCGCCTACAAACAATTTCGTTATTTGCCAGGGTTTGCAAAACATCTTATTACTAGAGTAAATCAATTAAATAAATGTTAAATGTTAAAAGTCAAATTTTTGTGATTATGCAACTTATATGTATAATAGAATGCAGTTTATATTTTATTTGTATCGTTTTTTTTTTATTTAAGCATATAAAAATTCTTATACGTTTTAATTAAATGTTAGAGAAATATATATTTTTGGTTGTTGCATAAAATAAAGCTTTTTGTATAAGTATCGGAAGTTCATCCCTGAACGCGGGCAATCTATTAATATCGTCCGCTGCAACTTGCAGCCCTACGTCAGACGGTAATGCCGCGCTTGCAATACCAATAATTTAGTATGGCGCGTGACCGCGTACGAGAAGGACGCGTTGTATAAAAATATTCTGAACAAACTCGAGCGACCGTGCTTCTTTCACGTATTTCTTATCGGAGAACGTTTTTAAATTTCATAACTTGTGACAGTTTTGTACAAAGTGTGTGCGCTAAACGTGATTTCGTTGCGTTGACGGGAGGTATTGCATTTTGCGTCTGTCTTGCTGGTACATTGTATCGATTGATATACTTGGTGTGTATAATTTGACTAGACGGTTGATAGGAATAGAGTTGTAGATGCGGATTCCTTTGATAAAGGGCATGCATATTGCATAGCCACGTTGTGGAAAAATGCAGCTGAATGACGTTACGGGTCTGGACACTCGGATATACGTACATCTTGATCTAAATTAACATTTTGCTACTGAGATTAGAGATATTCTTGAAGCCATTTTTTGGATATGCGCAAAGTTTTTTTACATTCTATATAAATTATATAATTATTAAGCTTGTGTTGAGCAAGTTTTACATAAAATGCAATCACTTGCTTATTTTTAAATTTATTACAATATTTTAATGTTGTAATCATATAAAACTATAACTTTCACATAGAATATGTACGAGTGTTTATGAAATATGATTATCCACTTTAATATACCTATATATCTAGATATATATTTTGTGAAACATATGGCTGTCGTTTTTATGTTTTTCTTTAAGATTAGTAGACTGGTAGGTACCTACTCGACAATAAGAGATTTTTTACAATTTAATTACTAAATGGAACATTTATGAGGCCGAGTTCTTCTAAAGTCTTAAGACTTTAGAAATGAATATAAAATAAATTGAAAATATATATTTTTTCATGTTATGATAGTTTTAAGTTGCTAAGTTCAAGACAGATAATGATTTGTCCAAATAGGTTATACTTGGCACTAACCAAATATATTTCCAGTCCAGTTGTTGACAGACTGAACTCTCTTATAGTATACATGGAGACACTTAGTTCTCTATATATCTTATAAGCCTTAGGTCTAGATACTGAAATTGTTAAGAAAAATTGTAATTTATATAAAAGGAAAAATATTCATTAAAAAGTAACAGACCATATATCCGTAGTGTGTTAATATAAAAAAAAACAAGAATATTTTACTACTGACACTATATAATATGACTTCCATTTGAAGGATCACCTCAAAGGTATTATTTCAGTTGAAACTCATTTTGTTTTTTGTTTGAAAGTTATTCTGACTCCGTCAATAAAAAATGTGAAATGTTTATATATATTTTTTTATATTTTTTAAAGTGTTATTTGCACACTAAGGAAATTGAAAAAGATATATTTAGTTTTTTTTTTTTTTTTTTTTTTTTTTTTTTTTTTTTTTTTTTTTTTTTTTTTTTTTTTTTTTTTTTTTTTTTTTTTTTTTTTTTTTTTTTTTTTTTTTTTTTTTTTTTTTTTTTTTTTTTTTTTTTTTTTTTTTTTTTTTTTTTTTTTTTTTTTTTTTTTTTTTTTTTTTTTTTTTTTTTTTTTTTTTTTTTTTTTTTTTTTTTTTTTTTTTTTTTTTTTTTTTTTTTTTTTTTTTTTTTTTTTTTTTTTTTTTTTTTTTTTTTTTTTTTTTTTTTTTTTTTTTTTTTTTTTTTTTTTTTTTTTTTTTTTTTTTTTTTTTTTTTTTTTTTTTTTTTTTTTTTTTTTTTTTTTTTTTTTTTTTTTTTTTTTTTTTTTTTTTTTTTTTTTTTTTTTTTTTTTTTTTTAAAGGCATTCAGTCATATCTTATAAATTCAGGTTACACTGATCTCAATTATCCTTTGATTCTGAAACATGATTTGGCAGCTGTCACAACATGAGGTCGATTTTTCTTTTTTTTTACAATATTTACATGATTTGTCCTATAAATAACGTACAATGAGCCAGTAAAATTTCAAAAGTGTATACTTGTAGGCTTTAGGAGCTTATAGTTAAAATCAGCGACCCCTAGCCGCTGTATCTTGCTTGCCGATTCTTAGTGGGGTCAGTCAACTTTAAAGGTACTCTTTTAAGTATAAAGAGAAAAATTGTTTTGTTACAAATGCATATAGATGTTTTATTAAAGCCACTGTATTATCTCTTGGCAAATTAATTGCATTTTACGTTCTCTTAATAGTAACTGCAAAGTTTTCAGTGCAATTTCGAAGATATATTGAAAATTCACTTAAATGAACATTTAATATTTTTATATATCACCCGGAATAATACCCTTACTCCGTAATATATCTACGAATAAAAAATTGTCTTCATTTATAATATTGAAATGATGATATTTATTAAAAAGTATAAAACTTTTGAACGCAGCGGGATGATAAATATATGTTTTTCTTAATTACCTATGGGTGTGAATAACAGTTTAAAAAAATGACAATTATTATTTTTTTTTATTTCATAAGCATACGAAAAGAGTATTTTAAAAGTTGATTGCCCTGATAGCCTAATTTCAAAAACGATAAAAAATCTTTATTTTCAGTAAAACTTTGTGATAGATTTAGATCTCCTTACGTTTATGATATCAGTTAAAAAAAATTGCACAGATAAATTCTTAGATTGGCAAACAAACAAACAAACAAACATACATACATACAAAATGCACATTGCGGCGGGGGAATTTGTAATGTGGTACAATTTCAGCAGCTAAATTATCAAATTCTCTTTGTTTTATATTACTGTTATCGACAGGGACTATTATACTTATTATATTCGGTTACGGTTACGAATAGTTTTTAATATCGAATACCCGATAGCTTCTCCATAACATTGCATCTCTATTAACATGTCGTGAATACGAGAACGTGAACGAACTATACTAGAGGCTTTCGTGGCGCAGTGAGATGGTGTATAATGTGATTGGTTTTAGGTTCGATTCTCACCCGGGGGAATGATTATATATCAACTATTTTCATTTCTTCGGTCTGCTAAGACGTATCGAATCGGATCTCGAATTAGGACGCAAAGTGGAAAACAAAATATCTTGACACTAGGTTCTCTAATTAACCTGCTATGCGGGGAAAAGGTTAAAGCAAAATATATTAAAGTTAAGCTTATGTTTATTTTCATTTACACAAGTACGTTAATTACCGTTTAGCTGACATTAAATGATGCTAACGACTAAAGAGTGATATTTCTGAGTGCAACTAAACTGTAATTAAATAATTTATGTATACATATGGAGATAGCATAACACGACGGAAGCAATTGCCGTGTTTAAATTTATTTTATTCAATTACAAACAAATTACTTGCTAGTAATATAAGCTTCATAGAAATAACTTACTAATTACCTAATAGATTAACTAATAATAATAATAAAATCCTTGCTTAAATTAGTACTTATAATGAGTGTTATTTATGATTAGCTTCAAATGCTAAATTGATTTCATATATATAAATTATGGACTTTAGAAGATTAATGCCGGTTGGCAGTCGGTCGTATGTCTTTAAGAACTGTTTCAATGACCTTCAATACCGATATTTTCAAATACGTTCGGCGTTTTGTTCGATAGATCCTAAACTTAAACTGATACTGACTGTCTGACTTAAACTGACTGACTTAGATAAGTAATTCTAATCATCTCCGTAGTCCATTTAATTAAAATTGATATGCGTAATACAACGCCGCGTTTTATCTTATGTCACTTAGAAATAACTATGTGAGAAATATAAATAGTATTGCAAAAATGTATTGTAGTGTTACCAGGTCGATTCGACGTGGTTGGTTACCTTCAAAATGCGCGTCTATTTCCACCTTAAAGGCCGGCCACATCCCTGTAGCTCTTCTGGTTTTACACAGGGTCGTTGGCGGTGGTTATCACTTACCATCCGGTGATGCGAACGCACGTTTGCCTTGGAAATAGAAAAAATAGAAAAAAAGAATGGTTATGTCATCTGTCTTAGTATCAATTGCATTTGAATGTGAATTTAGCTTACGAGCGAAGTATATAAGTTAAAATCATTTTCCCTTAGACTTTCAATATATATTCTTTTATGGATAATCAAGACAAAGAAAAATTAGCTGATGCACGGAGAGATATCACCATCTTATCATATTCTCTGCCTTTCCAACAAAATGGTATAGAATGTATGTTAAAAGTATGACGAATAAAATAAAAAAACAATATGGTATTTTACCTTGAAAACCGTAACGAATCCTATTTTACGGGCCACGCGATGTATTTAATGAAGTAGGCACTAGTCTAACAGTGCGCTGAAACTGAAAAGAACGCGTTTTTTGTTTTTAAATGAATAGGTTCAATAAGTGTGCATAAAAGCTATATAGATGTTTATAATATAACGTACTCTAATTAATTATTTGATTTTACATATTTAAAATTCGCTTTTTTTAAAACTTTAATTTTAAAAGCAGCTTAACGCTTTTTTTCCCCATAACAGGGTATCTAGTGTTAAGATATTCCGTTATCCCCACTTTCCGCCGGAAGTCGAGTCAATGTGTTTTGAGTGGCGGAACTCAACGCTGCCCTTTCTTTTACCAGACTGGACAAATATAATTGATTGAAATATAATATACCCATAAGTGCGGGTCGGACCTAAAACGATTTATGTTTATAGTCTGACGCTGCGCTACGCTAAGCAATTGCGAATAAGAGAAAGAAAACATGAAATATTTAAACAATTTAAGACATACTCGTAACATTAGTTATTATAATAAAATTATTCTGGTTTTAAATTACATCATACATTCTTCTTAATGCTCAATTGTGCATTCAATTTGGACAATAATTTATGGGTTTCACACATTATTTTTTTTATAATAAATGTCATATATTGTATAAATATAAGTTAGAAAATTTATAGTCACACGGAATCCACTTCTCTCTTTATTTCTGCTTTTCTTTTTTTCAACCACAGTTTGTGAATTAACATTTATTCCATAAATACCTTCACCTATTACTACTTGTTATTTACCTATATAGTATAAAACCCAGTATATTTAGTTTATAGCTGACGCATAATATAAGAAACCCTATTTTAAAAATATATATATACATTGTTACTTTTCTTTCAGCGTCAACTCTAGCTGTGACCAAATAAAGGTTTTTAAGGTCATTTGCACTACAAATAATCTTTCTATTAATAGCCTTTCAACTATTGAGAATTTTGTCGATCTCATTACGACGTCTTATATTACGTTTTCCGACGTAAATTATTCAAAACACAGACACGGAGCAGTATAAAATTCGACACAGACAAAGTTTATATTTAGACTGAGTGCAGAAAGATTTTTTTATAAAAAAGGTAGCATTAGTAATAAGTCTATATACTCTATAGTATATAGCCTATAATAATATGTATTTGATACTTTTTTTTAAACTTTATTGTAAAGTGACGTTTTTAACGCCTGAGCAGAAACATTAAATATATATTTTTTCAGCTTTTCCAGACACAGAGAGAACCTACCTTACCTCCGTTCTCCATTTTCGGCCCGAATCCGAAACATTAAGTTGAGGGAACTCAACACCGCGCCTTTATCCTGTCACCAGAGTGGTGAAATGAAAATAATTTACTGTGCAGGAATCGAGTCCTTACCCATCGTGCAGTCAGACGGTCAGACTTTGTCACAATGCGCCACTATGGCCTCAAATACATGAAACCTATATACTCACAAAATTTGTGAAATTGTTAATTTTGTTAATATATATTTTTAACATTTTTTTAAGTGTTATTCACACACTTAGGATATTGAAAAACTTATATTTAGAAATCGTATAAAAATAACACAATGAGGTGTTTCTATTGTAATTGTGGTATTTTGATACGTCATTTACGCGCTTTACACGGAACAAAGATATAAATTTTCTTTAAGTATTCAATTAAGCTCTTAAAAAACTTTTGAATCGTCAATTTGTGCATTAAGAGGTTGCTTGACTCGACTATATTGTTGTGTCTGTCTGTACAGTTGTACACGTCACGGCACTTCGAAAATATAGTTACTCTTTGATATTGGAGACCTCAGCTAATTCGGTAAACGAAATTTCTAATCTAAAGTCAAATTGTAAGGAATAATAGAAATTGTACTTGTAATAAAGCCAGCATTTTTTTTTAGTAGTTTCACACTCTTTCTCATACAGTGGAGTAGTCAGAGAGAACATAGTGCCAAGACACTCAGTTCTCCGCTTTGCGCCCAATTATGAGACGTTGCGTGGTTAATGGCGGAACTCAACGCCGCGCTTTGTCTTCTACCAGAACGGACAAATTAAAATAATTTAAAGTCCGAGTGGGGATCGAATCCACAATCAATCGCGTTTGCAGTCAGACGCTGTTTTGTGCGCCACAATGCACGATGGCTGCTAATAGTATATAGTATTCATCTTAAAGAACATTAATGTTCAGTAAATATTATGTATCTGGCCATATCGGAAATACTAGTAAAGTACGGGAGAGTTTTATGTACATGTCGTATATGAGTTCTCAAAATTCCAACGAGAGCGGGATGTACCGGGAATTTACTATATTTTTTGAATTTTAGAACAATTTTATAATTGAGCGTCCTATCCCAAAATAATAATAAGTAGCTAAATTAAGATCCACATATACACCTACATTATACATATTAAACTGTTACAATATAAATATTCGTCTCAGTTGAGCATCAAACCTAACATAACTAACATACAGTAGTACTAATAAGGCCATAAGGCCCGTAAGGCCTAGTAAGGCCATAGCCAGAAATATTTTATTTAATAGATGATAAGATAGAAGCGCCACGTTTTTAATCGTATAGCAAAGTAATCATAAACAATTACAAGTCAAATTGAACAACAGTCAGATGTACATACATGTCAAAATGTCATATACAATATTACCATTAAAAAGGGTATGTTATCTTATTAGTTACAAATAATGTTAGTTTTAAAAGAATTCTTTATACCCATAAAATCAGTGTAGACATTACGTTCTACGAGATTTCGTGAGAAAGACAAAGGTTTCTACCAAATTAGGATTCTACAATTGAAAAGCCTTGCTTTCATTACGAAACGTTTACAAAGTGTTGAATTACTGAATAAGCAATAACATTATTAATAAACGCTGGTCGCTTGCGAAATTATTAATTTATCGATATTGAATTGTAAGTCAAGTTAAGCGAACAGAATTAATTAACTATATATATATTTTTTTACATTTTTTAAAGTGTTATTCGCACACTAAGGAAATTAATTAAAAAAGACCCGCGCCTTCTGAAAACTGTCATCCGCGGCTTCAAATCCCGCTGCGTTCAAATTTTTATACGTTTTCTAAATATATCATTTAGAATTGACCATATTTGAATAAGCAAATATTTACGCAATTCAAGTATACTGGAAGCCCCGTTGAGAATATGTCGTGTATGTCACTTTAGACAAATGTATTACATGTCAAATATATGGTACAATATTTAATATTTATTTCGTTAATGTAATGTTTTTCTAATGGATGAGTACAAAAAGTATAGGCATTGTTCAGTTCTTCTCCATGTAACTTAACTTTAGCTCTTTTTCTAACGACTTTACTCTGTCTGAATAATGTCGACTTACATATATATCTATTTCAAACTTATAGTCATTATATTATGCACAAAACTATATTTTTTTAATTTTATTTATATGCATATTTTAATTTATGAAATTCTATATACATAACATAAGGCGAAGTGCGGCGTTGAGTTTTGCCACTCGACGCGAATGTCGAAAACGGGATATATTGACGAGAGTAATGGATGTGTTATGGACACCGTCGAAATTTACTTCAAACTTAACACTTGTTGTATACAGCCTAATTGGATAGATTACTTAATCGACTTCCAAAGTACAACATTTAATTTTCCCCCAGTCACATCTAAGTCCGCTCCACTTTGCGACATAATTTCATTTACTTTACTTAACTGAGCATGTGAGGACATGTAGAATTCAAATTTGGATAAGAATTTGTATATTTTATATCAATATTGTTGAAAAAGGTGTAAAAGTTGAGATAACAGTATATACGTCTTGAAATTATATTTATATTATTAGTAGAATTAGATTACAAAAACACGAAATGTAATACAAAAATAGATTACATATAAAAATTAAGTAAATATTTTTTATTCTTTTAAGACGTAGGTAATCATATTACACACACTCGGTTTATAGTATAGTATATAATATATAACTAATATGTACTTCATAATCATATTGCATGTTGGAATAAGTCGCATTAATTTGGTAGAAATTAATATATTAGCGGGAGAATATATGTATAATAAATAAAGAGTTCGGAGGCCGCATAAAACTTTTAAGCGGCCTTCAGGTTACTTACACCCCTATTTACCCCCTTTAAATGTATTGTTTACACGTTGCGCACTAATATCAAAAATTTTCAAGGTAGTATACTTTCTCTAATTTCAATTTATCGCAAAGCACCGGTGTCATTTAAACAATTTTAACAAGAACATAAATTCCACGCCCGCCGTCAATATTTAGGTCGACCGAGTGCCTCGAAGGCCTCCGCAAGTCCATTTGGAGCCTATCTATTTATAGCTGCTAAACGCGGCTGGTTGCCACGCGAAATGCTTATTTACTTGAGATCTTTATAGCAAATTCCTTATTTGCCGCTTTGCTTGCAAAATGTAAGTATTAGAAATACGAATCTAGTTTTCGCTGATTATCTACTGTGTAGAATTGAGTTTAAAATGACCTCGTAAAACATATAACTTATTAATATTGACACAGCCGTACCGCGCGACTGGAACAGCTCGGTTAAAGATTGAAATGAATGGGATTTGGAAGGAAAAAAAAGGCATCCTGGAATTCCACCACCAAGAAAAATCTGAAATAGGCTAAAACTGTAGAACAATGAGCCATAATATATGAATTAAATAATTTTATTATATGTCAGCTGATGATAACCAAAAACATATGAAGCTGGTTCTTTTCTGAGTCAATAAACTTATAAATATTGAGATTTAAAGTGAACTGTCAAGCCAAATCGCACGACGGTGTTATTTAATATTCCGGTCGTTGAACTTCCATTTAATTGACACATAATTCCCATTTTCATTAAAATTTTCTTTATCACTTGTTAAACATTGCAACAGTTTAAAAACAGTAGTCGATCATGCGTGCGAAAAATTGTTTTAATGCGTTACATCATCTGGGTCACATCTAATATTTTACTCTTACCCCGTTTTCGAGAAACAGAATATATACGAATATCATCGAACTATGTAGAGATAGTGTAAAAAGCTATTAAATCAGTTTACAGTGTTACTAAATAGATCGTATTAATATGGCAGATGTTGTTTTTTCTTTTCTTTAATACATTCAGACATTGGGAACCATCCAAAGTCTTCTTGTTCTTCGCATTAATCCCGGACTAGCCGGGGTCTGCCTTCCTACTCATTTTGCACGAGCTTTGACATCCTCAGTGGTTAGTCCATTGGTTCTCATATCTTCACAACATCCAGCCATCGCTTCCTTGGGCGTCCAGGGGGTCTTCCACCATCCAAAATATAAAGACAAAATAATAGAGATTCAAAAATAAACCAGTAAACCAATATTAGCATACTGAAATTTTTTACATTCTAAAGCAAATGAGGATAAAACGAGGCTCACTAGTAAATTATTACTGAAATGTGGTACATTATTCAGATATAACGTCGGCGTAGCACGTAAATTAAACTTATCGATCCAACTGTAGGCATCGTAATACAAAAGCAACTTGACTATGACGAGACCTTTGAACTGTATCTAAACCGTTTCTATTGAAGTTTCAATCGACATTTAGACCTTTTTGGGAAAGGGCACATTTACAAGAAGTCAAATATATATATGTCTTTCTCCTTGGAAATAGTAATGCACTAGACAAGTTATGCATTTCAAAATATATTAGAAATAGAAATGCAACTAGTATTATTAGGTACTTTTAAGTGATATACAAGTTGGCTATAAACGGAATCCATTACTGGGCACTCTGGTGAGCTAGTTAATACGAATTGATTTTCTGATATATCACAGCCCCTAATCCTGAACATGGAAACTGATAACTGTATTCGATGGAATTCGGACAAAATGATCACACTAAAGTAAAAGGGCATAGATTAATAAGCATCAGGTTTCAAAGAAACCGCCACCCGCGGGCAACTGTTGCGACACTAGTGTACCGAGACAATGGACAGTAAATATTAGATTATGCGCCTGTCTCCGCAATCCCAACTTCATTAAATCTCGCCCACGGCTGCCCTCTATCGACGGAACCTGTAGGCGGCTGGTTTCTAATTTGAAATGGCCAAACCTTGCTGCGAATTTATCCATTTCTTCGATCAAGTAGGAAATTGTCGTTTTACAATTTGATAGATCCCGTATTACTTTGTTGGAAATTTAAAACGCCGATATGAATATCATTTGTAACAAAATAACTATTAAGCATTCTACATTAATTGATTACATGATCACATTTGTATTTAGAAAGTAATTTATAATGATATAATAAATATAATATGTGGACTGTATATCTTATCTCTTTGCCCATCAATCTCTCGTAAATAGTACTTTAGAGAAATTGATAATTTAGACCTAAGTAATGTTATTTGTTCTTGCACATTTCGTTTACAACTTAGAACTACTTTTATTCACGTCGTAATTATTAGTTAATTTGTATCAAAATGTCATATAAACACGTTTTTCTATTTTTATACTCTCATATTTAATTCGTTGACAATGGTAATGTCAATGGTACCGGTTGGACAGAACAAGGTGCATAATTTATTCTTATATATTTATAAGTCCTGTAAAACTAATTCTTTATCCGTAAGCCTATGTTTTGAAGTCCATCGCATTAAATTTGGCTATTAAAACTGAAGAGACAATACTAATATAATAATATATTAAAGAAGCAGCTTTGGCAATTCTAAGCTCCCTAATAATTAGATTACAATTGAGGTATATGCTATATGAAAAATGTAATTTTATTACGAATAAAGTATTGCTATTCGAAGTCCATCCTAAATATAAAATAGAGGATGAACGTTAAATATAACTGTCTGCAATATTACGAAAAAATAAATATTGTTAAAGGAATGTTTGGAATTTCTGCTGCCGGGGCTGTTAGTAGCTGCTGCTATGGAACGATTTGCACTAAGCATCACAATTGTACTTGCTAATAGAACCACCAGACCGTCGTATTTGGACAAAAATTATATATTTCACTGAAAGAAAAGAGCACAATCTATCTTATCATCAATGTATTAAAGCATATGATAGCGTGTAGATTTAAAACACTTTAGTTCATAAGTGGTGTCACCGGTTGCCGCCTACTTCGTACGTTGCTCTATCGGGGAAAGCTGTTTTGACTTTTGCAATCTTGTTCTACACAAGTGTATTGTAGTGTTCACAAGGACATACATTGAGTCTCAAACAGTTCAATTTATATGAAAGTGACTTATGGCCACCATAAGTAGCTAAATTGCCGCAGTGAAATTTAACATGGCCTTTTGTTGTTAATGCCGCACCGCTATTTATTATGACCAATGTAGCATGTAAGATATATGTATTTTAAGATTGTATAAGTTATTTGTTGTTAGAAGTTTTAATTAGAACACAAGGGCAAAGTACGCTCACGTAAATGACTGCGCCTATCACAGCTGCCATTCAGAAATAACTCTAAACAATTTTTTAAATATTTAGGCGCCGACATTGTTGTTACAATTTATTAACACTAATGCTCACGATGTTTACAGGTTCAAATCCTACTCGTCATGTTGATGTGTAAATTAATAGTTACATGGAAGGTCTATTTGATTTTTTTAACATTTTTTAAAGTGTTATTCCCACACTAAGGAACTTGAAAAAGACATATCTAGAAAACGTATAAAAATTTGAACGCAGCGGGATTTGATCCCGCGCCTCTTGAACGTCCCGTGTCTCTTATTGACCGGTTTTCAAGAGGCGCGGGTTCAAATCTAGCTGCGTTCAAATTTTTATACGTTTTCTAAATATGTCTTTTTCAGGTCTATTTGAATGAAAAGTTATTAGGTACTGAATGAAAAGACAGCGTGAACGAGATGTTATTTGCGCTTCTTTATTGTAATATCTGTACGAAATGGGAGAGTTACAATTAATTAAAAACTAATCATAATGTTTTTTTTTTATAAATTTTATTGCTTTTCATGGGCGCCATTGTCGCGCATTAAGACAGTGTATGCGACAGTTGTGGCTGCCCTGGTTAAGATAAAGCGTGATGTAGAGTTCGGTAAGTCAACTAGCAATGTCTTGATTTCATGAAGACGGTGAAGAAAAGGTCGTTTCCACATTAAGTTCTCTCTGCCTGCTCTGCTAAATGGCCAAATTATATTCTGCATTCTACAATAATAATAATAAAAAAAATTGTATTAATTTGTTTAAATATACCTAAAGGCCGTTTATCTTAAACAAAGTTAAGATTAAGGTTATTGTAGTCACAGTTAATGTCAACAAACTCTATCTGAAACAAATAATCTAACGGAGGTCACGAATACACTCGCGGCATTTCACCCAGACATTTTACCCAAACAAACCAGTGACCTTATCAGCTATTATTATCACTAATTTCTCTTTTAATTACGTACAGAGAGTTGTCGCACTTTAAGTGCCGAAATTCAATTCTTCTGCGGACTTAGTGAACTTAGTTGTTCCAGCTCTATTTTCTTAACGTTCCTTCTATAGACCTTTATCTTGACAAAGTTAGGAAGTTTTAAACTGATATGCTTTCTTAAGCGTAACCGAAACGAACGAAAATAAAAAAAAAACTATTAGTAACCAAATCGGATAATTTCGAATATGTGTGGAATTTAACTGAGATCTATATATATAACGCACTCTAAAAAAATGCACCTGGAATGAAACTAATATCACACAAAAAGTAATTGATAAATTAGTGGCCAAATTTGCAATTACCTAGCCATAATCTAACTGAAATTGCCCAAAACTAACGTCTTATCTGTAATCGAAATGGAAACCGATATAGTGTTCTTCCTATATCTGTAACATCCCTAGTTGTTAGTAATCCGAATGCTATATTAGTTTTACACATTGTTGACCAGGAGTGGACCTACATATTGACTTTTTGGGCTACTGTCCAGTGCCCCGTGTGTTTTCGGGGCCCCCACCTTCCCCACACAGACACATTAGAAAATATTTAGTATAGACTTGCAAATTATTTTCTTGAAAAATGGATGAAAACCTCTTACCTACTATTACAATTCTTGCCGGGGAATTATTCTTGCTAATTTATTATACACCTTCCTACTGTTGTCTGTCTGCACAATTTGTTAGTTCTTATGTAAATGCGTGCTGTATCTGCCTTTAAAGATAATGCATTTAGTTTTCGGATTTAATCTATGTATTGAATTTTTATTTTTGTTTAATGTAATTATAACTGATGGGTCTTCATAAATAAATAAAATAAAAATATTCATTGACTAGTAATTAGCGCAGGGACCCCGAAATTGACTATCCACCCTTATTTGAATTATGTCTATTTATATAGTACAGTAACTTTTACTTAGTGTTTATCTGATCCGACTCTGTGGTCGGAATGTTGCAATGGGATAGAATTCGAAACCGCAGGCATTGCGCAATTGAGCCCAATCAATACGCTATTGTAACGTGAATTTGTGGACACAACTCGAGTGATAATATTTATTACTGAACAGCGAAGTACAACGCAAATATTGTTGCGAACAGGTTTATATTCAGTTATTTCGATCGGCGTTCTGATATAGTAAACAATAATTGAAAGTACTAATTTAACACCATTGTAGCCAAGTTATGACGACGGTAACGGGGTTCTGTGTACGAATCTGCCGCAGAGAAATGCTTATGCACAAAATATTCTTGTTTAAAAAATACTGTGACTGGTCAATATCTAAATGTACATCATATTACAAAATATTTTCTACTATTGTTCTTCTACTAATCTTATCAGGGAAGCTAACGGCCTCATAACTAAAGGAGTAACATGACATTGCTTTGGATTTTAATGTCACACTTATAGCTAAGTAGATGATTTTATTACTTGAATGAGGAAATAAAATGTGATAGTAGATAAAAATAATGCATATTTTTCTATACTGATAACGTAAAATCATTATAAATATTAAGTGGCAGTTGATTGATTTATAATAATAAGACTGTCTTAATTAACTATACTTGTAAAAATACATATTTAGAAAACGTATAAAAATTAGAACACAGCGGGATTTGAACCCGCGCCTCTTGAATACCGTTCAATTCCGTTCAATTTCCTAAGTGTGCGAATAACACATTAAAAAATATTAAAATAATAACTATACTTGTGTTGTTCAAAGAGATAATGCAAAAACACTGGTCTATGGAAGTCTTGTATAATGTAGTAAATAGTAGATTTGTTTTTCACCTCATTTCCAGATATATTTTATTCCAATATTAAGTGTGTTATAAAATTTGCTCAGCTTTAAGGAAAGAGAACCTAGTGTCAAGACACTCCGTTCTCCACTTTGCGCCTGAATTCGAGACATTGCGTGTTGAGTGGCGGCCTTCAAAGTCGCACTTTGTCTTGTACCAGAGCTGAGGAATGAAAATAATTGAAATATAACGGAACTACATGAATCGCGTTTGCAGTCTGATCGTTGTTGGACTCCGCCACGATGCGCCACCGGTATGGATTCGTTAGTTAATGAAAATGAATAGCGACATTTCTTAGCTTTCCAAGTAATTAATAATTAGTAATTTAATTTCACTTGAAAATTGTTAAATTTTAAACTTCTGATGATACCTTATCATTAATGCTAATTTTCTCCAAATGCTTTTATTTTATCGCGTTTGGTGTCATAAAATGTTATTACAAGTAATAGGGTACGAAATGTTAATTTAATTTCAAAGTTAAGTTTTACTACTATAGTAAATTCTTAATTATATTGCTTGAAATAATTACTTAAAATATTAATCGCTAATAACTCGCGCTCAAATTATAAGAGAAATTCACTAAATACACCTTAATAAAATTGGTTGTTGGGTTTCTTTATGCATTTACCGTATTTTGTAGGCGAGAGATCTATCCATTGCTCCATTCCCCACTTACACGTTATTTCTTAGACATAAGGACTATAAAGCACCAATGCTGCAATTTTTGGGACTAGACCGAAAAAAAAACATTTTTACATAACCTTTTCCCAAATTTTGACTAACTCCACAATCATCGCTTTCAATGTAACCCTCGCCTAAATTGTCACTACGAAATAAAAAAAAATATGAACTATTATTTTAAGGGATGTGAACCCGCAACCTGTTGTGAATAGGTAAAATGCCAGACATATTATCTAACGCGCCGTTCATCGTTAGTTGCATTTTTAATTGCAACGATCAACTTACATAACAAATACTGCAAAAGCGACAGTAATTTCTATGGCATGCTAATTACTTAGCGACGTTTATCTTCGAATCTTGTTGAAGTGCTAATTTAAAAATTTAATGGATTAGATAATCACTTACGAAATTGATACAAATAATGTTAAATTTTCACTTGGTCTAGACATTATAAAACCTAGTTTAGTACACTTCTTACAAGCGATACTTTTGTTTTTGTTATCGTCACACGGCTTTCGCAAGTTGCGACGTATGCGGAGAGATACAGCGGCTATGCTTGTTGGGTGGCGGAGCTAAACGCTGTGCTTTATGTACGCAGTTTCCTTTCCAGCTGATCGATCTTATACAGATAAATATTTATATAATCATATTGACTTCAATATAGGCGTTATAATCAATGCCTGAATTTCATTCAACACGTGTTTGAATTTAATATCAATTCCAATTTGTATTGTCTTATTTAAAAACAAATTCAGTTTTATACAATGTTGCTTGGGAATTCTAAATAACATGAATGTAATAACGTTCAGTTCAAGAAACAAATGTACTCGTATACTAATACATTGTGGCCATATATTTCAAGAATTTTCATTCCTCCTCTCCTACCTAGGACACCTAGGTACCTCGGTACCTAGAACAAGGTGCGGCGTTGAGTTCCACCATTCAACACGCAATGTCTCGATTCCGAGTGGAAAGTGGAAAACGGATTGTCTTGACACTAGGTTCTCTCTGATCACACTGGTATGCGAAAAAAATATGAAGCTGAAGTATAATACGTATACACATGGCTCAGTGGAACAATGTCTGATAACAAACGTGATGGTAGGGGGTTCAATCTCCACTCGGGGGCAAGATTATATTTAAATTATTTTCATCCCCCGTTCTGGTCATACAAAGCAGGACGTTGAGTTCTACCACTCTTCACACTCACTAAGTCTACGATTCGGTCGGAATGTGAGAAGGAAATGCCATGATCTTTAACAAAGGGAACTAACAAATACATTTTAATATTTGATGCTTGTATGCATCTCTTAGAGCTTAGCTTAGCTCCTGTTAAGCGCAGTTATATATATATATAACCACTTTTAAGTATATACCGGACGTAACGGGGCGTACCGCATTCCACGGTATCATTACGAGCACCGATAAGATATCTATTTTCTAAACATCTTGCTTTATTGTTCCATGTGATGTTAAAATATTATTATTAATATTAGAAATGACGACCGTTTAACCCCAATTTTGTTTGCAAAAGATAAATATGTACAGCGATAAGTACGGGTAGTATGATTTCCCGTCAACGCAACTGCTCTACAACGTTATCTAACATATAGTCAGTTATATCAACCTTATTCTCATATACAACAGATGAAGAAGCGAAGAAAATTACACCTAAATTCTAACGAAAACACCAATCGATAAGTGTAAAATTTAATTTAACAAGTGTTCAATTGTTCGATATTACACTAAAAAGTGTAAATTCACACTTATTAGAGGCTAGTACTAGTTTGTTATTGGCAAAGTGCGTGCGTACAGTGTGTCGCGTGGCTCGCGGGGTTCGCGTGTTTCCGTAATAGGCCACTATCGCCAATGCGGCGGCGGCGCGGGCGGGATGTCACCGCCGCGGGCGCTGCTGGCGGGCCTACTTCTTTGCCAACTGCTCTCGTACGGTGGCCACCAAGGACTCACCAAGATATTCTACACGTAAGATATTGGTTTTGGTTATTGGTAGAGATTGAATGATAATATTTTTTTTTATCTCCACGTTTTGATTAAATAAGAATAAATTAAAAAAAACAAAAAACACAACTAAAACATTAAATGTATGTCACAGTAGTGTCTGGTTTTCTGTTTTAGGGTAAAATTTTAGTAGTGTTGTGTTTAAAATATATATATTATAGAACTTATACGATTTTTAGCATTTTTCTCAAAAATTGTGTCCTTGATATGACTGGTATGACCTTGTTTGTGTTTTGTTAGAAACGTTTTTTTAAATATTTTTTTACATTTTTAAAGTGTTATTTTGGTGTTCATTAAGGAAATTGAAAAACATTTTTAGAAAACGTATAAAAGTTTGAACGCAGCGGGATTCGAAGCGCAAGCGCAGGTCTTGGACAGATTTTCAACGTTTTTTAAAACATTATCAAATGTAAAAGCCCGACTTTATATATTCTACAGTTAAAATTATTTAATATATATTTTTTTATCTTAAATTATCCAGAGTGTGTATTCATACCTATAAAATATACATACTTACATATCAAATATAATAAGATATATTTTATATAAAGTTAATAGTTAAAAATATATTATTCAAGTTGTAAATGTATTGATATGTAGATGTTAATAAAATAATAGTAGAAACAACAACAAAACAATTAACATTGTATGATTTTGTTTATACACACGAGCCTTCGTATTGTAAGCAAATAAATAGACACCATGTTGTAATAAAAATATTTGCAATTCCAGCAAAGTCTCATTCTATTTTATTACAATATTTTGATTTTAAACCCACCAGTCTTGTTAAATGTGAAATATGTATGTACATTGCAGACATATGTTTTTTATTACAGCTGTACCCATTCCCGCATGCCAGGGTAGTCGGCCAAGACCGCTTTCCGCCCGAATTCGATATATTCCGTGTTGTATGGCGTGTTGATGCGTTTTTTGTCTTAGTGAAGCGATGATGTGTGAAATGTAATCCTTCCCCCGAGTGGGATTGCACCCACAACCGTCATATTTGCGGTCGGACGCTGTCGCACTGCGTCACTATGGCCTTATATTTCTTTATTATCGATTCTCTCGCAGCTTCGCCTGCTTAAACTACATGACTAAACTATTTCCTTATTCGCCCGCCCGCGTTCTCATTTAAATCATAAACTTTTCTTAAATTTATAATTTAAATGGCTGTAACTTTTTAATTTATAAATTGATTGAAATTTATTGAAACATTAAATATTAAAGGAAGCTTACCACAATATAATAGTCAAAATTGTATTTAAATCTGTTAAGCTGTTCCTGAGATTAGCGTGCACAAACAAATAGACAAACAGAAACGAAAATTAATAACCATTGTTTTGGCTTCTATTACATTGATAAATCCCACTATTAATATTTTTTTTTATATATCTTCTATGTACAGACAGCGATCAGTTACATTTTTATTATATGTATAGATTATATTTCCTCTGATATCATCGACCAATGATTAGTTGCCCATTTTATACAAAATTATATGCAGCCTACTGAGGTATTTGTAACTTTTAACTAACCAAAATATTACGACTGACGTATACAAAGCTTTTGACGAAAGTAATAAATACTATGTCTGTTTTACCTTCACAAGATTTAAAACTGAAATATTTTCCAAGATTATTGCCAATTTCAATTTCCACTTTATACTTTATAAATGTGTTGTAAATGATAAATCTAACTAAATGCAAAGTAAGTATGTAATTTTTAACGTTTTAAGTGCATATGCGTATCTGACAGGTTATCAATATAATTTTGGTTATAAATGGCGGTGTTTACTTTTTATTTTATTTTTTCTATTTTTACGTTAATAAAGGTTACGCTATCGCGGTACAGCTAGTAAGTGTCAAATTAGGCGATGAGTGCGGTTTCATATCTCACTTTAGGGGGTAAAATACATATATAAAAAAAACTTTTGCATTACTAAGTGACTAACACAGACAACAGCCAAAAGTAATGGATATAGAAAGCTTTAATTTAGCACTAATAGAGGATATTTCAATATGAAATCTATAATGTTATTTATCTCTCTATATGTTATCTATATCTTTATAAATCTATATCTATATGAAATCTGAAATATTGCCAAATATAACTAGCATTTATATTTAAAAAAAAAAGATTTTTTTTATGCAGAAAGACTCTTTAACCAAAGAGACACACAATAATAATATTTAATAAATTAATCATTCAATATTACAATAACTTGTTGTAGCAATGTTGAAATGGTTTTTTAGAAACATTGAATTCGATGTTTAATCGATTGATTATATCGATTATTTAATTTCGAAATTACACATAATGTAAATACTTAATTGCGTTATAACTTAAGTGACGAAAAATTATATTTATTTTTTTTATGTAATTGGTATAAAATATAATCGAGTATATCAGATTGTGCCTGTTATTATTGGTTCCTACGCAAGGACGCGCTTTATTCGAATAAAACTCCCAAAATTTACTTTCGAAAATACAAAGTTAATTTATTTTAGTTTGTTATTATATATATATTTTTTTATTTAAATAATAAATTGTAATTACAATGTACCTTTTGCAATATAAAGGTAATATATTAGGTAAAATAATATATATATATGATCATTATGTAAATTGATTTGAATTTTTTTTTTTGTAATGTTTATTATTATACCTATATAGATTTTAAAATGTTACTACCTATTTATATGTAATTTTGCGTTTTGGACTAGAATTATTAAGCAATTGTAGCAATTATGAATATAAATGAATTGTGGACTCAATTTATAAAATCATATTTTGTGGGTGAAATGTTCGAACGGGAAATTAAATTCATAATTCGCTTACGCGATTTGGTAAATGCGAAATGACGTTATGCTCCAGCACTCAACCCGTCAAGTCTTTCCGAATTTGGCGAAAAGTGGAAGGGTATTCTTAGACAGTTTCCAAGAGGTGCGTGTTCGAATCCCGCTACGTTCATATTTGTATACGTTTACTAAAAATGTTTTTCATGTCACTGGTGTGTGAACAGCACTATAAAATAAAATGTGAAAATACTTAATTTACTTCTGTGAATAGAACATAATATATATTTATGGCGTATTAACTAAATATTAGGGAATGTTCTCTTCCCCGTTCCTACATCAGCAGCATCTCAATTGAAGCACTGATTGTCTCAATTGGTTACATCACTGGTGCTTTTGTTATAATGAAAGTATATTGATAAAGTTAACAGGTCTTATTGTATTTAATTTTTTTTTCTTGTTGCTAATATTTAATTAATTGAATTGGTAAATGACAAAAAAAAAACTGTTGTGAAGCTTTTTCTTACACAGCAAGGTAGGCAGTGAGTGTCAAGACACTTCTGTTTTGATGCCTTGCGTGTTGTCTCGAAACTCATCATCACACTTTGTCTTACCAAAGCGGAGAAAAGAAAATAAATGAAATATAGTTCATCGCGGTTCGATTAAACTGTAAGGTAAAATGATTGCCTTTAGTACACGTTTCTTTTATAAACGCGTTTTCTCTCTAAATTTGCTCTCAAAGTTTTCTCTAGTTTTCTCTCTGTATGTAATTGCAAAGTTCCCTGAAGTAAAAAACTGCGTATATATAGTCCATACTCATTATATTTTCGATGTCCACGAACAATTACTTCCTACTGCACTAAAATAATCGATTATTGCTTAAATTTAAAATTAAGCTATAATCAGATATTAGCAATTTAATTTTAATGAGTTTCAATTGATTTGAATCGATATTTTATTTGTTTCGGAAATCCTAGTATAAAGTAATGTTGGTAAAAATCTAAAAAGATTTTAAAGTTATTTTTAAAGCTTGTATTGTATTTTTTTTTTATTTATAATTTTTTTTTTAAAAATTTAATTTCGTATTTCAGAGTTAAGATATCTCTAGTTTTTTTTTAATTAATACCGATTATTTCTATTTCCAGGTTACCTGACACGGGGCAACCTCCTATACTCATCTCTTTGGCGGAGAACGCGAAGTTGGACTTAAGAGGTCCAGACGATTTATTGTACGTTAATGACTCGGAACAGCACAATGAGACTACAATTTTTGCTATCGTCGACAACCCGGCTAACGAAGACGAAAAGACAATAGGCGACAGTGTAGAGAAAGAGAGTACGGAACCTCGGCTCATTGTAAAAGCTAAGCCGATACACGAATTCAGGCAAATAGACGACGCATTTCAAAGTGCAACTTCTGTGCCTGATATTGAAGTTATAGTAGAATCTCAACCTGAAGAAAAATTGGAAGAAAGCATTGCGACGAAACCCGAAACACCTCAAGAGGATATTCCCTCTTTCTCAGAATGGGCTCAAAAACAATTAGCAGAAGCTGAAAAGAAAGACACTGTTTTAAACCATTCGAGTCAACCTAGTCATAGTAATACGAATTTTAGCAGCAAAAGCACCAAATTACGAACAAAAAATTATGCATCGCTCGCATGCGGTGCAAAGATAGTTGCAGTCAACCCAGAGGCGGGTTCAGCCAGTTCAATTTTGTCGGCTACTAGAGATGAGTATATGCTGAACACATGCAACAGCCGCATTTGGTTCGTCGTGGAGCTCTGTGAAGCTGTTCAAGCACAAAAAATAGAAATAGCCAATTTTGAACTATTCTCCTCCACGCCCAAAAACATCGCTGTGTATTTCAGTGATCGTTTCCCTACGCGGGAATGGGCAGACGTCGGTCAATTTACAGTCCAGGATACTAGAGAGATACAAAGTTTCGATTTGTATCCACATTTGTTCGGGAAATTTATTAAAGTGGAGATGCTATCACATCACGGTTCTGAACACTTTTGTCCGATTTCTTTGTTCAAAGTGTACGGTACTTCAGAGTTTGAAGTGCTGGAAAAAGAGAGTTCCCAACACTCTGCTCAAATAGATGATGATGAAGACGATGAGATAATAGACATCCCAGATGTTCCAGCGGCAGAGGTGGAACCCTCAAAGAATTTATTCGGGTCTGCTCGAGACGCAGTTATGTCTATTATGAAAAAAGCTGCTCAAGCATTAGTTAAAACTGAAGTTCCTAAAAATGTTTCAAGTGAACGTAATGACACGTCGACGGATAGTATGTATAGGAAGTGTTGTTCACCAAGCCATATAATAGTGTGTGATAATTGTAGTGAAACGCTCTATAACGATGTGTATGAACTGCTCAGCTGTAGCTCCGACAGACTAACAAGCTTAGTGCGCCAAGTGTTCTTAAGAGACACGTTGAAGTGTACAAGTGTGTGTCAAAGTTACGGTTTAGATTTTAAAAGTACAAAACATGTAGAGTTCGGCGACGAACGCGCTGCTTATATAAACGCTTTGTTCCCGCCCAAGTATTTAGCATCTTTGTGTAACATTCTCGCGATTAAAGAGAAAAAAGTAGTTTTAAATACGAGTTTCGAAACGGAAATGAATGTCACCTCGAACATTACTGTGGGTGAAACGCTTCAAAATATGAACAGTGAAACAAATTCAGAAAAAGTCATACTAGCTCCAATTAAGAATGAAACGGGTGATGATAAGAGTGATGTTACACCTGAATCTGAAGATAAAACTATTGTACCTGATCAAAAAATTGATAACACACCCATAGAACTAGCAAATGATGAAAAAGAGAAATCAGACACATGCAAAGAAGATATTCAAGCTATTCTAGAGGAGAAACAACCTGTAATAGAACCTCAAGAAGAAATCATTATAGAAGAAACTGAAATACATAATGATAATGAAAATAAAGATAACTCAAAAACTGATGTTAAAAATGGCAAAGACATAACAATAGAAAAACCTAAAGAAACTAATGGAGACGAAATTAATGAACAAGTTCTGATGGATAGTGAGAGTTTTATAACAGAATTGGACCAGATGGCGGTGGATCCCACACCGGCGGGGACACCCGCGCTCAACCAGAACCAAGCCCAGGCGACTCTCCAGAAAGAATCAGTATTCTTAAGGCTGTCAAACAGAGTAAAGGTGGGTTTGTTAAACATTTATAAATATATTTAATTAGCAATAACATAATGTGAATTTTAGTTAAATTTCCTTAGATAATAAAAACGTACTAAACAAGTGTTTGTGTACATTATGCGAGTATAATCGACCGTTAAACTGATTAGACAGTAGTGTATTGTCTCTTCCTGTCTTATAGCAATAGCCTAAAAGTAAAAAAAAAAAATAGTTTACATTTACACAGGATGTTTGGTAACAGGATGCAATAGAACATTTTGGGCCATATATATCTTAGACGAAATTTGTTAGTTTTTTTTTAATTAAAGATATATGCGAATAAAACTCCGAAATGTGACCATAAACTTCTGTTACTGTAAATAGCGTTTTTTAATGTTCTTTTTTGGAATTCGTTGGATCGGCAGAGATGCCGAGAGAGGCCGATCCCTTGGCCCGCTTAGCCACCAGATTTAACTCCTCTCGATATCTATGTTTGGGGACAACCTACGGCTCTGGTGTACACAGGAGAAGAAATCAAGACTGTAAAAGAGATGAGACATAAAATGATGATAGCGTTCCATACCATATCATGCAGATAAAATTACCACTTAAGAAAATATTTTTTAATTTTAAATATTTTTATTTCCTTATTCTGGTGGAATAATAAATCACTAGGTACCTCCAACTAGCATATAAGATGTATGTACGAGTAAAGTTTATCAAGAAATTTTATATTTCAGCCAATTAATTTTGACGATATGCGTAATATAGAAATATAATAAATCTAGATCCATCATAAATCATGTTTACCATAGCGTGCTTTCTAAAATACTAGTCGACAGTCAACGTAACTGTTATAAATTTATAGGTTTACATAAATATTAATGAGTTGTAACCAGATACTAGAAAATGTGATGTAAAGGCTTTTCCCAATAACAAGCATGTCCATTTTCTATTTTATTATTTCCTTAAAAAAAGTTTTATTATGTTAATTTTGAATGTTAAATACGTTGCTCATAGTTTCTTTTGGTTAAAATATTTTTTCTTAATATTTCTTTTGGAGTATTTGATACGGAGTTTCTTTTATATTCTTTAATTTTGCATTACATAGAAAGACCTGGTAAAAAATAAGTTTCGATACGTTCTCTCTCGAGAATCGAACTCGCAACTATGCAACCGTTGTATGTGGATGGTCTTTACCAACTACGATGACACTGTTTTAATATTTTTTTTTATTTACAGACACTTGAAAGAAACATGTCATTGTCCGGACAATATCTAGAGGAGTTAAGCAGGCGGTACAAGAAACAGGTGGAGGAAATGCAGAAGTCTTTTGAAAAGACCATGTTACAAATGACTGAGGAGAGGAAAAAGAGCAATGAGAGAGAACAAAAATATTTGGAGCAGATGACGAATTTGCAGGAGCAGCTCGCACAAATGTCAATAGTCATGCATCTACTGATGGAGGAAAGGGAAAGCTGGTTCGGCAACATAACTTTTACCAAATTTATAATTTACCAATCTATCATCATCTCAATTGTTTTCTACTATATGTCCAAGAGAAGAAAACCAGAAACAATATTGGTGCCAATTCCAAAGAAGATAAAGAAAAAACAGGATAAGTTTAGAAGAAAGTCAGTTGAAGGAGTCTCTGGTCATGGCACCCCGTCGACCAAAAAGCGGAGACCGAGCGAAGAAGCATTCCAAATAGCGAGGCAGTCCACAGACGAAATGGAAAGAGAAAACGAATCGGGAGAGTGGCAGGTCGCCAAGAAGAACAGGAAACGGAAGACTTCAATAATTCATCGAAGTATTGATACTGAAGTCAGAGATGCCGCTCACGACGGCATCAGGGAGCTTCAAGAGAACACTATCACGTTAGACGAAGGCGTTTACTTCGCTCCAGTGCCAGAGCCCAAGGAGTTCCCCGACACGAAGGCGAAAGAGTTACCAAAATCGAACGGATCTTTCTTTAATAATCTAAAAAATAAAACTATGAAGACTAGGCGGCTGTCATCGCCGGCTTTCCTTAAAACTTTCAATAGGCAGAGCAGCAGAAGCAATCCTAGTCCAGTAGTGCGGACTTTGGAACCTATTTTCAACGGGAAACTAGGGAAGAAAGCTGCCTCAGAGTCGCCAACGGGAAGCCTGTGGTCGGAATCGACGGATGTATCCCAAAATGGTCACCCAGAGAGCGAGAACGGTGGCAAAAAGAAAAAGAGCCTCAAGAATATACTTAAAAAAGTATTTTAAATTTTATACATGTTTAGTATATGGTTAGGTTGCGTGCGCTATTCAAGTTATTTTAAATTATTGTATGATATTCGTGTTGTTTAGACCTCTATGGGTGCCAATTGTGATAAATTAGGGAGCCTAATGCTATTTCATTATATATGTGCGGTTATGTTTGTTAGAATGCCAGTATTTTATGTATGAAGGTCGTGTGATGTCGACTACCACAAAAAAAAAATGTAAGGAAATCAAACTGTGCGTCTGTATGTTTATCATGGTACTTAGTTTTTTTGTTCTTGAAAAATTATCTATGATTTGAAGTATACGTTTGTGTCTACAAAGTGTAATTTTCAAACGTTGAATATTCTTTTTCGACGCCATTTTGTTTTGTACAATTTACAATAGAAATATTACTACAAGAAAACTTTACTTTATTTTGATATTAGTTTATATATTCTTTGTCCAAAAATGAATTGTGTTAGAAAAGGAGTTTTTTTGTTAATAAGACTCTATTTAAATTTATAGTCGACACTTATAGTTATGTGGACGCTAGTCGAGTGTTTGGGGAAACAAAGAAGTGGCATTAAATGCATTAATATATAAATATATATATATATATATAGTTGTTTTATTTTTACACTTTTAATTTAGCCATAGTTATTATCAGAATGGTTGTTAATCCAAAATGGCCGCCACAAGAAAATGGCATTCAATGGGTATCGAATGAAAGGCCTTAACTTTTAGAATACAATATAAAGACAAAAGTATTCCTGGGATAAAGTGTGAAGCTAATGACATTAATAAGCTTTACTTATCATCATTTTTTTTTTAATTATTTGAATGTTTGTAGTGGCAAATTTAATATAGATGGTATTTTAGAAGGAATTGGTAAAGTATAGAACCCAACATGGCGGTTATTTATATACTGATATTTACGCAATTGTAGAACAAAATTGATAGCAACAAAAAAAACAATATATTCTGTTCGTTGTGTGATGCGCTGGTCGCGGTTTCTTCGTGCTGGACGAACTAACGTGGTCCCTCGCTCGTCCTGATATCGATGGTACCGCTCTAGCGGGACCAACTACTGAGTGTGAATAACACAATGTAAAAAACAAGTTGAGATTCCACTGCTTAAAAAAAATTTCATACATTGATTTAATCAAAAAATAATATACAAAAACGGAAATGTATTGTTTTTTTTATATCACACATTATTAGAATATAGTAATATATTTTACTATAAATGTATTCTACGTTTAATTCTTAATCTTAATACTGTAACTGTATTTATGTGATAAATAAATAGGCTATTACAAGCACTTTCGATTCAATTCAATTAATATTAAATGTCTGTATTGTCAGTCTTAGTGGCAACTACCAATGGCTAGGAAGGCAGTTATGCTTAATGCAGAAGTATCATATTTTGCATTCAATAAAATACAAATTAAAATAATAAAATACATAAAAGCTATTTTATCATATTTAACTTACCGTACCTTGTACACTAGAATGTATGAAATAATAATTATTCAAATGGAATAAGGTATATATTTTTTTAAACATCTTAAATGAAATCATCCATCTTGGCGCAGTGGGGGCAAGCGTCAGACTGTAAATGTTATTAATCATGAGTTCGATTCCCACTCAGGGAATTGATGGAAATGTAAATTATTATCGTTTCTCCACTCTGGGATAACATGCGGCGTTAAGTAACGCCCCTAATTATGCAATTTCTCGAATCGGGGCATAAAGGAACACTAACTTCTCTGCGATGCGGTAACAAGGGTGAAGTTCAAAATGAAAAATGAAGTTCAAGTGAAATTAACTAAAAAGTCACCGAAAGTAACTTGTTGAAATGTACATAAAATTATTCATTGGAGTCATATCTTAGTTGCATTCTGAATCGTTATTTAAAAATTTTCTTCAATTTAAAAAATTAAGAAATATCAATTTTAATCAGCATATATGAATAATATAATAATATAAATTGAAAAATATATTTACAAAATGTATCAAAGTTTGAGTGCAGCGAGATTCGAACAAGCGCCGCTTGGAAAGAGGTTTGAACCCCGCTGCGTTCAAATTTTTATAGGTTTTCTTAATATGTTTTTCAATTTACTAATTGCGTGATTAACACTTTAAAATAATTAATATGAATAATACAAGTTTTGTATTTAAAAAAGAATATTTTATTATATATTTCTGCACCTATATATATTCGAAGATATTTTTTATAATGTGAGCAGTGGTGCAGAAGCGAGCAACCTTTTCTAGCAACTTACCGATCCAAATTTTTAAAGTTATTAGCGCGTTATAATCACCTTTTTTAATAGTAACTTACACTATGATAATACGCTAAGCGCGTTTTAACCGGAGCGATTGGCGGCAGATGCGGGGAGAGACGCGGGCGGGAGTCAAGCGAGTGCGATTGCATTACACATGTGCCTAGATATATCCAGTCAACATACAACATTCATTTGGTACAACTTATTATATAAGCGTGAGAATATCTATCTATTAGTATCAAATAAAAGCTTTACTATATAAATATATAAACAACGAATTTGAAGCCGATTCCTTGTGTAACTTAAACTTTCCACCCAAAGGTACACAAGTTCGAATCCCGATACGACATACAAAACGCTCCATCCCCAACTTGACCTACGACACAATATTGACCGATTGCAAAAAATCCTTCAAATCGACACACTTCAGATTAACCAGACTCTTTTGTCTCGCTGTAAGATTCAAGTTCTTAGCCGCCATTTCTAACTCCTCCAACGTATAACTCTTGCTGTTCGTCGCGAAAACTATTTCATTGACTTCTTCATACAGTTTCACCGTCGCCAAGTGTTTGAAGTGCTTTTTTAACTTATCTATAATAGTTTCGTGTAAACATGTGTCGCGACACACTAAATTGAGGATGAAATGGCCTGGAATGAAAAAAAAATGTTTTTTTAATATTATAAAACAAATTTTTAAAAAGTTTTTTTAATATTATAAAACAATATTTTTAATATTGAAAGTTATCATTTTAATATTTGAGGCCGTCGTGATGCATTTGGACTGCTTTTGACTGCGAACCATCATTACAGTCTGTGACGTGCATTTCATTTAGTAAAAGTTCATTTAGTCGCCGTTGCGCGGAGTTTACCGAATTATCGCTCGAAAAAACACTAAAATTTGTACAAATAAATGCGAGTAAATTTGTTTATTTGAAATTTCTACTTTTATTCAATATTAACTGCAAAATGAAAACTACACAATAAACTAAACGATTAAACTATTACTATTTAAAATAAATTAATTAATATTTAACTAAATAAATTATTTTAGTTTGCGTTTGTAGTATTATAATAAAAATGTTAGAAAATACTAAATTCCCAATTTATATTATACACCGACTGACCCCCGTCTAGTCACGTACAATAAACAAAAAAAGTAAAGCCAAGTGGTTACTAGCTTGAAGAATCTTCCTTAATATATAAACCTTAACTGTAATATATATCCGTTAAATATTTTTGGAAAATATATAAATATTTGAACGCAACGGGATTCGAAGCGGCGCTTCTTGAAAATCTGAAGCCATGCGTTCTACATCCAGCTACGTCGAAATTCTTATACGCTTATTACAACTTATATTCGTAGCATCTCTGTAGAGAGATTTTTAGAAATTTCTGCTACCCAAAGAATAAAAAATATAAGAGAGAATGCTATTTATTAAATATATTTAAAAATGTTTCTCCGGTTTCTTTTTATAAACTGTATAATGTAATAGATATTAAGTTAGCCTATACAAATGACTACAATACATATTTCAAGAATCAAAGCCACCATAAAAATAATATTAATAAGTAAAGCTTACTTACTTTGTAGAAGAATATTTAAAAAATTACAATGTGTGGAAGTAATATGATTTGAGTTTGGTGCAGGTTAGCTGTATGCATAATATAAATGATAAAACTGTATAAATATACTGTATAAATGATAAAATTGTAACTTTTGTATTTGAAAGAGCAACTGTTGAGTTTATTTATGGCTCTTCAGCAGAACTGCCTTCAGAGCTGGGTAACTTTATGTTCATTCGAAGATTCAAAAGTGCTTGCAAAACTCTATTTGAATATATATATATATATAGTATATTTTAAATTTGAATTTAACTGATGGGCTTTACGGATAAGTTACATTATTGTATACAAGGTTTCAAATTATCATTATCTATTAGCATCCATAGCGGGGTTAGCGAGGTAGCTTCAATTTAAAAAAAAATATATATATACATACCATCTTTAGCAAGCAAGTTGTCGACGTGGCGGAGCACCTGCTCCTGGAGGAACTGCGGCGGCGGACACGAGAGCCCCCGCGAGCGCTCCTTGCTGTCCATGTCGAACATGACCGCGTCGTACTGCGCACCTGGGAATTCACAAACGAAGCTAAACTTCTAATCAAGTGAAGAACATCTAGTAGATGGCCTTTTGATAGATAACCCATAGTCTTATTTATTTTCTGTGGTTCAATTTAAAAAAGAAAATATGTTAGCTTAGCCAAGCAAGTTGTTTTGTTTTGAAAAAATATTAAATAACCGATTTAAATATATATATTGATTAAATATATTGATTAGCTATTAACTAGCTGCGCCCGCGACTATGTCCTACGACTAGTTCTAAAATAAAATTAAGTTACTCCTTATTGCATCAGCTATCGGCCAGTGAAAGTCTCGTCAAAATCGATCCAGCTATTCCAGAAATTAGCCGCAACAAACAGACAGACAAAAACAGTAAAAGAAAATCGTGTGTATATATGCATGAAATAAAAAACGGTTATTTTAAAATTACAAACAGACGCACAGTTTTATTTATTACTATAATTTGGTGTTACATCAATACTAACATAAATTATTACCTTAATAAAAAATTTAACTTATCGTAACTGCACCGGAAACCGTCGAAGCTCTCTTACCCCTAAGCCATGCGTTCTACATCCGGCTAGGTCGAAATTCTTGTATACTTCGTATATACGAGTATACGTCCTATATTTCATATTAGATTCTAATTTGTGTGAAAAAATCTACGTGCCGCAAGGTTACAAATAGATAAAATAAACATCTTCATACTACTGTAAAAACCTACTTACACACAAAACCTGTCTCAACTAATTTATATCATCACAAAAAAAAACCAAAAAAATCTTACCCTCAGCCGCTTCGTCTTTCAAAAAATCCAATCCATCTTTGATCTGCACCTGCAAATTGTCATCCACTTGTAGTCCAAAGTGTTCTTTGGCTATGTGCAGCATCTCCGGGTCCAGGTCCACCGCAACCACTTTCAGGGTCTCGAAGCACTTCTTCAGGAACATGCAGAGGCTCCCCCCGCCCAGACCCAGAACCGCCACTCTCCTACTAGGCGATGGAAGACCGACGCACATGAACGAGTGATACAGTGATACGTGACCGAAGTCCACTACTTGTTTGGTTTTGTTTTTTCTCTTTACTGCAATGGAATATATATTTTAATTCAATATATACAACGCTATGGTTTTTCTATAACAAAATAAGAAATAATGTTTAATTAATAATTTTAGGATATATCATTATCAAAATACAGTACTCATTTATAACTCTACAATCTACATTGCAAAAATCCCCTGTACGGGACCTGAACCAACAACCATTACATAAGGTCACACACTCATTTTGTAACTGCACCACAATGGTGACCTATACAATACCCAAGTCAAAACAATGGACAGTGGACGTAGCAGTGGGACATCACCGTACTGTAAAACGCGGTTTAGTGTGGGTTCCATTCCCACTCAAGTATGATTACAATAATCAATTATATTTACATTTCAAGCAATGATTACAATACTATATTATATTTCCCTATATGCTCTGGTTAAACGAGACGCGAGTTCCGCCACTAAACACACAATATGCCGATTTCGGGCGGAAAGTGAAGTACGGAACAGCTGTAAAATAAATACTCACCAGTTTTCAATTTGGCTTCAGATTGTACTAAAAATTGGTTATCCAAGAACACAAGTCGTCTGTAGGTCGATCCCTCCACATCGACATCCTCCACCACAAAGCCTCCCGAGACCTTGGAGGAGCCCTCGTGCACCTTCACCCGACGCCCTACGTCACTGCCGAGCGACAGAAAGGGTATCTGATGGGGGAACATGGGGACAGTATGATAAGGGATGATCTATAAGGGACAATGGGGACATAAATTCTAATATTGTACAGAAAGTGTATGTATGTATGAATATTTCAAATTATTATTTTTACTTCACTTTTGATCAACGATTATTGTATTATCAATTTTTTTTTGAAAAATCAATTTCTAGTGTAAGTTTATAACTGTTTTTTTTCATTTAATGTGTCAATTTAATTATGTATATTAGTGAAATTACTTCGAGCACTACATTAAACAAACCATAACATCGGAAAACCAAGCAAATATGAAGAAAAAAACACTAACCTGCCCACTAAATCCATTTGGGACCAGCATCTTAGCAGAATGTGCCAGTTCCTCCTTCACAGCATCCAAGCTCTGGAACAGATGGCCTCTTCGTAACACCGCCACAACCAATCTACCGAATCGAGCTGAATCCTGTAACTGGCGTCTTCCTGCTGGCGTACCGAATAACCACTCAGACTCTCTAGAGATGAGATAGACATAGATAAAAAAAAATATTATTAATTTCTATATATCGGGTATAAAACTCTTGAATTACTGAGTAAATGACTGGCAGCACACAGTTCAAACTACTGGGCTTAGAAAATTTAACATTTAGATTTTTTTTTGGAAGTGTAGGGAAGTATAGTAAGAGCGTTGTAAGTTGAATGAATTTGAATTCGTTGAGCGTTGTAAGTTGAATGAATGAATTTGAACTTATATTTTTTAACATTTTTTTTTAGTGTTATTCGCACACTAAGGCAATTGGAAAAGACATATTTAGAAAACGTATAAAAAGACATATTTATAAAACGTATAAAAATTTGAACGCAGCGGGATTTGAACCCGAGCGTCTTGAAAACCGTTCAAGCGCTCTGACCACTAAGCCATGCGTTCTACATCCAGCTACGTTGAAATTCTTATACGCTTATTACAACTTATATTTGTTGTTAGCATCTCTGTAGAGAGATTTTTACAAATTTCTGCTACCCAAAGATTATTCTACGAACAATCGTCTGGCAAGAGAAAATGCTATTTATTAAATAAAAGACATATTTAGAAAACGTATAAAAATTGTGAACGCAGCCGGATTTGAACCTTCAAATTTTAAAATTTTTTTACATTTTGGTAACATTTTTTAACACATTTTGAAGGGTTCAAATCCCGCTGCGTTCAAATTTTTATACGTTTTCTAAATATGTCTTTTTCAATTTCCTTAGTGTGGGAATAACACTTTAAAAATGTTACCAAAACGTAAAAAAATTTGAACGCCTCTTGAGAGGCGCGGGTTCAAATCCGGTTGCGTTCAAAATTTTTATACGTTTTCTAAATATGTCTTTTTTGAATTTGAATTGAATGAATGAAAGAACAATACTACAATAGACGTCGCAGAACCGACGATTGCGTAGTGTTTGGAGGCAGACGCGGACGGGCGACAAACGCTAGTGATTTCATGACGCATTGTGTCTTGTGTCAATCCCTCGTCAACTCTCATTGGCTGCTTGACCGAAACTGCGCGAAATTTACGGAAAGCCAGCCAAATATATAATATGCGTTCACTATATATACTAAGAGAAATTTCTATGGAAACGGGAAAAACTAGTTTGTACATTTTGTAGTCCACGCAGACACAGTTGCGGACAAGAACTAGTTCGTAATAAATACTTAAATTATAAGTCAATGTAATTTTCATTACGCGGCGTAAGTAAGTAAAACGAGTGGATATATTATTTTCTATATATATGACGGAACCCCGTTTTGTCTAACAAAATTATGAAAACTAAATATTAAATAATAATATGTGTTTATATAAATAATAGTTCAAGTGAGATTTGAACCCGCAACCATCTGCATTATCACGTTCAGTTGCACAACTCGGGCCCGTTCGAATTTCTGTGAAAGTGAAACCTGGTAACATCCATTAATTATTTATAAGATATCTTATTTAATAAATGGATGGTTGTTTTTTTCTAATGAGAGGGATGTTTTCTGTTTAGTTTGGGAAACTGGGTTTTTGACTTAGTGAATTAACCAAAGTTAAAATTAAGGAAGTTACTTTCAGTTTCTTTCCTAACTAAATTGTTATTTATGATATCAGGACATTTTGGATATCCGGCTTCGATTAACTTTCTAGAACTCGAGAACTCTAGTTACTCTAGGAACTAGTTTCAGCGAAGCCGAGTGCTAGCAGTACAGTAGGCAATAAACGCAAAAATAAACTGTGTAATGTCGCGCGACTGACTCGATGCCAAGCCGAGAAATTAATTGAAATGTACGTTATTAAATGTAATAAATCAGTCAGCTTATCTCCAGCAGTGGGCGTCATACGGCTGAAATGACGAAATATAATAATATTTTGATATAATGGGACCAATGGGAATAAGGCCAATGGGACAGAGCCACCTGTAGATGCGATGATTGTGGGTTCGATCTCCGCTCGGGGTAATATTTTTTTTTAGTTCCACGCATAGCAAGATGGGCAAAAAGAACCTAGAGTCAAGAGACTGGGCCTTCCACTTTCAGCCCGAATTCGAGACATTGCTTGATGAACGGTCAAACTCAACACCACGCTTTGACTCACCAGAGCAGAGGAATGAAAATAATTTAAATACAGTAGGGATCGAACCCACAACCACCGCTATTACAATTGGATATTCCAAGAGGCGCGGGTTCGAGTCACACGACGTTCAGATTTTAATGTTTTCTAAGAATATTTTTCCTAATGTAAAGAAAAACAGAGAAATAATAAAAATAATACATTTAATTATTTTTTTAATCAATTGTGTTAAAATAAAATATTAAAATATTGTTATGTATATAAATAATAAATATGTTACGTTTTTATGCATAAATTAAAGACTAGAAAAATTGAGACGATTAGTTTATTAATATTATTTGTTATTATAGAAACTCAGGCTTGTGAAAGCTTATGAAATACTTACATACAGTTTATTTCAAATAAAAAAAAATTAAATGCTCAGTCCACATGTCCACAATGAAAAAAAAGGAAATTATTAATTTAATATAAAACTTATTTGTTTAATTTTGCCTTTTACACACACTTTTGCCAATTTAAATAAGAAATAAAAAAAAACGAATCACAGATAATAAATATGTGACCGGTAAACCGCTTTAGCCGGAATCTGGAATACAAGTGCGTTAGTACAAGTGCGTACTGCGTTGGTGTTTGTTTATTTAAACGACGATTGACGAAGATATATACCAGTGGACCAGTTTAAACTACACACTTGTATAATTCATGTTTATATGTAATATAATTGTAAGCTAATTTTAGATGTTTGTTTTGTGTTTACTTCAAAAGTTTATTTTGGCGCCAAATCATACGTCATTGAATATGCCAGTTTCCAGTTTGGAATTCGTTTAAAGGTATGTATATAGTAATTTCTAATAAATTGTAGTCTACAGTAGGATGCAAACACGCAACGAGTGTTTGTTTTATATAAATATTCTAACATGTATGGATTTGTGAATGGCAAAACTGAAATAACGCCATTGTCGTTGATTCAATTCCAAGAGGCCCCCTCTTATATCAATATAATATATAAAATTATTCTGTCACTCTGACAGACAACGTACAGCTGTAACCGGTGGATGTAGAAAAATGAGTTTTAGCATCTAAGTCCTTGATACCTTTTGTAGGAGAACTTAGTCCACTAGGATTTTCATGAAAAACTTTCTCTACAAAATGGGAAAAAAAGGGATTTTACAATCAAAACTATTCAAGGTAGAAATGTGAATAGTATACAAATCATCTAAAAGTCTACGAACACAGGTTTCAGTCAGCAGCAGAAGTCGCTCTGGTTAGTCAAATGTCAGCATTGCATATTCGTCAAAAACGTGATGTCCGAAGGCGAAACGTCGTAAACAATGTGAAAAATTTGTTGTTTAAATAAATTTTCGGATAAAGATCGAAAATAGATGGCAAGACAAATTTAAAAAATAATTAAAAAAAACAAGTATACCAATCTCGTGCTATGAAAATATTTATTGTCATCGGCAAATCTAACGGAAGAAGTGAAATGAAGAAGAAAAAAGAAATCCTCTGTCACTGTTCCCATTGTAGGATAATAGGATATATTTATATTTTAGAAACTCTTGCGTCGCGGCACGTGCTAAACGTCGAATGTCAGCTAATTACCATTTCAAGCAGCTTCACGCTTTTTCTCGTATAACTACTACTAGGTAGTCGGAGAGAACCTGGTGTCAAGACAACCCAACTGCAAGACACTCCGTTCTCGGCTTTCCGTTCAAAACCCATACATTGCGTGTTGTGTAGCGGAAGTGGGTACCAGAGCGAAGAAATGAAAATAATTTGAATATAATCCCATATTTTTTACAAGTACTATAATACTTAGTAATATATACGTAAACTTCTAAAATAATTAGATTGAAGTCTTCTAAAATAATTAGATCGCTGTCTGTATATGGAAGATATGTATAAAAACATATTATTGGGAGCATTTATCAATGTTATAGAACCCAAAAAAATTATTTTTCGGTTTGTCTGTGCGTTTGTGGAGGCTTATTTGAGAAACCACTTTAATGCAACCTCAACCAATTTTAATACAGTTATGTCTATTGTATTTGATAAACTCCCTTTAACAATTAGAGTTTCTTTCATTATAATCAGTTTATAAATAAGTTAAGTTTGTGATACCCCAGAGTAGGACTGGAACTCATAAGGCATTTTTTCGTTACATGTTTAATTTAGAAAATGTTTAAAAATTTCAACGTAGCGGTATTTGAACCCGCCCCTCTTGAAAAGCTTGAACGGTTTTCAAGAGGCACGGGTTCTAATTCCTAAGTTTGCGAATAACACAAAAAAATATTTAATTTTATTAATTTATAAAGTTATTCATATTTATAGTGAGAACTTTATTGGTATATTTTAAGAAACTTATATATAATTTCCTATTTCTGTATATTTTCCTATTTCTCAAAATATAAATAAATGAATTTTAAAAGAAAATGCACACCAGCCGCAGATTTTAATCCTATATCGGATCGGATATGAAAACGGACTGGGCGCAATTCCAAACGCCTCCATGCAACTAACAAGATGTTTCTGGACAGCTTATAGCAAATACTAAACAAATAAACTTATTTCTATCGCGTTTTTTAAAACTGAAAACAAGCGTGTAGGTGTGGCTGCTGGTTTATTTCTAGACGCGAGACAAAAATAAAAACTTATTTATATATTTCATTTACACATTTTTGGACCACATGATGGACAGTAGTGACGTGTCACTATTTCCTTGGGTTTTGCATGGGAAAAAACGAGAACTTGATGCACTAACTTAAAAAATATATATACAGCTTCATGATTTTTCCTGCAAAGGAGGAGTCGGAGAAAAGGTATTACGAGTAGGTAGTATAAAACAAATATTTTGTTAACATTTTTTAAAGTGTTATTCCCACACTTAGGAAATTGAAAAAGACATATTTAGAAAACGTATAAAAATTTGAACGCAGCGGGATTTGAACCCGCGCCTCTTGAAAACCGTTCAAGCGCTCTGACCGCTAAGCCATGCGTCCCACCTCCAGCTACGTTGAAATTCTTATACGCTTATTACAACTTATATTTGTTGTTAGTATAAAACAAACATAGTTGGATGGTATGCTTAAATATTGAAGTGGAATGAAATACTATAACAGGTTGATGTTTTTTTTAACATTTTTTAAAGTGTTAATCGCACACTTGGGAAATTGAAAGACATAATTAGAAAACGTATAAAAAATTTGACCACAGCGGGATTTGAACCCGCGCCTCTTGAAAACCGTTCAAATATGTCTTTTTCAATTGCCTAAGGTTAATGCTTTTTCTATCAAAAAAAATAAGTGCTACATTTCCAGGAAATTGGTCTGTAGAAAGTGGTTTGAACTGACGCGTGATGTGACGATAAAAATGTGTTAATAAACATTCCTTTGAATTATTAATTTATTCAAACGATTATCACGTTTTGAACCCACATCTATCGTTATCTTATCGACAGACAGACACAAAACTTTTTTTTTTTTTATTTATACGAGTACTATGTCACCACTAGCTAATTTCTCGCGGACGAAGTCGCGGGCACAGCTAGTTTTAAACCACAACTAATCACGTTTACAGTCACACTGCTCTATTATTTATGTGGACAAATGATGTTACAATATGTATTATATTAGTATATATGTATTTTATAGATATCAGTATTTTCTGTCTATTTACTAAGATATGAAAGATATCTATGTATTTAATTATACCCATTAACCTAATTAAATGTATTAGGTTGAAATAAATGTATAGCTATAAGATCATCCTTTGTGTTTCACATGTTTGCAATCGTTTCTTTTTTTAATTTCTTTTATAGTAATAATATTAATTGTAGTTGTGGTTGGAGAAGGTTGGAGCCCATTGTGGGGCAGTGGGACAGCGTGTGACTGGATATGAATGGTTGTGAGTTCAATCACCACTCGGGGTAATGATTATATTTAAAAACATATTTTCATTTCTCTGCTCAGGTTTCCTAATACAAAGCAGGAGGTTCAGTTCAGCCACTCAACACGGAATGTCTTGAAATTAAATAAATGTTTAAGCACATGTTTTTCAAGCTTACCTTCCTTGTGGTACAATAAATACAGCATATTTATTAATAGCTTTAGATTGTTTCTGATCCACTATGTATAGCGTGTACCTAGGCATATCCTCTCCTGGTTGCATTAAATCTAAAGTTACCTTAAAATGTGGAATATAATGTACAAAAACATAAAAATATATTTATGGCTTAAAAAATTGCGATATCCTAAAATTACTGCACCATCGTGGTGCTGTAGGCCTCTGATTGTAAATAGTTGTGAGATCGATCCCTACTCAGAGTCAAGATTGTATTTAAATTATATTAATTTCTCCAGTGTTACTAGAAAAATTGTGGCATTGACTTCCGCCACTCAACATGCAATATCTCAATGACAGGCTCACAAGTGTAATTATATTCATACTAATATTATACAAGCTGAAGTAACTGTGGCTGTGAAGTCAAAGTGCTAAACCTTTCTTTTTTTGTTTTTGTTTTCATTAGTTTTACACAAAAGGCCTCCAAAATACAATACAAAACTGCTATACTTAACTTAAATTTTGAATAGATATATCCACTTACTTCATCCTCATCATCTAAGGAAGTTTTAGACAAGCCGTTGGTAATAAATGCAGTATCTTGGACAGATTTAATACATGCTTTCATATCTTCAACCGACTCTAGTCTTTGCATTTTGTCCCCTGCTAAACATACTTCTAATATCTAAAAGAAAAAAATTATGCTATTGCTTTCTCAAGTATATATATATATATATATATATATATATATGTGTATTGTTTTTGTCACATAATAATTTATTTAACTTTTTATTAATATAAGAACCTAGTGTAAGTACATATTCCAAAGACTTACTAATTTAGGCATTTCTTTGAACTTTGTTGCCACAACAACAAATACTGGTAAGGTGACCCCATCACCATTTTCAGCATTTTTCTGTTCTGCTTCATGACATCTAATGACACGGAACATCCATGTTGTATCGCAAAAATATGACAACAATATCTTTAAAATGTGACTTTGTAGTAAGGATATACAAATAAAACGACCCCCCATCTTTAGTATCCTCTTGATTTCTCCAAAATATTTCTCAATTCTTTCATTTGTTTCTTCTAAATCATCTGGCATTAAAGCATCTAGAGTTCCTTTGTCAAGTATAACATTAAATGCATCATTCCCAAAAGTCATATTTAGGGCATCCATGAAGATAAATTTCATATTGGTTCTATGTGCATTGATTGCCTTCATCTGCTTTATTACAATTTCTGATACATCAATGTTAGTAATATTTTTATTACCGACATCGTAGAGATCTGCACTTAAACTTGAATTACCACAACCAGGTATGAGTATCATATCATTTTGCTTTATATATTTGTGTAGATGACCACATAACTCTAAGTATTCTCCGTACCTTTAAAATTAATTTATGTACAATATTTTTTACCATAAAATAATATGCAATTAACTCGGTCTAACAAATATTTACCATTCAAATGCTTTATTGCCTCGTTTCTTGAAAAATTTATTCCAATAATCTTTTTCGCTAAACTCTTTATGACTTTTAGGCAACAGGTTCATGTTGTATTTTGAGAATCAGACGTTATTTATTTCGTTAAACTATCTAACTTTAATCAACATGCTCACATACACATGATCCCGAAGATTGTTTTCCTGTCAAATGTCAAGTTGGCAATGTCAATAAATACGCAGACGAAATAATAAATTAGAAACTTTACTTTGAACAATAATAAATTATTATTAATTCTGTATCATTAAAACATAATATTTTAATTTTAAAGACCGAAATGAATTTGATTTCGCTGTAGCTTAACTTTAGAAGTCGTCATCCTATGTTGTTTGTTTACTTTATTTTCTACTTAAGAAACTTTATTAATCCATTTATTTATAACTAATTTAATGTAATTTAAAGGCCCTAATATAGCTATAAGATCTTAACACATGAAAGGCAATTTTTAAATAATTTATCTATGTACATTTCAATAGTCTGTGGCTCATATTATCTATGGCTTTTATTTTTTAATTGTGAATTTGTAGGAACTGTTTATTGTGTAACTTACTACATGTTAAGATTTTTTATAAAATAATTATGATATGGCGCGTGTTTGAAACTAATATGTGTTATTCAGAACAATGATAAGCGTATAATAATGGTTATTAGAGATTTCAGTGAAAGTAAATCGTGGATTCAACATCTAGGCCTCAAATAAAATATGGATAACATAAATAATGATAAATGGGATGCTCTAGCTACCGTTAAATCTTTTGACTTAGGTAACTTCCTGTCTTTTATTATAAAATAATCACAAATCTCACAAAACTTACTCATTTTCCTAGGTACATAAAATAATTTTACTTCAAATATACGTACACTTTTGCTGATGTGTAAGTCATTGAAGTTGATATGTAGCAACTGATGTAATATTGTAATTTGTATTGAAAAATTATTTTCGAAATGTCATATATTATTTAATATAGACTCAATTTTTTTTATTATTTATTAAAATTTGTTTTTAGGTAAATTTATTTTTAAAATTTTCTAGAATATTCCCTTTAGAAACAAATATCACCTATATTTTTGTCTTTTTGTTGTGCTTATAATATGTGGAATATATTATTAAACTGAGTGTAAACTTTTAAATTAATAATAACTCAATAAGGCACAAGTAAAAAACAATTGAAATACACTTTTATTAAAAACTAGTGTTAACCACTAATACCACAATATTCCTAGAACTTTGAAACAAATAAATTTTATCAAATATTGTTGTGATAATTGTTTCTAAACTGCATTGAAAACTCTTACATATATTTTTATATTAAAACAGTAAATTTTGTAATTCTTTATGAGGCTGAAACATAAATAAATATGCAACAGCATTGCATCTGCAGTGTAACAATGTCTGACTGTAAATACAACAGTAACAGATTTAAACTACTAATCAACTCATTACTCTCTTTCTAACTTGAACAAAAAGTGAAAAAGAAAGTTAGGTTTTCTGTTCCTGGACTATATATGGAAAATGTGTGAAGCCAAAAAAAATTATTTGTGGTTGATTGCAAAAGATAATAATAAATTTTATTTGAAATATTATAAAAAAACTCCTGAAATTGTAATAAAAACATATTACAAACTTTAATTTCAGGTATAGCTCCTGCATCTGAACATGATTCTGTCTTACAACAGAGTATACATCAAATTGATGTAATCAATTCTAACGCCACTACACCAATAAGTCTTCTTATTCAGTCTCTTGTCAAACAACTATGTATGCTTTTAGAGAAAGATGTGACTCAAGCAAATCAACTCTACAATACAATTTGTGAGAAACTTCATAGTATGAACTTGATTGACGATTCCTACGCAATGGGAGAGTTTGAAGTTATGAGGAGTCAGTATCAAAGGGCATTGTACCAACTGGTCACAGTGTCCATCGGATCAGAAATACCTATCACTATGCCTATATCTTGGCCTATATCAAAATCAGGGATGGAGTGGTCTCGATACCACAAGGAGTTTGAAGAACTGCTCTTTATAGCTGGTGGTGGATTTGGCAATGTGTTCAAAGCCCGACATCGTTTAGATGGAGTGGAATATGCTGTTAAGAAAATTAATATTAAATCCTCCAATGTCAATACAATAATGACACATTTAGCTGAAGTCAAGACTATTGCTAGTTTGAATCATCCCAATATAGTCAATTACAAGGCTGCATGGCTGGAACCGATGATTGAATCTAAGATCAAAAAGAGAAGGAAATTTAATATATATATGGATAATGATGAGTTTTCATTAAACACTAATCAAGTTTCATCAGTTTATAGAAATGTTATGAAGTCATTTAAAACATATAATTCTAAAGAACTTCATCAAAAGCAAAATTTGTCTGATTTTGATATTTCATTCCAGAACTCCAATAGTCTAGACAGTAATGTAAGTGCAGATGAAATTAATTCTGAAAGTGAAGAAGACGAGTCTTCTAGTGAGCAGAATGCAGTTTGCAAACTTCTATCTGGGCAAGAGTATGAGGGTTGCAGTCAAGTCAACTTAAAATGGGCAACCCTTTACATACAAATGACATATTGTAAACAAACTCTAAAGCAGTGGCTAGATGAGCGTAACAATCATATAAATATGTCTAGAAAAACCTCTGATGACCTAACTCTACACCACAGTGACTCAACTGATTCCAACGGATTGGAATCTGCCTTCTCAGACTCAAATTGTCCCCCTGCATTTTCTCAGTGTGTTCTAATAGATATGTTCACTCAGCTAGTTCAAGGCCTGCATTATATACATTCTAAGGGTGTGATCCACCATGATGTGAAACCAAGTAATATTTTTGTTGGGCCAAGTGGTAATGAGCTATTAGTTCAATTAGGGGACTTCGGCTTAGCCTGTCCTTTGCAGCAGTCTCACAGCGGCTTGGCACTTGGGACTCATTTGTATGCAGCTCCTGAACAGCTAGATGGACAATGTAATCCCAAGGTAAGTCTATTTTATTGAAAATCATTTTATGTAAGACAACTGTAGTGTATTTTAAAAGTAAGTATCTGTTTGGATGTGCTGATGTGTGGTTCATGAATACTATTGTTTCCCCTGTGTAGAGATAAATAGTAATTTTGTCATATACTGTAGCACTCTCATATTTAGAAGTATCCTCGCATACTTTTCTTTTACATTTTGTTTTTAACATCTACTCACACTCACAAACTCACATGCAATTTTTTATTTTTTACAGAGTGACATGTATTCTCTTGGTATAATACTCCTTGAAATGATAGAACCATTCAGTACTGATATGGAACGAGTTATAACAATCACTGATCTAAGAAAAGGCCAAATCCCAGCCCACCTCACTGCCAGCTATCCCAAAATAGCTCACATTATAGGCAAATTAGTTCAAAGAAGACCTAACAAAAGGCTAGATACTGCCCAGCTATTGCAAGAACTTAAAAATTTCAGTGAAAACAAAGAGGATACTATAAAGTTACTCAGAGAAGAGCTAGCAGCAAAGGATGATGAAATAGCTAAACTTAAAATGATGCTAGCTAACACTAATTTCCGTACCTAATAATGGTTTGTTATTATCTAAAATCTGATAAGGGGTTTGTGGTTATGTCACTATATTTTGAACCATATGAAACCATTGAAACATATGGAGATTACATATTCAAGACTTAAAATAATTTAGCATATATAAACAAATAGTAAAATGTGATGATGAATGTGATTTAAATTAATTATGAACAACTTAAAACGTAACAATTTGTTCTTTCACAAAGTAAAAGCTTTCAAATTTCTATGGAGTTTGTTTTTTTTTTATTTCTGTAAAATTGTAATTGTAACATTTGGCTTTTTGAAAATATGTTTTTTTCTAAAACAAGAAACTTGTACTTTGCTGTGCTTTTTTAAATATATTTCGTCATAAATGTAGCAATTGATGAATAAATGAATAACTTTATTTTCTGTAGTTATTAAGCTCTTTTATTAGTTACACTAAAAATGGATTGTTTTATAGATTATAAGTATTACTCTTGTTTGTGCATCATTCAGCGTTATTTTTAAATAATTTTGTAGTTATGACTTGAATCAAGTATGATTGTGTGTTATTTAATTTAAAATAAAAAGTGAATAAAATTGTCTTCGTTTTTTTATTAAATAAAAACCCAATTTATTATAAAAATTTATTTACAAAAAAGTTAACCGCATAAATTAACATCTTAGACTAATTTATATGTACAGTCTTAATATTATTTTTTTATAGTAGCCACACTGGCGCTATTCTGATTCTATATTCAAATGATTTTAGTAAATGAAAATGAATTGAGATTTTGTCTCTTTCTCCGTCAGAATATAGAAAGAGATAAAAAATCACTGGGTTAGTAATAAGAGCTATTAGCATTCTATATAATATAATATGGTTGAATCGCCTTTATAGAAACATTAATTGAAATATTGTTATTTAGTTATAAATTAATATTATCGACATTCGGACGTTATAATTTTCTTATTTAATAACAATTTGAAATGTTTTTAAAAATACTTTTTTAAATAAATCTTTTTCGTGGCGACTTCGTTAATTAAAAAGATATATGCATTTAAATGTATCAGTAGCCTATATATCATTTGGCGGGTTACAAGAGGGTGTCGACGGCGTGTATGACGCCGTTCGTGGCGGGAATGTTGTGAGTTATCACTTGCGCGTTGTTCACTTTGATGCGACCTGGATAGAAATTAAATAATTATAACAAATATACGTAAGTAAATAAACTTGTTCAATTAAAATTGCACTATTTACATTTAATTAATCAATCGCTTTTTCTTTTTTTTTCGAAAATCTTATTATATTGTCGACCATATTGGTCTTGATTGACAGCGACAAAAGGTGAGTGAGGTGATTAGGGTGCTCAATCTGTGTGAAAAATGCAAGCACTGTACTGTATGGAGCCCGAAAGCCTAAGGCTGGACAAAATAACTTTTGAATGTAACTGATTTCAGCTATGACATCCAGAACTTAATATTAAAGCTACTATTATATTATAAATAAAACATATTTTTTTGTTTTATACTCGTAAATAGAAGGCTTGTTTATTGTTAAAAGAATAATCGCTATAATTGTTAAATCTCAGTTTAACAATTACAATCTGTCTAAGTCCTAGAGGACTTGGACTTGGACAAATATCTTATTCTGAAAAATATTCGTCATATAACACTTTATAAATGTCGGAAAATATAGACCTACAATCATTATGGATTCCGAGGAGAACCGCGTACAAAAATCATATATAATTATAAATAAGCGTTTGTAAAACTGTTATTTGAAACTTTTTTCAGCTTTACGCTATTTCATAGACTTTAAAAATCTTTTTTAAACATTGTGTGTTGAGTGGCGGAACTCAACACCGTACAAACTCTTCCGTTAACTAATAAAAGCACCGACTCAACTAACAAACTACTTAACTAAATAACTAAACTTACCACTGCTCTTCTGTAAAGTGAGCGGCTTAGCGTCTTCCATAGAGTTTCTTAGCTGGTAGTATCTCATACCCGCACTGTACAATGTACCGGGGAGGACGTGCCTCGCGACTAACGCCTTAGCAGCCACCTTGTCTGAATACCGGGATATCTCGGATGCAGTTAGGCGAGAAAATGCGGCGTCAGTCGGCGCGAATACAGTGTAAGTTTTGCTTTCTGAAAATTTTGTCATATTTATTAATTCATATTTATTAATTGTATCTATAATTTATTAATACGCGAACAGACTAATTTAGAATAAAACTCAGTCATACTTAAAACTTAATGGACGCAAGAAAGCGATGAGGCCAACGTGACTGAGCGAGTGTGTAACTGTAAACGTGATTGTTTGTGGGTTCGATGCCCATTTGGAGAAACGATTATTTTTAAATTATTTTCATTTTTTCACTCGCGTATGTGTAAGATAAAGCGCTGCGTTTAGTTCCGCCATTTAACACGCAATGTTCCGAATTCGGTGTAAAGTGGAGAACGAGTCTTGATACTAGTTTATCTTTGATTACTATGCAAAAAAAAAGCATGAAGATAAAGAAATATGTATACAAGTTGTATTAGCATTTCTATTGATATGACAAGATCTTGTCATATCAATAGAAATGCTAATACAACTTGTATACATATTTCTTTCGGTTTCTTGCGTCGATATAAAGAAGAAAGTCAGGAAGCCAATATTTACCATAATAATGCATTAGAAATATATAAAATAAAATATATATATATATATATATATATATAACCTCACAAACATGCAATTCACTTACAGTTTTACGAGTTTTACACATATATAAAGTGACATACACGTTGCTACGGCAACGCGCTTTTTTCGCGTCAACTTGACCTTTACTTAAGATTAATTTAATTGTTCATTACATATTTTATAGTTCATGCCTGTGGGTTCGATTCAGAGGAATATTGTTGAATGGTTAGTGTGCTCAGACAAAGCAAGGCGTTTGGTGAAGGTCATTCTGTATGCAATATATAAATATGAAGAACAATAAAGAAAGAAATTACTTAATCTAAACATAAGTACACTGTATCCAATTCCGTGAAGTTTAGAAGTGCGTAATAAATAAAGTTTTTGACCAAATAATAAAATATAACAAACGATAATCTATACATATAATAAAAAACTAAGTGATAGCTTGATGTCTGTACATGGAAGGTGTATGAGAAAAATATTATAAGAAGCACCTATCATGCCTGTAATAGAACCTAAAACAATGATTTTTAATATTTTTTACAGTTTGTCTGTGTGTCTGTTTGTTTGTGCATCCTATCTCAGAAACTAAACTAAACCGCATTAAATGCATTGTCGTAAGCGTTCCTTTAGTCTTTATTTCATTTAAATCGGTTTATAAACAAAAAAGTTGCAGCTATTTGAATTATAAGTTTAAGCAAAGTTTATGATTTAAGTAACAACGCAGGCGGGTGGAAAATTGAATTAGTTTAGTCACGTAGTTTACGCAGGCGAAGCCGCGAGCGGGTCGCTAGTTAATTTAATAAATAACTTACCAGCAAGCGTGTCAGCGAAACCGCTGGCAAGTACCGCTTTAAGGAATATAGTGAAGCGGCGGTCTCTATCCGCCTGCAGCGTCTGCACTAAGTCGCCCACCGGCAGCGGGAACATTACGCGGTCGACCGCGTGTGCTATACCCTGATCGTTGAAAACATATTTAAATAAGTTCAGCTTAAACTAGTTATAAGGATAAATATATTTTTAGAAAACGTATAAAAAATTTGAACGTAGCGGGATTTGGACCCACGCCAATTACCACACCCACGCTATGCGTTCTACATCGGGTACGTCGAAACTGGCTTAGACGGTTATTTCAATTTACTATGTGTGTGAATGACATTTCCACAAACGCTAAAATACAGTTATCTGGATATTTTTTTTGTAAAAGGTAAAACTTTGAAGCTATCATGGCACAGTGTGATAGTATTTTACTGTATACGCGATGGTTGTGAGTTCGATGCCCTGCACGGGGAACGATCATATTCAATTGAATATGCGGGCAAAACGTGAAGCTGAAAAAAATATTTGAAATTAAATATACTCCGTATCTATTCCTCGGGTTAGGTTAAAAAGTTTAGTAAAAATCTTTTTTTATATCTCAAATGTGTAAAAAGTACTTTAAAATGTCTAAGTCATGTGTTAATGACGGTAATGTTTTCTAAAAACTTCCCATAAACATGCTGACAAGTAAATTAAAAAAAACAGATTGATAATTTTGAACGGGCTGTATAGAGCCTTATATAATATAATTAGGTCGGAACAATCCAAGAGATATGAAATTCAAATCTTGCTGCGTTGAAATTTCAATTCCAGACTTTTATTACCATTTTATTTACAGTTTCACGCTTTATCCTGCATATCATGACGAGCCGTTTACCACACGGACTACTTTGACATATGTGTAAAAATTTATAAGATATATTTAGAAAACGTATAAAAATTATAACGCAACGAGATTTAAACCCGCGCCTCTTGAAAAATACGTTTTGTTTTGTTGTCTTTTTCAATTTCCTAAGTGTGCGATTAACACTTTCGCTATTAAATTACACATATATTAATCGGTCAATTAAATAACAAATATCTATTTATGATTAGGGATAACTGTAAAGTGTTCGGAACATCGAGTTTTCTAAAATGTGTTTTCGAATACCAATAATTCAATTGAAAATGTTCAAACGTAACTATGCTTACTTGAGGTATATGTATATCCTTTTTGTCGTCCAGGACTCGGGCCCCGTTGATGGTGGTGACCCTGACTTCGTTCCATTCGACGTCGTGCATGTCGTACTGATTGACCCTGAGCTGTGTGCCCGCGAGGGACACTCCAGTCATCTCGTCTTGTAACGAGCCGATGTCGAAGGCGCCTGGGATCACGTGGTGGAGGAGTAGCTGGAATGTGAATTTTTTTATTTTTCGATATTTTGGCGTTTGTATAATAGTTGAATTCGGACAAGAAGCTTCATTTTGATCTAGAATTATTGTGTTACAGTTAATTTAATTGTTGTTTTTTACTCGTAAAACCTCTAGAAGTAGATTTTGAAGAGACAGGCTTGTGTGCGTTGCATTAAATAAAGTATTATTTTATTTAATGATTGATAAATAAGGTATACTTATTAGTTAATTACATTATACAGTATAAGTACTTACCCCGCTCAACAATCTGGGGTTGTCACGGAACTTCTCTTCCGCTCTATCGGGACCACCTAATTGAACTAGCAAAGTCCTAAACGCTTTGTCTGTCGGTGCAAAAATTGTATATGGGCCAGTTTCATTTAATATGGCATCTAAACCTGACTGTTTTAGATATTTCGCGGTCGCGAACAAACCATTTTCTTTTAAAATATCTATCAGGTCTGGGGTACCGGACTTGGCGTAACTCAAATTAATTGTAGATTCTTCAAAATTTGGTGCTGCACTGGATCCTATGACAACTATGTCTTGAGGAGTTGTTCTGTACGAGGATGTGGAGTAAACTGGAGTTGTATTTATCACTGTGCTGCTGGGGAGGTGGCTTCTCGACGGGGAACTGTAACTATTTCTATTTTTAATATAGTTTGGTGTTGAAGATTTCACATAATATCTTTCACTTGTTGTTCCCCGTGTGGTAGGAGGGAACGTTTGAGCTGGAGGAGTAGGTCTAGTTGATGGTATTATTGTGCGATAGGTAGGCGCTGGGGTAGTTTGCATTGGATTTGTGTGTCCAGAATCACCGTAATTAGAAGTTGTCACGAAACTCGTATAAGTTGATGGCGAGTGTGATGATTCTGCGATATAATCAGTTGTAAAAGTAGATGGACTTGGAGTAGTGGTTGTATACGCACTGTTGGAAATTTTGGTTGGCCCGGGCAATTGTATTTCTCCTTTCTTGATTTTGTTTAATATATCTTCCACTTCAGGACCTTCTTCAGTTTGTTGACCATTAGCTTTTACGCCCTTTACTTTAAACGTGCCATCGTCCTGTTCTTCAAGGAAAACAAAAGTGACTTTCTTTTTGTTCTGTAATGTGTTTGGTATCTTAGAAACCTCTTCTAATTTTCCGTTATCCGCTTGTTTAATTAATTCGAAATTTGCACCTGGTGGGAGGACTCCTTTGGTCAAATCATCAAAAGAGATACGACTCTCTTTAGGTGTTTCTTGTGTTGCAGCTATAAGTTTACCTAAGTCCGGACTATTCGCAGCAATCGCCCCTTGTGGTATTAGGTTTGGATTTGTGGTTCTTATAACTTCGAATTTCTGACCATTTAAAGAAATTTCACGGGATGTGAAGTTTTTCTCATTAAAATCTTCTGGATTTTCCGCCAAAGCCACTTTAAGTTGCTTCAATATGTCTGGTTTTTGCAAAAGAGCGACACTCTTTGCTCTTAAATTGTCATCAAAACCTTTAGTGTCACTTTCTTCTAGAAGATTTTTTATTTCATTATAAAGTTTTTGTTTATTTCTATCTTGTGGCGGAGGTCTGGTTCGCATTGGAGGTCGAGATCTATATCTTGCAGTTGTCGGACGTCTTGTTGTAGTTGTTGTGGTTGTCGTGGTCGTAGTCGTTGTGGTCGGGTGATCTTTTTCATAAAGTTCAACAGCTTTTCTAAACAAGTTTGTTTCATGTGGAAATAAAGGTCTTCGCTTTTCCTGAGTTCGCTTCAAGAACTCATCGTAACTTTCCGTCGTTGTATAAGTTGGTATGGATTTAGTAGCTTGTTTAATTATAAATTCTTCATGTAATTTTTCAACTTTTTCCTGTTGCTTCTGTTGTTGCTTTTGTACAAACTCCTGATGTTTTTGTATGAGCCTTTGTCTTTCTTGTAGTTCTTTTAATTTTTCTAGATTCTCTTTTGATTGCTGTTCATAGTATTCTCGTAGTTGTGATACAGACTGGCCATTGTATAGTTGAGACTGGCCGTGTGAAGATTGAAATGGGAGTTGCTGATTATTTATGTTTTGAGGTGCTAAGTTTGGCGCAGCTTGAATGGTGATTGGATTCGGTCCGCTAAATGCATGATTTTGAACAGGGATAGAGTTCAAGGTTGGAAGAAAAGCTGCTTGTGTAGGCCTCTGCTGTGATAAATCAATAGAGCTATGAATGCTTGGATTTGGATTAAAAGTCGGATGTGAATTTTGTGTGGGCAGCGGCCCATTACTCTGATATGCTGCCAAAGTTGGAATCGGTTGTGGTACATTTTGGGCATGTTGTTGAACATGAGCTAGATTCTGAAGTTGTAGGTTGTTTATAGGATTAACATTGGCTGGTTGGCTGAATTGAAATCCGTTATTACTTTGTACGGGAACATTATTCGGAATATTCTGGGCTGGCAATAAATTATTGAATTGGGGCACGTAGGGCTGCTGAAAGATCTGTTGCGGAAACTGGATGGGTGGCGCGGGGCTACTCAACAAGCTTTGCTGCTGTTGTTGGAAATTTTGTACTCCATATCTATTTTGATGGTCATGGAACAAAGAGTGACCCAGGGATGGTTGTCTGGTTCTGTCAAAGTCATTTTCTATCTGAAAAAGAAAAAAAAGTAAATGTTAGTAACACTGTGTATTTTATAGTTTTTAAATCTCTCTTGATTAGATATTAGATATATTTTTTAAAAAACAATAAAATTGTACATATATTTTATACAAATAAAAATATAATGAAAATTTTCAAATTAAAATGTCAAAATGCATTTAGAAAATATTAACATAAATATCTTCATAACGTTTTCCATTCGCCAGTATATATTTTTTTGTTGTTTACATCATCACTTCAAAAACATAAACCCATTTAGGGTTTATAGTCCATACTAATATTATAAATACGAAACTAACTCTGTTTGTCTATCTGTCTGTGACGTCATCGGCCAAACCACTGAAGCGATTGTGATGAAATTTCACATAGGATTTTGACACATTGAGGATTGGGATGAACATATGCTACTTTTTCTCCCATTTCCTTTAGTTTTCATTGTTTTTTAGAAAAGTCCGTCGAAAATACGAATATTTAAACTAGAATATTTCAACTAAAAAAAAATATTTAAACTAAATTTTAAAACGCCACTACACTAGTATTCCGTGAGTTGACACAGCAATTTTCTCGAAACAAACGTACATCCATACGTTCGTGACGCATCAGTAGCACGAAAGTGCATTCTTTAGTCTTGCCAGTCTCGGACTCAGAGATATGAGATCCAACATACTTTTGCTGATATCAGTAATTATTGCGAAACAAATATTTATTATAGTTTACCTATAAAGCAATTAAGACTCTCCTACTAGTCTCCTACTAGACTCTCCGACTAGTGGCGAGATGTGATTTTTTTCCACAGATATGTGTAAAAAATTTATTAAAAATCTCAAAGGTTCACCCTGGTCGGTAACAGGCATATTTCGTTTAGTGTACCAAGTTTATTTGCATAATATTGCGTTGAAATCAATTCAAATAGATTTTTGTTAGATCATTTAATAGTTATATTTATTAATAATTTATTTATTTATTATAACGTACAAATATACGTTTTTGGTTATCAGTCTATTTAGGCAAAAACTTGCCTATAGGTAGATTCTTCCAATACGCATATAATAGGATGTATAGGACGATATAAAAGATGTTTGGAAAGCAAAAGAAATATAAAATACTATGGAAAATTCTTATTTAAAGCGTTCTTCTTATTTTGTAAATTATTTTTTTATCTCCAAAGGTTGTATGTTGCTATTAGCAATGACTGCCTTTGTACATTCTTTTGTTTACTTCAAATAATATTTTATTTCTATGCAAAAGTATAGTTGTATCTGATTTTTTTTTCCTTTTCTAACATTCTTGTATATGTATATTAATATTATTATAATATATATAGAAAAACGTACATAAAGTTCATCTCAGCGTCTTACTGTAAGCGCGATGGTTTTAGGTTCGATTTCTATACGAGTGAATGATTATATTTAATTCATTTTCATTTCTCCACTCTAGCGACACGACAAAGGGCCGCGTTGAGTTCCACTACTCGACGTGCAATGTCTCGACTTGGGGCGGAAAGTGGAGAACGGAGTGTTTTGACACTAGCTTCTCTCTGCCTACTAGAATATGCGGAAATCTAAAAACATATTACATACATAAAATATTCGCTACATTAATCGACTCTCGAAACCGGTAAAAAAATCTCATACAGGATGCACGGCGCGGTAAAATAGCCACGTGTCTCATATGGTAACTTTCTCGTCGCGATGACGAAGCCTACTTTCAATTTCGTTTAGCATAACTTTTTGTTTTAAAGGTCATAGCATCCGTTGCGTAATGGCGAGTAGCTAATAACGTTTGATTCGGCAATTGATCTTTCTAACGCCGATTTATTAGAGATTTTTTTTCTTCGTCTCTCCTGTATCCGCGATAGGCAGAGATAACCTAGTATTAAGACCCTCCGTTCTCCATCTACATACTGCATGCGATTATTCTTAATGGTCACCAACTTTTTGGAAGAGGCACTATATACCTAAATTATAGCCTGTATTTCGACGAACTGACAACCAATAGTGATTTGAAGGTACTTGCTATCAAACTATATATATTTAAGATCAGTCAGTCGTCTGACCTAGATTTTTTATTAGTTGTGTTCTGTAAAATTTTTTAGTCTTAGGAATTACATTTGCTGCAATATTTTTTGGCTGTTTATGTAAAATTTGGATTACCCTTTTAAATATTAATTAAATAGCACTGCGTGCTGAGTAAATTAAACTTTTTTAGAAATAAGGCAAGCATTTACTCTTTACGCTCTTTCCCGCATAGCAGGGTATTCAGAGAGAACCTAGTGTCAAAACACTTCGTTTTCTATTTTCCTCCAGAATTCGAAACACTCAGTGTTGAGCTCAAAGCCGCGCTTTGTCTTGTTCACCAGAGTGGAGGAATGGAAATAATTAAATCATGATCATTCTACCGAGAGGGAATCGAACCGAAAACCATTCGCGTTTGCAGTCACTACGCCACGATGGCCTCACCATTACTAATCATTTGAAATCTCTATCAACAAAAACGTACGTATATACATCTTCATATATAGGTGTATAGGTGTAAAAGACGCGCTTCGAATCGGAATCGCCGGCCGGTTTCCGTAAAACTATGAAAGCGAACTCTCGCTCATTAAATGCTATGTCTACGCGCAATGTGTACTCAAGTGATACGACAAAGCGCTATTGATCATCTTTTTCTATATATTTATTTCTTTATAATAATTTAATTCTTATTTATTTCTTATAAAATAACTAAGAATATTGCATGCAGCGGTAATGGTTAAAATTGTACTATGTATATTTAATTGTACTGGATATATTATTTATTTTATAATAACGAGCGTAGTGGAATTTTGATTGATTTAAAGCGATGGTTGTAGGTTCAGTGTTGTTACATAGGTGTGTTAAACAGTAATTAGTTTGAAAGTAAGATTAAAAGGGGCTTGCCAGGATATTAATAGACAACCTTCGACCATCCATTCTCCTATTTCCATAGAATTACATGCTTGCAACATTGCGTGATGAGTGGTGGAAGTTATCGCCGCACTTTATCGAACTCATGACTGTCGTGTTTGCATTAAAGCACTGCACCACAATAGCTCAGACACATATACAATTTATATTTAACGATACATCTGCTCACACTCTATAAAGCAAAAGCAGATGCCTGTATAACGAGGCTGGAAACACGAATATATATTGTAATTTCATTACTACTTTGGAACGAATGTCCTTTTTACAAGCTTTATGCGGATGTAGGTGTATGAAAGAGTGCAGAAAGCCAAGCCAGTTAGAAAAACGCAAAAATAATAAAATAAATGTCGCACAACTGTCGTAAATGGCAAGTGTTTGACATACTCAGTTGTAACTATAGAGATAAAATACACATTATTAAGGCAACGTGTATCTTACGCTTCCACTGGGCTAGTAGTTAAGAGGCCCCTTAAACCAACACTTGGGTCCCGAGTCCCAGGCTCTTTCTGAAACTCAATAGGCCTGGCTGAATCCACGGAATGCTAAGGAGTGCCTTCTCCGAGTCTTCGGAACGAGATCGTATCTTACAACTATACCGTTTAGATATATTTGTGACCCATATTATTTGTAATTCAATTCAATCACTCCAACATTTTTACATAATTTACAGCAGTTAAGTCAATTATGGTTAAATCTTTGATGCAACCAGTAAACAAGTAGGTTCAAACCGCAGTTACGCTAGTTATCAAGGAAGTATCGCCAGCCTTAGGATTCGTTGACACGTAGAATTGCGCAACCGGAGAATCGAATTCGCTTACTTACGTAAAGCTAACCGTTACAGGAAAACCTCTGAATATATTAATTACAGATGGCGATGAGTTGGGTAATTTGATGCAAAATGTAGTCTAGAGTTTAATTTGTATGACTATATGTGGTTCACACAAATCCCTTTATGGAATATGTAAGTTCTAGTCTCGTTTGAAATATGTATATTTCGAAACAGTTAAATATAGGACAAAATAAAATATATGCAATTTATTTTTAATAAACAAAAAATATATTGAATTTGAACAATGTTTCGAATTTTGGCGAATCGTACTTGAGACTTTGTTCTCAATGACAACTGTGTTATGCGGGAAGTTTGTATATTTATAATTTACTTCTCTGAAATTATTAGAAAAAATCAGATAAGAGGCACCTCTTATATTTAATAGATATTTAAAAAAAATAATAAACAAAAAAGATATGTAAAACAAAATAATTAAATAATTGGAAAACGGTGTCTAATAATATACAGATTTAAAGGCCGTAGAATAATATAGAAAAAACCTCCTGGTATCTAATTAATTAGATATGAAAACCTTAATTTACTGAACGATTTTTGTTAAGTTATTCTTTTATTGTAAAAATACGAGTAACATTATCTATTTATATATTGTAATGTTTTTTTTCTTGTATAATTTTAGCTTTGTGTTGAGACCATCTTAACAGTCGCTGACTGTAGGTTTGATGCCCACTTAGAGGAGTAATTAAATTTAAAATATTTCCATTCTTCTACTCTGGAATCGGTGGAAAGTGGAGAACGGCGATACTTCCTAGATAATGGCCTTACTTGTTGCATAAGAGATTTTACCATTATTCATTTCTATAGAGATATCTAAAATATATTATACAATATTATGTTTGTTTATATTTTTGTTAACATTTATTGTTACACCTTCAGAACCGCAAAAGTAATACTTGTTCCCACACTCATAGATTGACTGGAAGAAATCTATATCAGAGTACTTTGCTAACATTAGTGTTAATTTTGTATTATTTAACGTTACAAAGTGAATTAAAGAATATATATATATAAAAAAACTTTAAATATGCCAAATCATGCTCTTCCGTCAGTATCATTTTCTTAAAAAGGGGTCTAAATTATTTCCTTTACCTATTAATATAATGACAATAACACTGTATATTTCACTCAACAAAAGTCGAACCTTTATTCACACACTTAGGATAACAAAAACATTTTTATAGAACATATAAAAATTTGAATGCATCAGGACACGAACTCGCGCCTCTTGAAAACCGTCCAAACGCGGTGATTGCCAAGCCATCCGCTCTTCATCCGGCTGCATCCTCGGCCGCAGGTCGCGTCAGCTGGGCCTCTCGCGAGCAATCGCGGGTCTCACCTGGCTGGGTGGACCGCCCAGGATGCACGTTGATCGCCTCTTCATACCAGTCCCCACGACGGGACTACTACCACTACAGGGCCGCCATGCGGCCCCTTTCATGACCCACCCGTAGTCACGGGTGGCGTTGAGCCCCACGGTCAGAGGGTTCGCCCTGGTACCGTTTCCCCTCGCCCCTTGCGGGGCGAGAGCGACGACCGGCCTGTGTGTCTTCATCCGGCTACTTCAAAATTCTTATATTATTACAACTTATTTCGTTGTTAGATGTTGAACTCACAACCATTGCTTGCATCTTGCACAAGTCAACTCCATTACGACGGCATTTTCTCATTAATCGTTTATTATTACATGAAAAATGTAAATTACATATAAGGTAATGACAATCTTTAAAGAATTACAAATTTACAGTTTCTTTAGAACTGCGTGTTGTTAAAGAGATTCCTTTTACCTATTTTATATTTATATTATACAAATAGTATTGATATTACCTAATATGTACATTACACATATGTATGTGTTTTATTTTAATTATTAATTTTTATATTTAAAAGTGTTGTATAAGTCTTTAAGTGATATCTTTATTAGCAATCTAAATGATGCCTTGATACTGACTTATTTATAAGTAGTTGTTTCCCGCAACTTCGTTTGTAATTTATATACTTTTTTTTCTGTTTCTTCATCATCATTATCAGCCCTACTCCGTCCGCATACCTGGACATAGGCCTCTCTCATGGCACACCACTGAGCTCGATCTTACGCTCTTCGCTCCCAACCGTTGCCAGTTACTTTTCAATTTCTTATGTTATGTTTATTTATACAAAAAAAGATATATTTCCTTATTGAGATATTGGATAAAGCCAATAAAAGAAAAATAACTTGTATTTTAAATCGTAAATTGACTTTTTCTATATATATATATATATATACATATATCGTGTTTCTTTAGTAAAATGATTAACTGACGTGACTGTAAATTTTATAAGAAATTAAACTATTAGATATGCTACAAATGTAATTAATTTATAGTTATAATATGATTTATATGTGTTAATATGAAAAATGTAGACTATTGTAATAATTTTTATGTAAAACTATATTTGAAAAGAGCAACTGTTGAGTTTCTCGCCGGCTCTTCTCAGCAGAACTGCCTTCCGAGCCGGTGGTAGCTGCCGCTAGGACTGACAATACTGACATTTTATCTTAATTGATGATTCGAAAGTGACAGTGATATTTTGATTTTGACACAACTTTATTTTTTGAATATAATTCGCATAGAAGTTGGCTTTTATTTTATTTGGTTGAAATCACTCTTTATTTGAAAAGACATATTTTAGAATGTATAAAAATTGTGAACGCAGCGGGTATGAACCCGCGCCTCTGAAAACAGTTCAAGCGCTTTGACCGCTAAGCCATGCGCTCTACATCCAGTTACGTTGAAATTCTCATACGCTTATTACAACTTCTATTTTTTACGTTTTCTAAAATGTCTTTTGAATTTCCTAGTGTGATAATAAACACTCTTTAAAAATGTTAAAAAAATATCATTTTATTTATAATATTTCTTATAATGATTGACACGAAAAATCCGATATATATCGCCTTCATCTATGCATATTTAGTTTCAAATATATCCCCTTCATCTATGCATATTTAGTTACAAATATATCCCCTAACCGGAATTTTACAAACCACTCACATACATACAATGCCGCCACTGATCTGTAACGACAAAAAACCAAATACCATCAAGATATTATTTCTAATCTGCGTCTCGAAACGCGTTAATTATTCTATAATTAATAGCTATCCAATAGCAAGTTGTAGCATCTTGTGAAAGTAGGTGTTCATATCATTTGCGTGTAATTCACGAGAATTTATGAGTGGTGTACACGCGTGCGTAAAAGTATAAAATAAATAATTTTAATGGAAAACGGAGAGTTCGCCTATTATATAATACTTAATTATAGAAAAGTAAAAAAAAACCAGTTCATTATTTAAAATTTGTAAGTATATTAGGGTGATAATACTAAGTACCATATCCGGACACTTGTACCAATTTTGATTTTCAGCCATCCAGATCTGAATCCAGGGAGTCGAGTTAAAAAACTAGTAAAACACCCTTAAATACAGGCGAAACTAATGAAATTGTATCAACCAAATTAACTTAGGCATATATTTTGTTAACATTTTTTAAAGTGTTATTCCCACACTAAGGAAATATGTCTTTTCTAAATATGTCTTTAACTTAGGCATGTTTCAAATTGCGTTTTATGAAGAAAATGCGTGTTTATATGAATTAGATGTCAGTCAGTAGCTGTCAGTTAGCGGAAATGTTGGATGACACTTGACTGATTAATTTATAATTTTTTATTTTGTTAGAAAGTCAGTTATATTCTTACAGAATATAGTAAAATAGTGAATCAATAGTTATTATCGCTATAATGTATGAATATGGCGTGTTTCAAAGTATGGGGCCATCGTTACACTGTGGGACAGTTTGTCAGTAAACGACAGTTGTGGAAGTGATAATATTTAAATTATTTACTTTTCTCCGCTTACTTAAGGCAGCTTTACTCTTTTTACCGCATAACAGGGTAGTCAGAGAGAGCCTAGTGGCCTGACACTCCGTTCTCTATTTTCTATCCGCATTCACGGACACGAGACGGCGTGTTGACGGCAGAACTTAACGCCGCGTTTTGTTTACTTTACAAAACTACTACATCTGTATATATATTATTGACAACTACGCTAATAATATACACAATATAAGTATGAAACAAAGTAGATTTTCTGTTCAGATTATAGTTTTATTTTCAACAAAAAGTAAGAACACAGTAAATAATAATATAACGTTTGTTAAATAATCATTCACATCAAAAATGTGCATCAACTTTCGCGATAGTATTATTCATTGTCTAAGTTCAAGTCCGCACACGCGTGCGCATGCGCATGACACGCATTTATAGTGTAATATTTATGTACTACATGCTATGAGTAGTGTCTCGCGTCCTTACTTCACACGCTTAGTTCTTAGCTTGCTAATTAAAAAACATCGAGTATAATGCCAATATTTTAGTTAGACATAGTTAGCTTCGTTTTTTACAGTTACGTCTTCGTCAACTCCGCTTACGTGGCCTTTGTGACCCTTGCCATACAATTTCCATTTTTATTCCGTTAATAATATAATATTTATTTCCGACCCTGTAAGTATTCAGGCTCCTCTCTTAGGGCTTTCCTACACCCCCTGTCCGTTGTCTGTTAGTCACAAAGTTGGTCAAAAAATGGAAGGGCTTTAAAAATGAAAATAAAAATAATTGATAGTAAAGAAAAATTAAGAGGTAAGATGTAGTAAGAAAAATTAAGATAGTAAAGAGAAATTGCGAGGGACCATCGTGGTGCAATGGGACAGCGTCTGACTGTAAACGTAAATGGTCGTGGGTTCTATCTTAGAGGAATATTTATTTTTTTCATTTTGAAATGAAACTATTATTAACCGGACTAATCAAGTATATTTTTGGTATTCGAAAATACATTTTAGAAACCCCGACGTTTCGAACGCGCTTTACGGCAGTCCGTGATCTGGGTGTTTCACTGCATTTCTTCGGGCGGGTGGAGAACGGACTTCATGACGCTAGGTTCTCTCCGACTACCCTGCTATGCGAAAAAAAACTTGAAACTGGATAGCAAATCTATATAAAATTAAGCTTAAATTATAGTTTTCAATATGTATAATATTACGACCGGATATAAGATATGAGCGTGGGTTATCTGCAATAACCTCTCCAACTGTTTTCACAATTCAACTTTCTTTAGAAAAACGTACACCTTAAAATGAAACTTTAAGTTATAATAAGTGTTAAATAAATTATTTAACGCCAATCATACTTGTGTAAATATGAAAGTAGCATTGACTCCTTTTATTTGCCGCCATATTTTATTTATTTTGTCTCAAATAAAAAAAAAAGTTAGAAAATAAATACTTTTATTTATAATTCGTACAGATTTAAAAAGAAATATTCTGTTATTAATAATAAGAAGTATTTGTATTTTATTATAAATGTAATTTATGTTATTTGATAAGCAAATAATTTTTATGACAATAATAATATATAATTCAGAAATATCCAGAAATTAAAATAGTCGATTTGGATTTTTAATTATAGGCCTTGGGAAGACTTTTGTAATCAAGTTGTAGAGGTTAATAATCTATAAATTGACATCAATTTATCAATTAAATATATCTATATACATATAATAAAAATGTAACTGGACGCGATGTTTGTACATGGAAGATATATAATCAAATATGTTATTGTGGGCATTTATCAATGTATTAAAACTCAAAATAATGTTGTTTAATTTATTTGACTTTCTGTCTAAGCGTTTGTGCACGCTAATCTCAGAAGTGGCTAGACCGATTTGAATGCAGTTTCGGTTATTGTATTTTGATAAACTTTCCTTAACGTATAGTGTTTATTTTATTTAAATCAATTCATAAATTAAAATTGTTGTACAATTTTAATTATTTAAGTAAAGTTTGTGATTTAAGTGGGAACAAAATAGTTATAGTTGTGTGTTGTTACGCAGGCGAAACCGCGAGCGGATCTCTAGTTTTTATACATATTTGAAGCTTTGATGTTTCCATAAACACATATTTTTATAATAAGTAGCAATAATGGAGTGTGTATGACACTTCTATTACTGATTCTTGTGCTTGTACAGCTACAAACGCTACATTTTTTTTTAATACTACTATTTTAGCATTAAAAAAACAAATTAAGTCCCGACCTAGCCAGGGTCTGCTTTCCTACTCTACACTTTGCATAATCTTTGACATCCTCAGTGGTAAGTCCATTGGGTTATCATGCTTTGAGACATTTAAACTTATGTATTGTGGTGTTATAATAATAAATGAACAAATACATATAATATATAGAACTCACGGAAGAAAATAATAACCGGTAATAAATTATAGTTAGCCCACTAGAGTGAAAGGTTAAAGGCTGTGTTATATAATTCAAAAAACATAACATTTTGCGCGCGTCTGCAGAATGTGATTGTTAGTTAACACAATGACAGAAGTCGTACCGCATATTTACTTCACTTTCTATTAAAACATAAAACTTGTTGATTTTCATTTAAATCATTAAAATATATATATTTTTTTGTATATTTTGTGTTTAAAAATAAAATCTGTATCCATTTACATAGAATATTTACGGCAAGAAAACAGTTATTAAATGCGCCATTTATTTTTCTGCCACACAGATTATTGTATTATAATTAATAATCATAAAACTAAAAATAAATAATGTAGTCTTATTTATTTATTTAAATATTCACTCTCAATTAAAATAACTATTTTTAATATACTAATATACACAAAAATAATAATAATTTAGCAATAAAATAATCAAAAGCAATACAAACCCTCGGTCCAGTTATGGCGGCGACCGTATGCGCCAAAAGTAAAAAAACGCAACCTCTCATGCTGCTCTCTATCAGCTATAAAAAGCGGCAGAGTACCATCACACAAAATCACAGTCACTGAATCCCAACACTCACTTTAAAAAAAAATTTACCATAGACAACTTATAACTTGTCAAAAATTAAATTAGCGCGAAATACTGACAGGTAAAGTTTTTTTACAAACGTACGCGGCGGCAGTCTCGACGACAGTACAGTGAGCAGTGACCGTCGTCTCATTTTACCACCCCTACTCCAGCCTCCCCTACTCGTTTCGAAAGGATCTTCACAACGTTCTAAAATAGCCGGTATATTGTGTGATGTTAATTGATTCTTGCGTAAAAATAATTAAGATATCATCTTAATCTTTTAGTTAGATTAGAGTTTGAATCAATGACCGCTATAAAAGTGCGTTGTGTGAAAATTTAAAACTATGTGTCACTGAAATAGAAAGAATAAAAATTTAAAAAGTTGGTGTGTATATATATATATATATATATAAGTGGGTATGAATTAATATAGAAACGAAAAAGGAAGAAAGAACAGAACATATTAGGTAATCCTTGTATTATATTAAGAACATTAAATGGCTAATTTGTTATCTGTGCCATTTTAATTATATTTGGACATATGAATGAGCAATAATTTTATATCACTCCGTTCTCCTCTTTCCATACTATAAATATAAATTTTAATAGAGATAATAAGCGCTGAATAGCATAAATAGCGTATTAAAATTCAGTAACTAAATTAAACATTTTTAATATTGAAAAAGCGGGATTTGAACCCGCGCCTCTTGAAAACCGTTAAGAGGCGCGGGTTCAAATCCCAATGCGTTCAAATTTTTATACGTTTTCTAAATATGTCTTTTTCAATTTCCTTAGTGTGCGAATAACATTATAAAAAATGTTAAAAAATATATGTTTTAATATTCTTTTCATATTTTTTTATAATCGTATAACCAAGTACAAAATTTAATCAGGTAACAACGGTATTGGCAAAGGTAGCAACTGAGCCGTGGCGGGTATTGGATACCCTTACGTAAATTCTAATGCAACTTTGTACCAATTAATGGAAATCTTATGGTAAAATCATTAATCAGGCGAAATATCTTTTGTAACGGCAAACAATGGATCAGGATGTCGGCTTATGGTGAAATGAATGCAGTTTTAAACGTACATTTGATAGGTTCGCCACGACTGGAAATTTATGCTTAAAAGCTACTATACATATTTAGAAAACGTATAAAAATTTCAACGCAGCGGGATTTGGACCCGCGCCTCTGCCTCTTGAAAACCGTTCAAGGTTCAAACTTCAACGGTTTTCAAGAGGCACGGGTTCAAATACCGCTGCGCTAAAAAAAAAATACGTTTTCTAAATATGTCTTTTCCAATTTCCTTAGTGTGGGAATAACACTTTAAAAAATGTTAAAAACAATAGCTACTTTACATTTTGCTTGCCCTTAAGATCGATTTATATATTTTGTTGTATTAATCATATTAAGAAGGTCTTTTAATATTTTTAAAGTATCATTCACATACTTAGGAAATTGAAAAAGACATATTTAGAAAACGTATAAAAACTTGAACGCAGCGGTATTCGCACCCGCACCTTGAGCTCTTCCGCTGTGTTCGAATTATTATATGTTTTCTAAAAATGTTTTATAAGAAATTTATCGTATCGCCTTCCGATTGATGAAATTTGTTAATTTTATTATTTTAGCCAATATATAGAAAATTAAAGAGATTAAAGTCACTACGTAGTCCAGTTTTAATAAAAAAAATAGGCAAGGTATTTGAACCTTTAATTGTTACATTCACTATACTAAAAGCTATGCATACTAAATGGATTGAAACAGTTCCAACAAACAATTTGCATTTGTCATTTTTTATGTCTTAATGACATTTTATTCAATTTATGAAAAAAAAAGCAGCTTCACGCTTTTATCCGCATATCAGTGTAAATATCCAGTGTCAAAACACTTTTTACTGTAAGTTTATATTAAATCATAAAAAAAATAGTTTTAATGTTTTTATCAAAACCAATGTGGCCGTCCGTCAATATTCGAACGAATGGGAGCACTAGTGAAATACCTACGCGCAATTGAGGTGCAACAGTTTACACCATTTTAATATAATACATTTTGCAAGTATTATCTCTTCACTGCACCGCGCTTCATACGTGAGTTTTCTCTAAGTGTACTTCACTTTAATTGTGTACTTGCGATTTACTATCGATTAAAAAAATAAACAGTAGGCAGCTAGCTTGTTAAAAGAAAAAATAAGCAAGTAATAAATTGTGTTTAGTTAAGGCCGTTATGGCTCGATGGTTGTGGGTTTGTGTCCATTCGGAGATTATAGATATATTTAAATTATTTTCAATTCCTTGTTATCAAAGGGCGTTGAGTTCTACAAGTGTAGGCTCGAATTTAGGTCGTAAGTGCAGAATAGAGTATGTTAACAATTAGGTTCTAGAAAAACATTTTTAGAAAACGTATATAAATCTGAACGCAGAGGGATTTGAACCCGCGCCTCTTGTAAACCGCCCAAGGCCCTGACCACCCAGTTACCGCTACCGAAAGATTATTCTACCAACAATCGTTCGGCAAGAGCTATTTATAAAATATTTTTAACATTTAAAAGTGGAGTGAAACTTTAAGTACTGACAAATACAACAAGTGTATGCTTATTAATAAAAAAAAAATATTTTTTTAATTCAATTTTAACTAAATTGTTGTTGTTATTGTTCTTTATCTTATTACTTTTAGGCGTGCCAGTTGAGCACAATTTACTTTGCCAATATAACGTAAGGCCATCGTGGCGCAGTAGGACAGCGTGGCATGCGTAGCGTAGCATGGTTGTGGCTTCAATTCGGACTCGGGGAATGATCACATTTAGATTTTTTTCCATTTCTCCACTCTGCTACGCACTCAAAGCCGGCGTTGAGTACTGCAACTCATTACGCAAGAGAGAATTTCTCTAGTCTTGATTTTCGGGCGGAAGACAAGTAGGAGACTTGTTAGTTAAATATTGAGAAAATAATACGTAAAACTAGATTAACAATTTATAAATAGAAGGACATATTAGCATTTTTGTGTGTATGTATATTCCATCAAGAATACTAGTTCCAATATTTTCTTTGTCTGTGTCCAGTGAAATATATTTAGAGTATAGAATATTTACTTTATTTTTGATTTATAATAAATTATGAAGGATTCACAAAAAATGCATTTTCGCCGCGACGGAGCCAGCGAGCCGTTACTAATGCACATTGATTTTTTTACATTTCTGAAAAAATCTTAAGAACTAAACAAAAATATGTACATTTAAAATATCTCACAATATTAATTTAATTGGCTCAGCAAAAAATTCTTCAATTGAAATGCTATAAATTGATTCGTCTTTATTAAAACTCGTTGTAGCGAACAGTGAATTTGGCCACAGTAGTTTTTACATCCGTTTTTGAAGACATAAAACATGTAGCGCGTATTATTTCAGCACAGTTTTAGTTTCAATAAATGAAATGGCTCGCTTCGATCGGAACAGATTATGTCATTATTCGATTATATTATTATTTTATTCAATGCCGATTTCTCGATTGACTTCGTAGTGATATTGCGTAAATATTTCAAGTTGCCACTCGTTAGGGTTGTAAAGCCTTTTTATAATTTGTTTTATATCAATAATAAGTATTGCGGTCGTAATGGAAAATAAGATTAAATTTAAGAAATGTTCCACGGATTACTCTGCAGACTGGAATAATTGCATCGGAATCGATTCGCTTCTATGCCATTTTATTTTTATCTTTCTGTAATAGCAGAATATGTTGCGACATTAATAAAAAGATAAAAAAAAAACATGTTATAAGAAAATGTTCACTGTTCTTTTATTTGAAGGCTACTTCTTTGAATTGTAGCTTTCATTTCTATCAAGCTTTCATTTTTATATTTTGTAGAATATTTTATATTTTCGTTAATTAATAAGTTACAGCAATACTTATATATTGAACTTTTATAATATTAATTTTACATATTATTTACTAGCGTGTATAGTATTTTCGACTATTGTGATTTTAATTTCGACGACTTTTTGGTAAATCAATGAAATTCTTTTAAAAACAGAAAAAAGTTCATTTTGAAATGAAACTATATTAAACGGCTTAATCGCGTATAATTTCGGTATTCGAAAATACTTTAAATACATAGTCAGTGGTCACAGGTAGACTCACCTGTGACCACGGACTACTGTAAAGTGTTCGAAACGTCGGGTTCTAAAAATGTATTTTCGAATACCGAAATTAAACGCAATTAATCCGTTTAAAATAGTTTCATTTCAAAATGTGTAATAATCGCGGAAATCAAAGAACTTATTATGTGAAAAGGGGTCATACCAAGACCGTCAAGTATATATAAAATTTCATCACAATCGGATCAGCGATTTGGCGTTTCACAATGACGTCACAGACAGTGAGTGTTAGTTCCGCAATTCCGGAAACTGGAGAACGGAGTGTCAGAACATTAGGTTCTCTCTGACCTCTCCATAACATCACCATCTCCACAACGTCATAGTACATATAAAATATTAATTGTAGTAATTATTTAAGAGAAGGGCCGCTTATACAATTATATAATAAAATCAAACTTTCTTTTAAACGCCAGCTTTATTTTATGCTTCATATGATCGTTCTAATTACCAAATCGATTTAAGTATGTAGGTAATTTAAAACTATAAACCAAGTGAAACCTTAACTTTCATAGATACTCTATACAAAACACGTTTGCTTGTAATTATTGTCTATGGCTTTTAGGCATGGTTTACTGTACAAATGACAATGCTTTCGGATTTTTACGTAATTTTTATGTTACACTAGATTCTTTATTTGTTCGAGCCTTTTTGTCATTTTTTATTTAACTTAAACAAACTCATTTTGTCTATCAAGACTTCATTCGTTCCACTTTTAATCTATTGATATTTCTGATTGTTAAATTGAGTTGCCCAATTGAGATAAGTCACTACGCTCTCCAGTTTTCCAGATATATTATAAAAATAATGGTTTGTAGTCTCTTAGACAACCTTTAAAAATATAGATGTACAGATATAAATATGTATGTATGCAGCTTCACACTTTTACCTTCATAGTAGTCAGAAAGAACTGAGTGTCGAATCACTCCGCTCCCCACTTTATAATGATTATATTCAAATTATTTTCATTAACCTGCTTTCGTTCCTAAGACAAAGAACATTTTTTATGTCTTATTTACATACTAAGAAAAGAATAATATATTAAATGTTAGTTGTCAAAAGGTGCGGTTTCAACTCCCGCCGCCACCTGCAAAATTTTTTTTTTTGTCTGACTGCAAACGTGATTGGTCGTGGGTTCGATTCCGATTCCACTTGGTGGGAGTAATTTTCATTTCTTCCCTCTAGTGAAAGACACAAAACGCGAATTCGCGTGGGAAGTAGAGAAACGGAGTGTCTCGACACCAGGTGCTTCCTGATTACCCTGATTTGAGGAAAAATGTGTGACACTCACCTAAAAACTATGAAAAAATCTAAAATGAAAGAAAAATCTTGACAAATTATACCTTATTTTTGAAAGTTTTTAACATACAAATATACTTAAAATTTTAATATATATTTGAAACCATATAATGTATGCATAATATCATATATGTATAAAAAGAAATGTATGAGAATCGAGAAGCTATTTTCTGCAGTAAGATGTTTTCTATTAAGAATCAACTAAACATTAGTAACGATTACTTGTTCGTTCGTAATCTTCACATTTGTTGGGTTAGTGACGTAACCAGACCGTGACAGTTGTCGCACGCGGTGAATGCTCGCGGACTTACTTAACAAAGTTTTCTATATACGGCGAATGGCAAGTTTTCTTTTGTATTTAAAAAAAAACCAGAATACTTAGGACCTTACATACTCGTAGTTATCTATATACGACGAATAGCACGTTTTCTTTTATATTAAAAAAAAAACCGAACATTTAGGACTGAACAAAGTTATCTATATACGACAAAAAGCAAGTTTTCTTTTACTCTTAAAAAAAACACACAACATTTAGGACTTTTTATTTTATTTTTTGTCGTCAATTATGAGGAATCATCATAATTCTATATTTTTTTAACATTTTTTTTTAAAGTGTTATTCGCACACTGAGGAAATTGAAAAATACATATTTAGAAAACGTATAAAAATTTGGCGGGATTTGAACCCGCGCCTCTTGAACGGTTTTCAATTGAATTCAAATCCCGCTGCGTTCAAATTTTTATACGTTTTCTAAATATGCCCTTTTCATTATAATTCTATTACTAGATATCTACTACTAAGTAAAAGTTTTGATATACTATATTTTTTATATAGTATACACTGACTCCTTAAGTAAACAGTACTAATAATAATAAAAATAATAAATATAAGAATTTTAGTTTTTTTTTTAAATATTTTGATCAGTTTTCCACGCTTATCATATAACAGACACACATACATACACAAATACACATAAAAAGGCATAAAATTGCGTAATGCTTCTTGAAATTGTTCTAAGCTTTATGATTTACAACACTTTTGTATAGAAAATATGCTTATAGCGATATATTGATATTATGATAGATTACCTTTCCAGTACAGTGGATTTGCTATTGTTATCTGTTCTCACAAAGAAACATTATCGTAATTTACAGAAGAAGGAAGCGATGAAGATGAGCGGGTCAATTATTTTTATTATGATTTAATGTTATTTAAAATATTTAAATTAACAGAGTGACCTTACTAACCATTTCAATATTTCCCTAGTGTCAAGCCATTTCAATATTATCCTAGTGAAATAAAACTGAAATTTGAAAATGATCGAAAATGAAAGGATGGCGATCAAGATTCTGTTTTACAAATTTTTCTACATATACCCGCTAAAATGCTATAAAAAACAAACGAACTGGTATATTTCATCAAACCATAACCGTTTAAGAAATGTTGCAAGAGCTCGTCTCTTCCAAGGCCGCACCATCGTCCGTCAATGCAAGCATCTAAATAATTACAAATAGTAATTATGAATGCTACCGACTAATATCGATTAATTTTGATGAGACGCGATGTTTTTATTAAGTCACTTTGCAATCGCCGTAGAAAATTGTATAAAATGAAAGTTAGGTCAAATAATGGAGGTTGAAGTTTAATAACATTTTAAATGGGACATTTTAAATGGGACATTTTAAAAGGGATATTTTAAATGGCACGTTTTTTACATGGGACATTTTAAATGGGACGTTTCAGTTGTGTAATGCGTAGTTTGGCTTAAACGTCTATAGACGACGGCTTAAAATTTACTTTTTATTTTTTATAATGCAGTTTACTTGACTACAGAACTGGAAGGCCGATCTGGTCAAGGTAAGTCGTGAAGATTTTTGGAGGAGGCGTAAGTCCACTGTCCAGCAGTGGATGTAGTAAGGCTGAAATGAAAATGAGGAGTGAAATAAAGTAAGGCTTGGATATCTGTAACTTACGAATAGCCGAGCAGGTTGCTCCAGCGCACTACACTACCACTCTCAGGCCATCGAGATTGATCCACCACCAGATTGGGGTTTCCGTGGCCTAGGCTAGTGGTGGTCGAGGAGGAGTACCGTGAGGTTTTAGTGGGGATACGGACGGCTACGTCTGCCAGTCCCAAGTCTCACATAACCACGTCCGAGTCCCGAATCAGGCTGGTATCCGTAACAGATTTCCTCACGTTAAAAAAGAAAAAGATATCTGTAATTAAATAAACCATGATTAAGCCATAGATTTCACTTTCGCATTCAGAAAGTCTTCTAAACTTTAATTAAAAAAAGAAGTCATTCACATATACTGCCTTAATCTTATTAAGTTCTAAGAAAAAAGAGAGCAGTTCATACTTTAGTACAAGTAAATCAGAATTTTACATTGGTTCATTATTTTAGCTGTTGGAGAAATATTAAAATGATTTTCGTAATTTTCGTTCGGTGACTGTAATAATTTATTAAAACGCTTTAATTAACTTGACCTGTATCTAGCTATATATCAATATAAGGAATTCTCGGAAATATTTTGACAGGCCTAATACTATATTTAAAATATATTCAGATTTGCCTTGCCAGAGCAATTTTTGTGCTTTTTAATTCTGTTTACAATTAAAACGTGTGCTTTAAGTCTTTAATTGAAACACAAATGCAGTCGTATAAAAGCGTATATATCCAAAGACAATCTATGTGTTGGTATGTTAATGAAATACGCGTTCTAATAATATTTTATATCATAAGGTACAGTTTTTATCTAGAAAACCATAAATGACGCCATTAAATTTGATACAGGAGAATTAAAAACAGAATACTAGTTTATAAGTTATTTTTTCTCAACCCTTATTTATATTTCTAAACTTTATATTAAATTTTATTTTTCACCGAAGTCGAAACATTGTGTTGCATTTTAAAAATAATATCAAAACTTTTGCCTCTTTTTAACCGAACAATCTCTTTCGTGACTTCTCCATACAACTTGACATTGGCGAAGTGATAAGTGCCCAAAGCGCCATAATTGAAGACCTGAAATGAACATTGTGCCCTTTGTCTTGTATCGGAGCTAAGAAATGAAAATAATTTTCAAATATAATCACTGCTACGAATCGTAATCGAACCCACAACCAACGTCTGTCCTACTTCACCACAATTACCTCAAAAAGGTTTAGACTTTTTTTAAGTTACACTTTGACATCATACCTATAATTTATATAAATTGATTAAAATCGTGAATTCAATACCAAATATACAATTTTCAACACAAGTTTAATAACTATATTTTATTTTTTACGCAGCGGATCGAACCCGTGCCTCATAGAAACCGTCCAAGCGCTCTGACCGCTAAGCCATGCGTTCTACATCCAGTTGCGTTGAAACTCTTATACGCTTATCATAACTTATTTTTGTTGTTAGCATCAGTTTGGCAAGAGAGAATGCTATTTATCAAATAATATTTACATTTTTATAGTGTTAATCACACACTTGGCAAATTTAAAAGTATATTTAGAAAACATATAAAAATTGGAATGCAGCGCAATTCGAACCGGCGCCTCTTTTAAACCGTCCACGCGCTCTGACCCCCTACCGTTTTTTCTAAATATATATTTCAATTTCCTAAGTGTGTGCTTAACACTTTACACTAATAAATGTAAAAGAAGTTTAATAAATCAAATGATAATTACGGCTAAAGTTCCGTGTTTAAATGCAAGTTGCGGATATCAGCTTACATCACGTTATGAGAGCGGTACTTAAGACGGAAAGATACTATGGCGCTGGGAAATTATCGTACAAACAATAAAAGTACCGTTTTACGTTGCTTATTTTCGTTGTAATAAAGACATTTTTATGTATGATTTCTTTAAAATAAAGGCCAATTTCTAATTTGCGTAATATTGAAATTAAGTTTCAAATTACTTTACAACATTTTATTAAAACATACTGTGTTTAGCTTCACGTCTTTTACCGCGTTTGCAGCCAGGCGCTGCTTCGGGCATAATCAAACTCAGTACCACTGTTTTAATAATAAGTAATAAGAAACAATTAGCTAAAAACAAAAAAAAATAACGAAACAAATACAATTTGTTTAAATAAAACTATTTATTGCTTATGAAGCTAGCAAAAGTTTATATTAATTTTAACGAGGCCTTGCGTAAGATCAATCATCTCCAAACTGATGTAACTGACTACGAGTATGCCGGTAATAAATGTATAATGTAGTAAGTGTAATGATGCTTTACTACAAGTGGAATGTCGCAAGTCGACCTCATCCGTATTAGAAATGTTAAAAAACTTGGCTTAGCTTAGCTTAATTTGAGGCCCTCGTGGTACAGTGGAACAGTGTGTTACTGCAAACACTATTAGCTGTGGGTTCGAACCTCACTCGGAGGTACGATTATATTTAAATTATTTTCATTTCTTCGCTCTGGTACAAGACAAAGCGCGGCATTGAGTTTCGCCACTCAAAACGCAAGGTCTTGTAAGTTGTATTCGGGCGGAAAGTGGAAACAGGAGTGTCTTGACACTAGGTTCTATATGACTTTCCTGCAATGCGGGAGAAATTGTGCATTTAAAAAAGGAACTTGGCTTACAATCGTTTAATAGAAACTGCGTCTTCCATACTGTAGTAATTACATTAGATTGTGTCGATAATGTGAATATATAACCGGCTAATTATAGAGATTTTTATTTGAGGCAACTGTGGTACAGCGTCTGCATAAACGCGATTGTTATGGGTTCGACCCCCGCTCGGTGGAATGAACCCCGTAAAATTTAATATAAACTTGCTTTGTAAACGATTTATATAGACTAATTGTGTTTGTTTCGTTATTTCTTTTTAATTTTTAGCTGATTGATTTTAATTACTTATTATTAAACCAGTGGTTCTGAGTATGGTGCCTGCCCAGGGCACGTCTGGCTGCAAGCGCTATAGATTGTGGATATTTATTTCTTACAAAGATTATTTGGTAAGATATTTGGTACAAGACAAAGCGCGGCGTTAAGTTCCGCCGCTCAACACGCCATTTCTCGAATGCGGGCGAAAAGTGGAGGAAACGTCTAAATAAACGCGATAGTTGTGGGTTCGATTCGAACTCGAGAGAATGGTTACATTTAATTTATTTTCATTCCTTCGCTTTGGTAAGGCAAAGTGTACTGTACTGCATTCCGCCACTCGACGCTATGAATTCGAAAGTGTACGAAATGTCTTAATACTAGGTTATCTCTTTATTATAATATATACATTTCTATGCACGAAAAAGCTAGAGATATATATATTTTTTTAAATCTATTTACTGTAAATTTCTATTGTACTCGTATTACCGTTACAAATACACAAGATTTGAACTTGCACTTCTAAGAATTATAAACATTTTCACATAGCGCAAATTATTATTTGCTAAAATAGAAAGACCGTATGCAAAATATTTTTCTTTATTTATTATGAATTTGCTGACGTAAAAGCGGAAAGTCAGTGATGAATAATTATTTATATTATACAAAACAAAAAATAACAATACCAGATATAAGCAATTGTTTGAAAGACCTGCAAAAATCTGCAAAGCCGATCACAGTTTTACGACCCTAAATTAAACATTGAAATAAATGTGCTCGTAAAATTTAGAGTTATTGTCAAAAGTTATTATATTGGATTAGTTAAATACATTTGTTACTTAATACAGAGGCGCAGCAAGGTCGGACAGCGTCTGACAGAAAATATTTGTCAGGGATTTCATTTGAGGAATCATTACTTTTTTTTTGTTTTACCGCTCTCATAGGCCACTTATTGCAAAGCGCGGCGTTGTGTTCCACCGCTCAACACACAATATCTCAATTTCAAGTCAAGAACGGAGAGTCTCGACACACTTTTTTCCCGCATATCTAGACAGTGGACCTACCACTGTCTAGATATGCGGGAAAAAAGTGTGACGAGACTCTCCGTTCTTGACTTGAAATTGAGATATTGTGTGTTGAGCGGTGGAACACAACGCCGCGCTTTGCAATAAGTGGCCTATGAGAGCGGTAAAACAAAAAAAAAGTAATGATTCCTCAAATGAAATCCCTGACAAATATTTTCTGTCAGACGCTGTCCGACCTTGCTGCGCCTCTGTATTAAGTAACAAATGTATTTAACTAATCCAATATAATAACTTTTGACAATAACTCTAAATTTTACGAGCACATTTATTTCAATGTTTAATTTAGGGTCGTAAAACTGTGATCGGCTTTGCAGATTTTTGCAGGTCTTTCAAACAATTGCTTATATCTGGTATTGTTATTTTTTGTTTTGTATAATATAAATAATTATTCATCACTGACTTTCCGCTTTTACGTCAGCAAATTCATAATAAATAAAGAAAAATATTTTGCATACGGTCTTTCTATTTTAGCAAATAATAATTTGCGCTATGTGAAAATGTTTATAATTCTTAGAAGTGCAAGTTCAAATCTTGTGTATTTGTAACGGTAATACGAGTACAATAGAAATTCACAGTAAATAGATTTAAAAAAATATATATATTTCTAGCTTTTTCGTGCATAGAAATGTATATATTATAATAAAGAGATAACCTAGTATTAAGACATTTCGTACACTTTCAAATTCATAGCGTCGAGTGGCGGAATGCAGTACAGTACACTTTGCCTTACCAAAGCGAAGGAATGAAAATAAATTAAATGTAACCATTCTCTCGAGTTCGAATCGAACCCACAACTATCGCGTTTATTTAGACGTTTCCTCTACTTTTCGCCCGCATTCGAGAAATGGCGTGTTGAGCGGCGGAACTTAACGCCGCACTTTGTCTTGTACCAAATATCTTACCAAATAATCTTTGTAAGAAATAAATATCCACAATCTATAGCGCTTGCAGCCAGACGTGCCTTGGGCAGGCATCAAACTCAGAACCACTGGTTTAATAATAAGTAATTAAAATCAATCAGCTAAAAATTAAAAAGAAATAACGAAACAAACACAATTAGTCTATATAAATTGTTTACAAAGCAAGTTTATATTAAATTTTACGGGGTTCATTCCACCGAGCGGGGGTCGAACCCATAACAATCGCGTTTATGCAGACGCTGTACCACAGTTGCCTCAAATAAAAATCTCTATAATTAGCCGGTTATATATTCACATTATCGACACAATCTAATGTAATTACTACAGTATGGAAGACGCAGTTTCTATTAAACGATTGTAAGCCAAGTTCCTTTTTTAAATGCACAATTTCTCCTGCATTGCAGGAAAGTCATATAGAACCTAGTGTCAAGACACTCCTGTTTCCACTTTCCGCCCGAATACAACTTACAAGACCTTGCGTTTTGAGTGGCGAAACTCAATGCCGCGCTTTGTCTTGTACCAGAGCGAAGAAATGAAAATAATTTAAATATAATCGTACCTCCGAGTGAGGTTCGAACCCACAGCCAATAGTGTTTGCAGTAACACACTGTTCCACTGTACCACGAGGGCCTCAAATTAAGCTAAGCTAAGCCAAGTTTTTTAACATTTCTAATACGGATGAGGTCGACTTGCGACATTCCACTTCTAGTAAAGCATCATTACACTTACTACATTATACATTTATTACCGGCATACTCGTAGTCAGTTACATCAGTTTGGAGATGATTGATCTTACGCAAGGCCTCGTTAAAATTAATATAAACTTTTGCTAGCTTCATAAACAATAAATAGTTTTATTTAAACAAATTGTATTTGTTTCATTAATTTTTTTTAGTTTTTAGCTAATTGTTTCTTATTCTTATTATTAAAACAGTGGTACTGAGTTTGATTATGCCCAAAGCAGCGTCTGGCTGCAAACGCGGGAAAAGATATGAAGCTAAACAAAGTCTATTTTAATAAAATCTTGTAAAATAATTTTAAACGAAATTTCAATATTACGCAAATTAGAAATTGGCCTTTATTTTAAAGAAATCATACATAAAAATGTCTTTATTACAATGAAAATAAGCAACGTAAAACGGTACTTTTATTGTTTGTACGATAATTTCCCAGCGCCATAGTATCTTTCCGTCTTAAGTACCGCTCTCATAACGTGATGTAAGCTGATATCCGCAACTTGCATTTAAACACGGAACTTTAGCCGTAATTATCATTTGATTTATTAAACTTATTTTACATTTATTAGTGTAAAGTGTTAAGTACACACTTAGGAAATTGAAATATATATTTAGAAAAAACGGTAGGGGGTCAGAGCGCGTGGACGGTTTAAAAGAGGCGCCGGTTCGAATTGCGCTGCATTCCAATTTTTATATGTTTTCTAAATATACTTTTAAATTTGCCAAGTGTGTGATTAACACTATAAAAATGTAAATATTATTTGATAAATAGCATTCTCTCTTGCCAAACTGATGCTAACAACAAAAATAAGTTATGATAAGCGTATAAGAGTTTCAACGCAACTGGATGTAGAACGCATGGCTTAGCGGTCAGAGCGCTTGGACGGTTTCTATGAGGCGCGGGTTCGATCCGCTGCGTAAAAAATTAAATATAGTTATTAAACTTGTGTTGAAAATTGTATATTTGGTATTGAATTCACGATTTTAATCAATTTATATAAATTATAGGTATGATGTCAAAGTGTAACTTAAAAAAAGTCTAAACCTTTTTGAGGTAATTGTGGTGAAGTAGGACAGACGTTGGTTGTGGGTTCGATTACGTTTCGTAGCAGTGATTATATTTGAAAATTATTTTAATTTCTTAGCTCCGATACAAGACAAAGGGCACAATGTTCATTTCAGGTCTTCAATTATGGCGCTTTGGGCACTTATCACTTCGCCAATGTCAAGTTGTATGGAGAAGTCACGAAGGAGATTGTTCGGTTAAAAAGAGGCAAAAGTTTTGATATTATTTTTAAAATGCAACACAATGTTTCGACTTCGGTGAAAAATAAAATTTAATATAAAGTTTACAAATATAAATAAGGGTTGAGAAAAAATAACTTATAAACTAGTATTCTGTTTTTAATTCTCCTGTATCAAATTTAATGGCGTCATTTATGGTTTTCTAGATAAAAACTGTACCTTATGATATAAAATATTATTAGAACGCGTATTTCATTAACATACCAACACATAGATTGTCTTTGGATATATACGCTTTTATACGACTGCATTTGTGTTTCAATTAAAGACTTAAAGCACACGTTTTAATTGTAAACAGAATTAAAAAGCACAAAAATTG